>OX352290.1:33871529-34201529 GCA_947086415.1 Pammene aurita | reverse complement strand
TCCAGATTTTGATCCCGGTACCATCTGCTCATCAGTACAAGTCGAATGAGTCCAAACAGCATGACTATGATGCGCCAAACCCAAGATCCAGTAGGGATCCCCAGGGTCCAGCATGAGCTCCAGATTTTGATACCGGTACCATCTGCTCATCAGTACAAGTCGAATAAGCCCAAACAGCATGAGTCTAAGATGCGCCAAACCCCAGATCCAGTAGGGATCCCCAGGGTCCAGCATGAGCTCCAGATTTTGATACCGATACCATCTGCTCATCAGTACAAGTCGAATGAGCCCAAACAGCATGAGTCTATGATGCGCCAAACCCGAGATCTAGTAGGGATCCCCAGGGTCCAGCATGAGCTCCAGATTTTGATCCCGGTACCATCTGCTTATCAGTACAAGTCGAATGAGCCCAAACAGCATGAGTCTATGATGCGCTAAACCCGAGATCCAGTAGGGATCCCCAGGGTCCAGCATGAGCTCCAGATTTTGATCCCCGTACCATCTGCTCATCAGTACAAGTCGAATGAGCCCAAACAGCATGAGTCTATGATGCGCCAAACCTGAGATCCAGTAGGGATCCCCAGGGTCCAGCATGAGCTCCAGATTTTGATACCGGTACCATCTGCTCATCAGTACAAGTCGAATGCGCCCAAACAGCATGAGTCTATGATGCGCCAAACCCGAGATCCAGTAGGGATCCCCAGGGTCCAGCATGAGCTCTAGATTTTGATCCCGGTACCATCTGCTCATCAGTACAAGTCGAATGAGTCCAAACAGCATGAGTCTATGATGCGCCAAACCCAAGATCCAGTAGGGATCCCCAGGGTCCAGCATGAGCTCCAGATTTTGATACCGGTACCATCTGCTCATCAGTACAAGTCGAATGAGCCCAAACAGCATGAGTCTATGATGCGCCAAACCCGAGATCCAGTAGGGATCCCCAGGGTCCAGCATGAGCTGCAGATTTTGATACCGGTACCATCTGCTCATCAGTACAAGTCGAATGAGCCCAAACAGCATGAGGCTATGATGCGCCAAACCCGAGATCCAGTAGGGATCCCCAGGGTCCAGCATGAGCTCCAGATTTTGATACCGGTACCATCTGCTCATCAGTACAAGTCGAATGAGCCCAAACAGCATGAGTCTATGATACACCAAACCCGAGATCCAGTAGGGATCCCCAGGGTTCAGCATGACCTCCATCTTAGGATACCGGTCCCATTGCTTATTAATACAAGCCCCCGAGTCCAGAGTCAAAATCGAAACAAAAATCAAAACCTCGTAGCTTAACCTAAATTCGCGTTTAGTTAGGTAAATTATTAATGTCAATTACCAATTCAATCTACACTAAAAATTAAATCAATGTTTCAATTTTTGAGAAAGACTAAAAATTAAATATCTTCAATTATTAGTTATTCGCAAAGGATTAACACGTTAGTTACAATTAATTTCAATTCTAATTGAAATCAATTTGCACTAAACTATTAGTGTTCAATTTTTACTAACGTGTTTCAATCTTCAATTTTTAATTTTTAATTACACTAACGTTTGGCCAACACTGGACACAGCTCCAACCCAACTCAACCCAACTCAACTCAACGCTATAACGACATTGACATTTGCTATTCGAACAAATTTTCATTCAACATTGGTCTCACATTGGTCACACATTGGTCTCACATTGGTACAACATTGGTACAATGTGTGACCAATGTCTGACCAATGTGAAACCAATGTGAGACCAATGTGAGACCAATGTTGAATGGAAATCTGTTCGAATAGCAAATGTCAATGTCGTTATAGCGATGAGTTGAGTTGGGTTGGAGCTGTGTCTGTCCAGTGTGTGTGTTTATTTTTCGAATCGCGGCCATGGTACTCAGGTATAGCAAAATATTTTATGATTACCTACCTATTCTCACAACGAGTCTTCGAGCTCTAGCTATAATACTCGTAAACCTCACGTTGTACGGTCAGCACCAAAAGTATTTAACTACGCAATCGAAGACGTCAAAAGCTCTTATTCCCTTTTAAAAACGACTTTTGACGTTTTCGTTTTCGTAGTTACTTCTGATGCTGACTGTACGTAATCTTCGTGACACAATCGCAGCGAAGACAATTAGTACCTATCTAATCCACATGTCCAAACTTCTTAGTTCATTAATCATCGGGACTCCGCATAATCCGAAACTAATTAAAACACGTAGGTTCTAATACTGACTACGTAATCCTTTGGGACCAACCGACTCCTATAAATTTGAAATGAGTTTTAACTGTGCAAAATAAAGTCGCTTTTGCAACTTAACATTTAGAGAAGGCACGGATATATGTTTAACTACACAAAATCACAATCAAATTAATTAAAAATATACGTGAGTAATACACGAAATACTCTATCCGATAGGAATATGGTTAACATCCGTTAATCTGATAAGTGTTAAGTTAGGACCCGTAATTATTAAAATGTATAAAATATGTAAGAAACCGTTGATGATTTATACAAACACACAAAAATTGTTGCGATTATTTGTTAAGTTATAGTAAAACTCAAACTCGAACTCAAAATTTCGTTTATTCAAGGAGACATAGCAACAAGCACTTTTGGATCGTTGGTTACAAATAGGGCTTGCGATCCGAATATTTCGAATAGTAATTTATATGGAAATTATTCGAAATATTCGTTATATCCGGATAATTGCAAGCTTTAGTTACAAATACTATATTATGCTAATACTTCTTCAGAGCAATTTATAGATGCAATTATAATTTAAAATATCAATATTTAATATGTTGTAAAGGTCAAACTTAATGACAGGTAACAATTTCACAATAAGATCGTCAAAACTTAAAACTAAAAGTAAGTAATTACTAATGAAGTAAAATTAAGTTTTAAGTGATAAAAATACCTACAAGTTTATTAGAAATGAGACCTTTTGGCATCTATAGGTGATAAAAAACCAACATGAATATGTTCACAAATAAACATACATTAAGAACGTATAACTCACTTAGTCTTAGTTTTCCTGTTTACTTGCATAATATGTGAAAGTCGCAATTAGTATCGCTAAGTTTATGCTAAAGTGTAGCATGTCTTAGGTTATTTTCAGCACTAATGTTCGCTGGCATTAGGGTGTCTGAAGCAGGTCTCGCGTACATTAACTGCAAGAAACAAAGTTTGTTCAGCAAATATTCTCTAGAGACGGGACTCCTTGTCGTTGGAAATATGGACGACCCCTACCATTTGCCTAAGGACACCGAAGCTCGGTCTTACAAAAATATTAAATATACATACATATCGTACTATTTAGTATTATATAACTTAGTGTACTTATATTAGCTCCAATTTTGGATATAATTAAATAAATGTACTAACTAACGCAAGCTTTGTTTATTATAATGTATATATCATATTATTTTGTCATTGTACATTTATGTCTGCTTGACTATACATAAACAATATTTATCTACACTCACATTGTAAGTCCTCTAAAACGTGTTCAAAAACGGTAGGCAATGGCTAGCATTACCACAACCGATTTTACTATGATAAGCTTTTTATCTGTGGCAGTAACGTAATTTTAACTTTACATGCTCATATATTGATACGTTATCAGTTTCAAATTCCGAACATCGAATTTGATAACATAATGTAAATCCTGTGCTCCTTCCTGACCAACGGCACGCGCCCGCCCGACCGCCGGCACAATCGAGTTGGCCATGGCGGTGCAATGGCGGTCATTCTATGGTTTCCGAACACTTCATTTATATGAGTGTAGATAAAGCAGTGTATGCAACTGTACGTAATTAGGCCTTATTACGTAACAGTTACATAAACTACTATTCTACTGGCATTCTATTTTTTGAAATCATTAGCGCGATATTGAAAATATGTACGATAACCTCTGAAAATGTGCTGTGGTTTTGGCTTCGGTAAGTTTTCATAACGTCAGATTGAGCGCTCGACTTGTCGTCCTCACTCGTCCATTTTTTATATATCACCACGGTGGCAAACTAGCATACGGCACGCCTGATGGTAAGCAGCTACCGTAGCCTACGGACGCCTGCAACTTCAGAGGTGTCACATGCGCGTTGCCGAACCTTTACAAAAAGGAGAATTCACTGTGTTGACGGCTAAAGGACAAAAGGGTCCCTTATCGAAAAGACATTGGTACCTCTTTCAGTTCCATTCGCATTTATGTGACAATTCTAGTCTAACGTGTCTATAGACCGTTGGTATTCGCTTCCATCATCAATCAGGTGTCATATGTAGATAGGTAACGATTGCTTATCATGATTGCATTAAAAAATGTACCTTAATATAAAACGTTTTCAAAATTGACTAGGAGAAAGATTGGTGGTAGGGGACAATGCAGGGCTATTATCATACGTCCCCGGAGCAACAAAACGTTTGTCATTTTAGCGCATTTGTGTAAACTAGAATATTCGTACATTTCCTGAAAGCAGAAAAAGAATTTAAAAGGATTGCTTGAGTCATGGTGTATTGTTAGTGCCGTGATATAAAAGGTGTTTTATCAACCCCAAATGTATTAAAACTTATACATATTAAACATTCTAAACGTCTTTATAGGGCAACGCGAACGGTCTCAAAAAAGACCACCTGTAACATTATATGATTTCAAGCTCACATGGTCATTCACATTATAAATATTATTTGAAACGGGATATTTACCATATATATTTGTGTTTATGAGCACCCGATATTTCGGCGCAGTTGCATGCACCATCATCACGGAGTAACTAACGTTACACCATCATCACCTGTAACATCATCTTTTTGTATTTTTTTCTTGTACAGGATTTTTAGGACTATTGGCGAGGAGGCTTGAATTGATGATTTTTTTCAGTCTTGCCCGTTTAAGGGTTAAAGTAAAGCTAAATAATTCTATTATATAATTTTTAATATACAATACTTAGGTATTTCAGCGTTGACATATTTACTAATCATTCACACTATCCCATCTTCGCAATTAAACTAGGGTGACCATGACCATTCAATCAACATCGGGACATAATCATAAAGTGTCCACGCGTTGTCGTAAATTCGCGTCCGGGAGCGCTCTGGGACATTTATGGCCCGGGATATGAACGACATGTTATGACTCAAATCGTAGGGTGATTGTAATTGACACGGAATTGATTTTTTCGGCATGAATATTGTGTTGCGGTCGACGCTGCCTTTGATGCATAGTAAAAATGCGGATGTAATATTGCTAGATTGGTGCCACTCAGTACTCATAGTTAGCTACTATAGAATTTTGTAAATGTCTATCGAATCTTTTCATACGCGCATTTTATCCAGATTCCGAGCAGTGAATCCATACTAATATTATAAATGGGAAAGTGTATGTGTGTGTTTGTTTGTCCGTCTTTCACGGCAAAACGGGGCGACGAATTGACGTGATTTTTTAAGTGGAGATAGTTGAAGGGATGGAGAATGACATAGGCTACTTTTTGTCTCCTTCTAACCCCCCACTTCCCTAAAATGGGGGGGTGGAAGTTTGTATGGAGCATTCCGGGGGGCAATCAGGAAAGAGGAACCGTGTTAACCCGAATTTAACGCGAGCGAAGCCGCGGGCAAAAGCTAGTATAATATAATGTACCTATATTTAGAAGCTCACACTGGGTCTTGACATTTTACGAAACATCCATTTAATGGGAACTTCATTGTAAAATTAATATTTTTTTAACTAATGCAATTGATATAAATAAAATAAATAATAAATAAATATTATAGGACAATCTTACACAAATCGACCTAGGCCCACAGTAAGCTCAATAAGGCTTGTGTTATGGGTACTAGACGACGATATATATAATAGATAAATATGGATAAATACTTAAATACATAGAAAACATCCATAACTCAGGAACAAATATCTGTGATCAACACACAAATAAATGCCCTGACCAGGATTCGAACCCGGGACCTCCTGCTTCGTAGGCAGGGTCACTACCGACTGGGCTAGGAGGCCGTTAAATAACGTTAAATAAATAGAAAGTTTCCTAATGGTATACAATTATAATTATAACACCCGTACCTCGATCAGGTACTATCGGGTTCAGAATTGCATGGCCAATTTATGAATGAATTCATTGATAAATTGACCATGCAATTTTGTACCCGATGGTACCTAACCCATGAACGTAAAAATAGCTATTTTATGACAAGTACTTAATCCCTACAACTCCTGAATCTTTATACTAAATTAACTGTTACATCTCACAATAAAACATAAACACATATATGTCATTAATAAACCTAGGTCCCTGATCGTAAACCTTTTACGACCCGTGCACAGTGCATTCGTAAAAATATTTCGGATACGCGCGTGACGTCATTATCCACGCTGACGTTTATTGACGGACAGTCCCGGCTCAGTTCCGACGGTTACGATTCACTTTACGGTTTCACCGATAATCGTAACTTACGGGAGAGTTGTTAATGCTGCTTTAATGTGTGCAAATGGGTGTTTATTAACGCTGGTACGATGACGACTGGTTTTTTACGAGGAAATAAGCTGAATTCAGCGCTAATTTAAAGTATTCGTAAGAAAACATAAGTGTAACTTCATATTATATTAAACTAAACATCTAATGACTATACTAAAATTCAAAAGTTACTGAAATTATGATTCTCAATTAATTTAGGTACATTTATGTACTAGCCGACTTTATTTTCTATTCTAAACAATATTAATTGTTGTTTTCATCAAATTAATGTATGTATCTACGGTTGATGTTGATAAATATCAACAAACCAAATCCTTCTGAAATTTAATTAAAGGACACCTACGGCTACCTATGTCTTTCACATATAATGAAAATTACCCCAGACCAATGACACCACAGGAGATAATGAGAGGATAAACATGAATCTGCTTAATTAAGTTTAATTCTACCGTATTCAAATTCATCGCAAATCAAAGTGCCCGTATCTTGGCAGAGCTATAAGCCACTCGAAGGTAAAACGACGTATGTGACGTTGAGTCACTTATTAAAATTTATCTTTCAGACTTAACACGGTAATAGATATAGGACTATGGGAAAGTGGAGCGGCTAGTGAATGGAGATGATTATTATTTAGGGTCATTTGTGTCGGACAAAAGCTGGACCGCGCACCCCTTTATTGACGGAATTGGGTGGTGTGGAGTGGGTGTGTCAATTTTTCGCGTATTTATTGTGAGTGCATAGTACATAATAATTTAAGATCTTTAATTTTTAGCAGTTGTTGTCGAAGTAGGCTCCATTATTTCCTGTTTAGGATATGAACAACCTTTTAATATTTTTGTTTACAAAAATAACAGCGCTAATACGGTTATATTAAATAAATCAATGGTATTTTGATGAATAATACCTAAAGAAAAACTAAAACAGTTTGGAACAAAAAATGTTTTGCTGTTTCTAAATCCGAAAAATATAAGGAATTATCAACGCAGTCAATGTCTGTGATCTATTTGCGAAACGGCCAGCCTCCTTCATTGAGTAAAACATAACCCACCGAATTTGTTTTATTAACGTACACTCTATTCCTCTCCGCTTTAAAATTCCTAAAACTCAATGGTCCAGTGAGCGCCATTCATCCCGTTTTTTCCTATTTTGCAATTGATCGCCAGCATCCAGCAATTAAGGGGACACGCTCGCCGCATAACTTAAATATTCTCTTTATAATGCAGATTAACGTATTGACTCTTAACCGGGCCTTATTTCACTGGACCGTCGTAACTCCAATCATTCAAAAGTAAACTTTAAGTTGGACTTAATAAGGTTTAATTTTAGTTTATTAGATTCATAAAATTAGTCCTCCAAGCCGGACATTTGAACTTTTATTTATTTCTGAGTAGTTACATTTTGAGTCTTATTATCTCAGTGCTAAAGTTTTCGGACGAGTATACTTATATTTGTT
Source organism: Pammene aurita (assembly GCA_947086415.1). Classification (NCBI taxonomy): domain Eukaryota; kingdom Metazoa; phylum Arthropoda; class Insecta; order Lepidoptera; family Tortricidae; genus Pammene; species Pammene aurita. Next base: position 34,193,608 of record OX352290.1, on the reverse strand, counting down.
TGGTGTTATTGTTTTCGGGTTACATATTGATGGCTTCCGTTTTGCTAAAAGGGTGTGATACGCTTTTGGATTGTTTTGCGTTTTAGAGTTTTTAAGGTTTTAATGGACCGGACGTTTTATGTGGGTGGATTGTTTAAAATGTGAACTGTCCAGTTTTTTTAATGGTGGGAAAAAAGATAGTTGAAGTACAAGTGTTTGTATGTTATGATTATAATTGGTATATTTAAACCTAATTAGGTAATTTAAATACAATTTTGTTGTATCTACAACAAAATAATATTTAAGTAGAACTTGGCCAGGTTAAATACACAATGAAACCATAAAAGGCTGCGCATGCAAAGTTTTGTGACATTCAGTTATTTCTTAACATCACCTGTCCATCATAAATAAAAAACAATGCAATTTACTTTAAACTTTATCGCCTTTTCGAGAAGTTCAATTTTCTTTTAAAATGGTCTCTGGTGATTCCTTACCAATGAAATGAAAACCTTAATAGACATTATATTACAGGTCAAATTGGATTAGCAAACGTTCTAAGACAGTGTGAGGTGACCAGGTGTGTTCACGGTCGGTAAGGCACATGGGGGTGCATTCGCTTATGTTATGAGTCATCCTTAAGGTCAAACGGACACGTGGTCACTTTGCCATTTTAATTGCTAACACGCGAGCAGATGCACATTGCAACTTCTTTTTTTTACATAATTTTGACCTTTATAGTCGTGAATGAAAACATCGTCACGGTAACTTGAAAGAGTTACATTTTACATTGGTCGATAATCAAAATGTAAGATAACAGTTTAATGCCCAAAAATGTGGGTTAAAATGGCTACATCGTATATATTTAATAGACATTTTAGTTAGTACAATTTTCGTAATTTTAGTTGAGAGAAACAGATTGATAGTCAAACAATAAAAACACAATATAGGTACGTACTTAAATCATTAAACACACCAGTAAAAGATTCGTTGGATACATCAAAAGCAAATACATAAAACGTCTGTAGTGATACATATTGTACGTAGTTAGCTATTTACATAGTTTTTATAATTTTGATTTACTAATAACTAACCTTAGTTGACTATCATTATAACATATTAGTCATAGTGTCATATGTACTTATTGAAGCGTATTTGTTTATCACGTCGTTAGTAATAATTTATAGTGGACGGTTATTCCAATACAAATTAAAACGGTTCAATTCAATTATTCCTAGAAAAACCATTCAGTGCATGAGCAGCTATACCGTACTGTAAACATCTGTCACTTAAGACGATTGTCGCCAGAGTGTCCTTGAGCGTTTGGGCGCTGTGTACCCGCGCTACCAGCTTACCCCTCTCATTGCGATCGTACGTAAATCCGCCACACTGCACCGGAACGAAGTTCAAAGAATATGACTTTACACAGAGGCGCGCGGGCAGCTTTATAATAATTATAATCCTTTTGTGGATATTTTTTGATTTGAATACTGTGATTAAATACTGCAATGGTGATATTTTTAGGAATGCTACTTACCTATTAAGACGATTGTCGCCGGAGTGTCCTTGAGCGTTTGGGCGCTTTCTACCCGCGCTACCCGCGTACCCTTCTCATTGCGATCGTGCGTAAATCCGCCGCGATGCACCGCAATAATGTTCAAAGAATATGACTTTACTCAGAGGCGCGCGGGCAGATTTATAATAATCATACCTAATCCTTTTGTGGATGTTTTGTGATTTGAATACTGTGATTAAGTACTACGGTGACATTTTTTAGCAATGCTACGAAATAAGATAAGTAATAACGATCTCGATTAGTAGATTTTTATGTAAAAAAATGAAAACCTAGATTTTGAATTTGAAGTACAGTGAGCGGCAAAATATTTATGAATTTACGAAATATGGTTAAAAATATTCCGCATATCAGAAAAAATAAAAAAATACTGACTATTACAGCACAAAAAACTGAATGCACATCAAAGCGGTGTTTTCATGTAAATTTGGATTTTTTTTGCTGTGCAAGTGAGCTTAATAGATGGTTATTTTTTTGGTGCGATTTTAAATATTAACCGTAAAAATTCACTTAATTACGATAAATTAACAAAACTAAGCCTGTTGCGAGTTGCGAATAGTAAAAATGCACATGTAAGGAGCGGTATTTGTGCACGAAATCGTCATACAAATGAGAGCTGTAAGCCCATTAAATTTATATCTTTAAAATATAACACAGCGCAAACACTTCTTAGGGTTCCATAGCCAAAATGGTAAAAACGGAACCCTTAAAAGTTTTTTTGAAACATGTCCGTCTGTCCGTCCGTATGTCACAGCCATTTTTATTATAAAACATAAATTACTGAAATTTTATCTAGAGGTGTGTTTCATGTGCCGCCACTTAGTTTTCTGGCTAAATTGCTAAAAAAATCTTTTAGGTCAGGCACTCCATACATACATATGCCAAACTAAATGTCAAAAATATTTTTTTTGTAAATATGAACATTAAAAATATTGTATATATATATATATATATATATATATATAGAGTATTTTTAAAACTTTTTTATTAAGTCAATATTTTCAGAAATAATTGCTCCGAAAGTCTAAATATAATAGCCCCCATCTAACTTTTAATCCATAAGTCTAAAAAATATGAAAAAATACCAAGAAGGCTTAGTACTTAATTTTCTATGAAAATTATTTCACATATTATCGGTTTATCCGTTTTTGAGTTATCTCCAAGAAACTACTTTCTACGGAACCCTACATTATACAAATACATGGTCCGATACAAACTTGGCCGGTCTTTTAAAGATATTTGATAGGTGGTATTAACCCTTAGTAGTAATTTATTTATTCACTTGTTTTGATAATTAATATAAAATTTGTATTTATTTGCATTTCACCGACATAGTAAAGTTTTTTTTAGGGTAGTCAACGCGTATGTGAATCTTCTGGGGTTGCAGGCGTCCATAGGCTTTATAACTGCTTTCAATCAGGCGGGTCGTATGCTTGTTTGCCAGCGTCGTGGTATAAAAAAAAGCTTTTTTTCCTTTATTCTTACATACATTGAACTCTTAAATATCAGCAATTTTTTATTAGATTCTCAATCAGGCTTTGCTCAGTGAGAGTTAGTAGACTGAAATTTGGTATGAGTAATTATGTGTTTTAATTACGCCTACAAAGTGGTAAAACAATAAGTATCTGAAACCCATTGTTGGATAGGTCTTTCAAGAAGAATATGCCTCAAACAACTTTTGGATAAAACGAATACTTTCGTAAATAATAGCTTCGAAAGTTAAAATGCTCTTTGAGTTTTGAACCGTGGGTCCAAAAAAATTGGTAAAATTCCTGGAAGTGAGGCCATTGAAATACTTATCACGTATTTTCAATAAAAACTATATGGAATAAAATCGGTTGAGCCGTTTTTGAGTTATGCCTATAGTAAAATAACGTAAGTGCCACAAAATATTTCTTTATAGACTACCTTTTGAATGGATGTATTGTAACAGGCCGGCAACTACGGATCCCTACACTGAGCATAGCCCGATATTTTCTTGGCCGGTTTATCTGCAATCCTTTGCAGTTTACTTCGCAATTTCTAGATTTGAGAAATTAGTATAAAGTATAACATTAAAGATTGTGTTTAATCTTAAAATAAAACGCATATTACATTCGTTTAGAACACGGTATTCTTAAATAAATATGTTTAAATAAATTCGGTTCTTTGGAGTTTTTTATTAAATTAATTATTAGTTTATTGTATTGCAGTACTAGCAGATTTCCGCAACTCGACGACTAATGCCTATTTTGCGTGATGCATGCGTCTACTAAAACATAATAATTTTAGTTTACTTACATGACCAAATTTGTTTTCAGAGCAATGTGAGATTCATGATTTTTGTTTTTTCTCCATTTTTATTTCATTAGTTTTGTACTTGTATTATAATCTAAATAAAATACACTTTTTATACGAACGTACATAAACATGCATACGAGTACATTATCTTGAAAGATAAAACGTCTATACATTATTGATTCCGGGAAGACACGTTATATCCGCACCGCATGAACCCTCTGCAGTTATTTAGTCTTTAGGCACAGTAAGTCCGATATTATTGCTCACGGGCCAAGCACAAGTATATGTAGTACAAGGGAAGCACGGAGCGACGAGCGACACAGCCTCCTCGACTCAAAGCTAGCTCACGACTGCCAGCAACGCCGTTTTCGAGCTAATAACGCACGAAATGTGGAATTATGATCAAGTTGTTTAAGAAAATTTAATCAATTTAAATATCCTACGTTGAGTTTGTAGTGTTCTGTAGTATATATTTTTTAGTTCAACAATATTTTAAATCGAATGAGCCGTTCAGTATATATAAGCAAAATTAACCGTAAAACGACATTTCGTTACATTTACATAACGGAGAAACTATACGTTACACGAGTTATTCAAACATTGACAATGTTGTACATGAAATGGTAAATGACATATATCTTTTTCAAATTTTTTGAATGTCCCGTTATTGAGATATATCCTTTAGAAAGTAACAGTTTTCGGCCACAATCAGCGCCTAGCGCCTTAACACGTTCGCTGCGGGACCAAAACAGGCGTTTTTTTGTACGGTGCGTTAGAAGGTCGCTTGGCCTGTTACTTAAACTCTCCAACTCTGCGTTATGGGGCTCATAAGCCTAGTAAGGTATGAATGGATATAAATTGCTGTAACTATCCGAAAACGATAAATTTTGGATACTTACCTATCAATATCGGTAGAAGAAGAGTTGGTTGTCATATTATTTGAGTCGCCCCGGGTTTCTGATATTTATATAAGAGCTATATGCAAAAATAAATATAAGGTCTAATAACACGAAATCGCACTGGATAACAGGTTTTGTAGATTAATTATTAGTGATGGGAAATAAGTTATCGACATATTTTTCAAAATACTATTTATAACACCAGAGCAGTTTGGCTGCGTGTCATTATTTTTTACAACTTTTTTCACTAGAACTTTTCTCCACTTCGATTTTTCTTTATTTGTATTTTCACTTGCACTATTTTTGTCTTGCTGAATCGATAATTCAAGCATTTTTCGATATCGTTTATTTGGCCACGGCATTATTAACGGATTGCACCACAAAAACGCACACACATACCGAAACCTCGAATACCGAAACTCTTGAATTATGCACTATCGTAATATACGTTCATTCCCGCTAATTATGCCACAACACTAATCGGAAGTAAACAATATGGTCGCCTACAACAGTGCGGGAGGGGGTGGACTGACCTTGTGATCTATGTCGGGCCTTTTGACCTAATACCCGCAAGGAAACGAAAAAAATATGAATCAGTGCGTTATCGGGCCATAAAACCTTAGCACATTTTTAATGCTTTATCGAGTTGCCCTTAAGGTGCTAAACTCAAACCTATACTTGTCTCTTTCGTACATGCGGAAATACTCATAATACAGCCGCCGCACCACAGGGAATTCATCGTTTCTCGCTTCCGCACAGAGTGTAAGTACATGCATCGGGCCTTTAGGCCTTATATCGCAGCGAACGTGTTAAATAAGATAAGTAATAACGATCTCAATTAGTAGATTTTAATGTAATAAAATAAAACCTCGATTTTGAATTTGAAGTACAGTCAGCGGCAAAATATTGGTAAAAATATTCTGCATATCAGAAAAAAAAACTGAATGCACATCAAAGCGATGTTTTCATGTGAATTTAGTTTTTTTGCTGCGCAAGTGAGTTTAATAGATGGTTATTTTTTTGTAGCGATTTTGAATATCAACCGTAAAAATCACTTATATAATTACGAAAAATTTACAAAACTAAAAAAGTTTCTTGAAACATGTCCGTCTGTCCGTCCGTCCATCCGTATGTCACAACCATTTTATTATAAAATATATATTGATGAAATTTTATCCATATGTGTGTCTTGTGCCGCTACTTAGTTTTTCGCTAAATTGCTGAAAAAAAAAACTTTAAGGGGAGGCACTCCATATGTACATATGCCGAACTAAATGTCAAAACAATTTTTTTTTTGCAAATATGAACATTGTGTACATCTATCGATCGATACGGGTTTAAAAATATCTTAAGTATATATAGAGGATTTTTAAAACCTTTTTTATTGAGTCAATATTTTTAGAAATAATCGCTTCGAAAGTCTAAATAATAGTCCCCCCATCTAACATTTAATTCGTAAGTCCAAAAAACCGACCAAGTGCGAGTCGGACTCGCGCACCGAGGGTTCCGCACAAACCTGTAGGTATATAGGGGTAGTAACTTTAAAATATTTTTTATATATGATGTAACAAAAAATTCACGGTTTTCAAAATTTTTCCTTTATCTGTGCTATAAGACGTTGCTTCGTACCAAATTTCAAGATTCTGAGTTCACGGGAAGTACCCTGGAGGTTTTGATTCCCTTGCTAGCGAAAATTTGCGGAAATTTGCGGCATAAACGGCTGTATCTTGTGATTCCGTTGGCTTAGAAGTATGATTTTTTCACAGCTCCAACGGACAGTAGACCTGAGTATTTAATATAAATGTCAGCTTGATACCTCCACGCGTTCCTGAGAAAAATGGTCTTGACAGACAGACAGACAGACAGACGGACAACAAAGTGATCCTATAAGGGTTCCGTTGTTTCCTTTCGAGGTACGGAACCCTAAAAATATGAAAAAAATAAAGAAGATACGGCTTAGTTCTTATTTATATGAAAACTATTTCACATATTATCGGTTGAGGCATTTTTGAGTTATCTCCGAGAAACTACTTTCTATGGAACCCTACATTATGCGTGGTCCGATACACTCTTGGCCGGTCTTTTAAAGATATTTGATATGTAGTATTAACCGTTAGTAGTAATTTATTTATTTACTTGTGTTGATAATTAATATAAATTTGTATTTCAGCGAGATAGTAAAGCTTTTTTTCCTTTATTCTTACTTACATTAAACTCTTAAATATCAGCAATTTTTATTTAGAATCTCGATCAGGGTTCGCTCAGTGATAGTTAGTACACTGAAATTTGTATGTGTTTTAATCACGCCGACAATATGGTAAATCAAAATCAGAAAAATAAAATAAAGTGGAGGTGATTTTTTTTTTCGCTCCAACCCACGCGATTGATACGATACACGATAGTGTGTGGTATTATTGGACAGGTCTTCCAAAAAGAATAAGTCTTAAACAACTTTTGGATAAAACGCATATTTTCGTAAATAATAACTCCGAAAATTACTTATTAGTCCATTGTATTGTAGCAATAGCAGGTTTCCGCAACTCGACAACTAACGCCCGTTTTCAGGGCATTACAAGGGGGCGTCCATTAATCGCGTCATACGTTTTTGGCTTGTTTTAGACCCCCCCTCCCCCATGGTGATCTTTGGTGATATTTTCAGGACCCCTCCCCCCCCTGTCCAATATGACGTGTAATTTTTTGCTAACTAAAATAAGTACAGTTTTCTAACACGTGAACCTACTTACGTAACGTTCGTACACGTAAAGGGTAAACAAATGAAACTACATGTATACATCTAAAATAAAATTATCTTTAATAGAAAAAGAACCGGCGAAGTGCGTGTCGGACCACGTGATTTTTTTTTTATTGATGTTCAGAACAACAAGACAAGAGTTATTTTGAAAGACCTGTCGAGTGATGTGCATCATGTCGATATTTGGTAAAAAAAAAAATTCTTTGTCAAATAATTACATGTATGGAGTAGTGCCCTCCTTGAAATATCTTTTTTAGCAATTTTACTACAAAACTAAGTAGCGGCATACAAAAACACACCTTATATTTATATATTTATTAAGATATACGTTTTATAGTTTCCGAGTAAAATGGCTATGATATACGGACGGACGGACAGACGGACATAACGAAACTATGAGGGTTACGTTTTTGCCACTTTGGCTACGGAACCCTAAAATCCTACTTCAGAAAATAATATGTCAAATGCCATTAAAAATTATTTACAATCATTGCTAGTGCAATTTTACTCTGCTTTTGACAGGTTGATTCATTTATAAGTTGATAATGTTTATTTTATTGACCATAATACAGATAGCACAAGGGACAAAAAAATTCACGTGATATGTGTCCAGACCCCCCTCCCCCCTGTGGTGATCTTTGGTGATTTTTTCTTGACCCCCTCCCTCCCTAAACAATATGACGCGATTAATGGATGCCCCCCAAGATGCATGAGTTCTGTTTTTTCTCCATTTTTATTTCATTTCTTTATTTAATTTGTAATATAGGTCATCTAAATAAAATACACTTTTGATAAGAACGTAAATACATGAACACACATACGGGTATCTATATATATAAAAGAAGAAACTGACTGACTGACTGACTGACTGACTGACTGACTGACATATCAACGCACAGCCCAAACCGCTGGGTCTAGAAATTTCAAATTTGGCACATAGGTTCCTTATAAGGTCTAGGGGAGCACTAAGAAAGGATTTTTCAAAATTCACCCCCTAAGGGGGTAAAATGGGGGTCCAAAATTTGTATGGCGAAAAAAGATTTGTTAGACTATTTTATTCGAAACTTCACAGGAGTATTCCTAACGATAAATGAGTAAACACGTGTTTCAGGTTTTTTGAAAATTCAACCCCTAAAAGGGGCAAATGTGGTCACAAAGTCTGAAAATCAACATGGGTATCGTATCCTTTTTGAGTACTTATAGTACGCGGGCGAAGCCGCGGGAAAAGGCTAGTATTATCTTAAAAGATAAAACGTCTATGCGCTATTGATTCCGACAAGACACATTATGCCCGCACCGCATGAACCCTCTGCAGTTATTTAGTCTTTAGGCGCAGTAAGTCCGATATTATTGCTCACGGGCCAAGCACAAGTATTTGTAGTACAAGGGAAGCACGGAGCGACGAGCGACACAGCCTCCTCGTCTCAAAGCTAGCTCACGACTGCCAGCAACGCCGTTTTCGAGCTACCAACGCACGAAATGTGGAATTATGATCAAGTTGTTTAAGAAAATTTAATCAATTTAAATATCCTACGTTGAGTTTGTAGTGTTCTGTAGTACACATTTTTTAGTTCAACAATATTTTAAATCGAATGAGCCGTTCAGTAGATATAAGCAAAATTAACCGTAAAACGACATTTCGTTACATTTGAATAACGGAGAAACTATACGTTACACGAGTTATTCAAACGTTGACAATATTGTACATGAAATGGTAATTAACATATATTTTTTTCAAAATTTTTGAATACCCCGTTATTGAGATATATCCCTTAGAAAGTAACAGTTTTTGGCCACAATTAGCGCCTAGCGCCTTAACCTTTACGGCTATTCCGCAATAGCCGCACGCGCACCTAGCATTTCTTTACGCTGCGTTAGCGAAGTCTATGGACGCGATCATTACTAATGGCCGTCATGCACGTTGGGTGTTAGATATAATTTCAAGGCTCGGCAAATAAAAATAATCGATATTCAATCAATATTTCAATTAATCAATATTTCAATAATTAGTTTAGACCAACACCCATAATTTATATAACTTAATATTGTTAAAGGGCTTCATTATAAATATTAGCTGTATAAAAAGATAATCTACAAAACGCATAGGTTATCATTTCAAATTATCAGAACTTACAATAAAGTTAAAGGTTATCGGATCACATCACTTACGGTTTTATTATCATTGACCTACACAATGTGTATCAATTATGTGTACAAGTAGGTACGCTAATATATTTATACACTTACTTGGTAATGAGACTGTATAATATTGTAGTGATTAAGTTATTCAAACTAATTTACTTGAATTGTGCTAAAGGAACCTCGACTGGTGGTAAAATTTAAACTAAATCAAAGTGCCATGTTTTTACCTCATTCATTATAACTATGTCCGGAAAGCGGAAAATCGCTTTTCCGCACTATAGATGACACTTCAGACATTTTTTGTTGTTTAATACGAAAGCAGATAAAAGTAATTGATACAGAAAAATTAACGACACTATGTTGACATCGACCGACCATCTACACGGTAATTTACTGGGTACCTTATACTTCAAAAAGCCGGGTAATATGTTAAAAAGGCAATCACCTCACAGATCGATCTCAATTCAAACCCTCTCCAATCTAGACAATCCCGACAAATGTCAAAATGCAAAACCTGAACATTTCCATGCAATCAGCAGTCGTCAACCGTCGGTCGCAATTCTCATCGAGCGAGCCAAAGATTTGTAACCCCTGCATCCCAAATTAAATCCACCCGAGAAAATTGTGACAAACGCGATCCGTCATTCGTCCCTTCATTTGCATGATAAAAACTGTTGAAGAACAACTATTTATCAAATGGCAGAACTTCCGGCGGCCCTGACAGTAGGCGCGACGCATTTCCTCGCGCCATCTTTGGCTGAGCACTGTGCATCCGGTTAGAGGTCTGAAAGTGTATAAATACAACAAGAAGCGACTGGATTGCCCTTATTTTTTCTCTCTCTCTCTCTGTAAGTTTATTGACTAGGAGTATGATTTTTAGGGTTCCGTAGTCAACTAGGAACCCTTATAGTTTCGCCATGTCTGTCCGTCCGTCCGTCCGTCCGCGGATAATCTCAGTGACCGTTAGCACTAGAAAGCTGAAATTTGGTACTAATATGTTTATCAATCACGCCGACAAAGTGGTAAAATAAAACGTAGAAAAAAATGTTTTATTAGGGTAGGTACCCTATACGTAAAGTGGGGAGTGATTTTTTTTTTTCATTTCAACCCTAATGTGTGATATATTGTTGGATAGGTATTTAAAACTGAAAAAGGGTTTACTACAATAATTTTTTGGTAATGTAAATATTTTCGGAAATTTACGCTCCAGAAGTAAAAAAAATGTGTCCCCCCCCCCTCTAACTTTTGAACCATAAGTTTTAAAAATATGAAAAAAATCTCAAAAGTAGAACTTTATAAAAACTTTCTAGGAAATTTTTTTTGTAACTTGATACGTTGAATAGTTTTTGAAAAAAAAATACAAAATAATTTCTGAACTAAGTTTGTAATTTAACCGTATAAGCAGGTGTTTATTGTACCTGTAATTTCTACAAAATCACAATGAAATGACGTGCTTTCAAATAAAGTAAAAACGGTGAAAATCGGTTCACGCAATAAAGAATTATCCCATAAAAATCATCTTCCATACTTTAAGCTCGCGCGCAATAGTTTACTTAATTTGCCCATAGATGTCGCTGTACGTGGAACGCTCATATCATATATACATGGCGGTGTTATTTTAACTCTTAAGTGGGGACACTTACTGTGACGGACGGAAAACTACGGAACCCTACACTGAGCGTGGCCCGACACGCTCTTAGCCGGTTTTTTTATATTATTATATTTATCCCTAATTCAAGCTTCCACTCATATTAGTTACGTTGTCTTTATACACACTTTTTTTTACAAACCCTAGAATTCTCTTTATTTTTCGTTGTCTCGTAGATAACTAGTTCAATGGTTCATGCTGTTTAATAATTAGATAGTGGTAGATACTACCCTACTATTCAATATACTTTGTGGTAGATACTTACCTTGTATATTTCAAACAGTGTACATAATATGTATTCAAGCTTGCTGGTAATGCTGGTCAGGTAAACCGTCAGGCTTCGTCTAGGAATAAACATATTTTGACTGATATTGAGGAACTACATTATATTTACAGAAATCGACGCATGATACGATTTTCATAATGATGATAAGTACGTCTTTGTATATACAGGGTGGAAAGATAAGTCGGGCCCTGGAGGGAAACTACCTTAAAACCTTGAGATAGCTCAATTCGCTCAAAGGAAACATTCTTTTATTTTTCCTAAAAACTAAAACTGCATTCACAGTTTTTTCTTAATTTTCACTTTATTCCATACCAATTGTATGAAAAATATTATTATTATTATTTATGTGTTCTCTTGTGCCCTAAACTTGGTTGGTATTTAGAAGATTTTATCCTCGTTGGAAACAGGATCGATTGGCATCAATTGATATAAAAATTATTTATGGCAAAAATTACAAAATAAATACTTTTTTTGAAAACTGTACTCTTTTCCAAAAATTTGTAAATGCAGTTATGTCCCTTTAAATAAATTAAAGAATGTTTCCTTTCAGTGAATTGAGCTATCTCAACGTTTTAAGGTAGTTTTCCTCCAGGGCCCGATTTATCTTTCCACCCTGTATATATATATATAATTAGGTTGGGCTGCTAATTGTATTAATCTACGGTAATAGTAATATATTATATTTCTTACTTATTCACTCAAGGTAGTTCCTAGCAATCCGTTTACCGTTTAGTTAACAACCTGTTAACAAATATGCTATATCTACCCACATTTTTCTTATTTCGTACGAACTGTCACTTCTAGCATATCTGCATCCGAGCCAACCTCACTGATTGGGGAGTGATCTCTATTTAGATAATTTACTGGTGCTCTCGCGATGAAATATTCGGGGCATTCTGCTCATCCCCGCTGATGTTATTAGCGTGATGTCTCGCTCCGTCTTGTTTACAACTTGGAGATATTTTGGCCACCTTGTGATAAAAATACTCTGCTTTGTTTTTATTAATGTAATTATAAAACGAGTGTTTCATAATACCTAACGTTATTTTTAGAAAGTATGTAATCTCTCTGGTTCGAGTTTCGAGAGTACCTCGTATTTTATTTGTGTTGTTGATTGTGAGTGTAAAACACGTTTCATGTATTTAACATAAAGACACTTATTAATTATTGATTTGTACTTTGTATTTATACAAATGACAAGAAAAAAGTATACGATTTGTCTCAGTGCAGGCTAGTTAATATTTTTCAGCAATTAACCATCTATGAAATAACTACCGTTTAAATTAGAATATTCTTGATTAAATGTATGTTCAAGTGGTAACTACACAGTGATCAATGCATGTTTGTATTAAAATTGCCACCACCGCCATAGGTTGCGTTGCGTGCTTTCACTTCACAAAACTCAACAGTGAAAGGTAAGCAGTTCGCAATTTCGTCCATTACCGTACCCCTTCGATAGCTCAGTTGGTAGAGCGGTGGACTGTAGTTGGTATAAGACGGGAATCCATAGGTCGCTGGTTCAAATCCGGCTCGAAGGATCATTAAAATGAAGCATTTTTTAAATTTGATTTTAAGTAGTATGCAGGTACTCTTTCAGAATGTATCTAATTTTTTCCATATTTTACATGTTATTGTTTATTTTTTTAATTACATACTTATATATTCGTTTCTAAGAAAAAATCGAACCAATTCACCAAGTTTTACTGTTTATGCTTTTAAGATTTAGTTTTAAGTGACTTATATATTTTACTAAGGTATTTACAACGACATGCTTTAGCAACGTAACTGTAAATACTAACGCAATCAAACTTAAAACCCGAGACCCCCTTCATCAAGATCCATTTAAAAAATCCAACCTTTAAAAAGTACAGAAATACCGGAGAAGAAAATGCAATCAAATTAGTGTAAATTCGATTGTCGAACAATGGGACCTGCGCACCGCAGAGCACCGTGAGGAATCAATTACTGGGACGGGGATGTCTTCTATACAAATTAATTTAAGTTAGAAAAAAATTGGAAATTCTTGTACGAGGAGTCTTTTATTGTGACGATTTTACCCTGCTGGTTTTTTGTACAATCCTTTAAGCATCGAATTTTCTTAAACGCCAGGTACGACTAACTCGAGTGTATAGGTAAACAATTTTGAAAATTTCAAGGAAGTTTCTAACACATTATTCCAGGCTGTATGTACATTACTCCAGGTTTCAAAAATGTAAACATACGTTTACATTTTATTTTTAACATTTGATACGAGTATTACCCAGTCTTCGATATATTTAAATACTTTTTACAATTTAATCTAGACTTGGTTATTCCTATTCAAATTAGTACCTACTTTTGATTATACCACTATAATTTGAGCCAATTCGTATAAAAAATATTCATACATAATTATTTAATTATACGTAAATTGATTTTACATTAGTGCTCAAATTAATTATACCCCGTATCGCACTCGTCTCGTGACTATCCAAACCATCCTCCATCCATTCCGACCAGCAAATCTAACCAATTATACGCAAATGAAGTTAACCCTTCTGCTGCTTTGTGAAACTTTTTAATTGCTGTTAAATCGAAAAGGGATCCTATCAAAAAACGGATCCATTGTCGAGTGAATCATTAATCTATGTGGGTGGGTGCGATTTTATATCAACGTCAGAAGAAAAAAAGTCATGTGTGTGTTAGTTTGTTTCGAACTTGTTACTTTATGGTCTTAAGGAACGCGTTTAATGTGAACAGATTTGGAATGTGATATTTTTGAGAAAGTGGTAATTTATTTTTAGTTGTTTATTTTTGCTGTTAATATTATCGTAAGTGTCGCGTAAACAAGACTCACAATCTGACAGTTTATTTTTATATCAATACTATTAAGAACTGGGTACCAATCCACACACGTTGCCTGATTTTTTTTATTCCTTGCAATCAGTCTTAGATGTTTTCAACCGACTTCAAGATTTCGAAGGAGGAGGTTATCAATTCGTCGGGATCTTTGTTTTTGCTATTTTTTTTTTTTTTTTTTTATGTATGTTCACCGATTATTCGAAGACGGCTGGACCGATTTGGAAAATTCTTTTTTTGTTTGAAAGAGTATACTTCACAGTTGGTCCCATTGTAACCAGGTCAGGATCTGATGATGGGATCCTGGAGAAATCGAAGGAACTCTTCAACTATTATAGGCACACCTATAGTGATTTGAGTATTTTTTACAGCAGCTCGAGCATTTGCTGTTGGAAAGCTGGATGCTAAGTGAAGTCGGTTCTTTTTTGTTTAAAATTATTATTTACTATGATTTCTAGATTGGACATGGCATAAAATAGATAAGGTAGGTAAATTATTATCTTATTTAAATTATCCAAATAATAGTTTTGACCGGCACAGTAAATGCGATACGTAGGTAAAAATGTACTACCTAATTAAAGTACATAAATAAGTAGGTATTAGAATAAGTAATAATATAAGTATATTATTGCATATTTAAATCCTAAGATTGATATCTAAAACGTTAACCTTACAATCACACACACGACTAGCTTACAGACAAAACAGCGCGTCACCCCTGTTAACCCTTCCGCCGCTGATTCATCTTAACCCGTCAACTGTTGATGGATCAAGATATTAATACCGAAAGCGTGGCGAATCTGACCGAACTGCGAACTATAGGCATTTTCCCGGCAATGCTTAGCAGACAAATAAAACCTTTAGTGGCTTAAAAATACGTTACCATTTTCTCTAAAACATTTATATTTCATTTACATTTGGAAAAAGGATGTTATTCATAAGTAACAAGGTAGCTTTTAGTTTGAGTAACTCAGTAGTATAACCCTTTTCTATGCATATTTAATTTTGAATGTAACGGTCGGTCTTCCTGACTGATGAGCGTGATTTTTGCTTAAATTTCTAGGGATTAATACAAAGATACATTTTGGATTATAATTAGAGGGGCGATAATTGCCATTCCTTTTAACACGTGATACGAAAGTAATTACTCGCAACGGACATTAAAACATAAACAAAATATAACTATCGAGCGTGTTTACAGACAGGTATCGCGTCTTATGGTTCAATTTTAGAGATATTTCAATACGAACAATATTTGCTTTATACTAATTTATACGTAGGTATATGTTGGTATAAGGGTTAAAACTTAAAACTATATTTTTGTTTAATTTATTTTGTTTTCTCAAGTTTAGACATGCTTTCGAAAAAATTAAAGCGAAATAATAATTTTCATTCAAGGTTTTCAAAAATAATAGAACCTAAAGATATCTGTTATATCAAAGCTATTTGCTGTAACTGATACAAGTGATACAACTAATAAAGAGCCCGACGAGACTAACTCTGCATGGACTTTGCAGCAGCAAAATGTGATAATCCAAAAAGGTTAATCAATGGCAAGATCTTTTTGAAACTATATCTGAGGAAAATTAGTCATTAAGTTGAGATCTACATTTTTTTGGTTACTGAATCGAGTTATCTCATGAGTAAGCAGTCATAAAATTTCGCACGCGATTATGAGAAATAAATTCGTTGCGTAATTGCCCGCATAGCTAAATATGACCGGTTAGGTTACTATCGAGCTACAGGATGTGCCTTTCATTAAAGATACTTACCAACTTAAGCTACTTGGCGATCACATTTTTGACGTATAAGTTTTATAGCAACATACCTCTCGTAGGACGTTAAGAGCTGAGCTTGGGCACGCACCTGGGTAAATACTCCCAAAATATTATGTTAAACTAATTATTGTGTCATTGTGTGTTTAGTCCACATATATTCTATTCTATTTGCATTTTCATTGTAATATTTAGTTATGCTTATTTTAATAAGTATCACGAGCACAGGTAAAACTCATTAATTAAAGATTTCTTAGAAATAATGAGAAAGAGACATTTATTGATAAAAAATTTCAACATTTTTTACACGTGAGTTACAATTAAGTACTTATAATAAAGAAAGAAGAAAAGAAAAGTATACCTTAAATTTTTATTAAGAAAAATTTATATTATCTTACTTTCGTCAAGTTAAAAAAAACTCAACCTCTATATATGAACACGCTAAACCCCTTGCTTATTAAGGGAGCACAGAATTAATATGCAGATGAGCGGAATTAGCCCAAGTTGATCGATTAGACGCGCTCAATGCGCCCGCATAGTGTTGGGTGTCCACTTTAAAGTTTTTAAACGTGTGCTAGATGGGAGTCAATTGGCGAACTTAATAAAAAAATATTAAAATACATTTTAACAGTTTTCTTCTTACGTTTGCCAGAGTAATCATGGTGACAGCACATCGAACAATGCGACGCCAGTTCTCTGTCGCTGTATTTCTCTGGCGCCTAAGTTGTTTTAATTTTCTCCATATTGAGTTGGTTAATGGGCCCAATGTTCTAAAGTTCTGAAGATATATTATGTACCTGTGAGAAAGAAGCAGAATGATATGGAAAATGTAAACATTTTGGTCAAAATAGTAAGACAAACCACATGCTTATCATGTTCAAAAATCATGCATCACACTACACACTCTACACGATCTTCACTACATAATTTTTTTTTTCATTAGCAAAATTAAAATCAGTAAAATTTGCTACGTATTACCGCTCAATAATCAAACAATTCCAACACACTACAATTGGGCCCAAAAAACTTTTCACCTTCTTACTTACTTTACTGTAGCCTGTACAGTCAACGCCAAAAATATGTATACACATTTGCCGTTTACATATTTGTGTGTTTACAAAATTGTATACATATTTTATACATAATTATGTATGACTGTACCTTCTGTAACGTGTAAATGCTAACTTTCCTAGATATGGATATACGTGATCAATGTTTTCTTAATTATTTTAAGTCTCTTACTTTGGTATATGTGTTTTCTTGCTTACTCTTATCACTAACACCAGTATAACACAGATCGTTGATCGCCGTCACTTTATTTTATTATCTTCCCTAATTTTTTGATAATCATTACTTTTAATAAAATATTAGGAAATCGTTTCTTTTGACGAGCTTATCTAATTGGTATTAAATGAATGTTGAATATACTACCCCTTTCGTCAGATCCAAAGTGAATTATGAATTGAACAACAATACGAGACCAAAAGCATGCATATCGAATCCATATCATTTGTATTCCATTAACATCCTAATGTTAGTAAAATCATCAATCACACGTTGTTGATATTGTAGACTTTTTTATTGATTTCTCTTCTAGGTATTAGCTAAGAATCAACCTAAACGTCACATGTATGTAAAGGTAATTTCATTTAAAGCGTTTCCAAATTAAAACATGTATTTTTTTATCTGAATATTTAAATTAATGTTAAATATTTTTTATTTTTTTATACCACCACGGTCGCAAACAAGTTTACGGCTCGCCTGATGGTAAGCAGCTACCGTAGCCTATGGATTGCAAGTCCATAGGTGTCACATGCGCATTTCCGACTCTCTACAAAAAGGAGGATTCACTGGGTTGACGACAAAAGTGTCCCTCGTTATCAACACAGTGGGTCCTCTTTGAGCTCTTTGGCAACCTTACTCACCGGCAGGAACACAACAGTATGAGGCAAAGGCGCTGATTGTATATAATTAAGTGTACATTACCTTACCATTTTTTACAATTTGTTCAAAATATTTGCTGTCACTTGAATTTGAGCTGAAATAACATTAACACTCTAGTAAAGCAATATTTTTTAATATTTTTATTTACTGACCGCTCACAGTAAAAAGATTTTGTTGATAACCTAATCATATTGGCTGCCTTCAGTGACCAACTTGGCTGCAGGATATTTAAACTACCAACAAAGCTGGGTTACGGTTTTACCCCACCATACGGTTTTGTACAGGTTTCCCCTATATAGTTTTTTAATTCTCTTATAAACAATACATCTCGTTTCTACTCACTCAAACGTAGATGTACAGTCGCCATCAGATATATCGGAGCGGCCAAGGTGGTCACAAACATCTGAACAACGCCTCTATTTTTGACTACCCTGGCCGCTCCGATATATTTGATGGCGATTGTACCTAAGAACTAAATACCTACTTGTAAATTATTTACGTTTTAGTTGAGGAAGACAAGATAGATATAGATACAGACATGAACATGATATCACATACATAAATTAATGCACAAACGTGGCGAAAGCAGAAACCTGGTTGTCTAAAAATCATTGTTGTACTTATAGTATAAATCCTTAGAATAGGCAAGATGCAATATTTTCATTTTTGCTTTCATTTGAAAGAATTGCACGTAGAATAGACCACGAGTGTATTAAAAAATTAAAATACTATAATATATGGTCAAAAATTACTGTTACAAAATGACAATTTAAATTTTCGCGCCTAAACGGATCTACAGTGCCTGTGACGTCACTCATGTGTGTCAGTGTCACTTGCCATAGTCGCCATATTTGTTCATCCTTAGTTCTATGGATGGTAGAAGGTAAGGATGACAATATCTATGTTCAAAAGTGTTCGTCAAAAGACGTTAAAATGGTGGTGCCACAATTGCTACAGAGATAGTAGCCAGAGAGTAAATTTCTGGTCCGGTCGGCAGTGACCCAACCTACGAAGCAGAGGGCTCCGGATTCGAATCCTTGTCAGGACATTTATTTGAGTGTTTATTACGGATACTTGTTATTATGTATATTATGATTTTTGATATTAAAATGTAAAAATCTGTACATATTTAAAAATAATTATCTTCAGAGAGGAAAACACACAGCATATTAATTTTGTAGTTATTTTAGGTAAAGTTAAGGTTTTTTGCTTACTCTGGTGACCTAAATTTTAGAAATTTCCAACGCAACGCATCCACGGTCAATCACATGCAGCGCACTTCACTTTGTCAGTAAACTGCTAATTTAATTTTTCATACTCTCTAGCTACATTAGCGCACTTTTTGGAGAGATTTGGAACTGTTATTTACTGCTTACAGCTGGACACTTTTTCGACTTTTCCGCCATATGAGATTGTTATCCTTTACTATACGATCCATAGTTGTCACAACAGGAGTGACGCTGATTACCAGACGCTTATTGGTGGATTAAAATACGTTCCGTTTCGCATTCCTTCAAATCGTAATTATTGTTTGAAATTAGTATAAACTTAAGTAAAAACGTTTTAATAGCTATATTTTATGTTTTTTCAACATTTTGTGTACAAAATAATGGTAAATATTATAGCTGCATCTTCCCTATTTAAGCAATTATTTTGAATAATGAAAGAACAAAATAACTAATGAATGGATGAAATAAGTTTATTTTCAGGCAACTAGGGGCCCATAAATAAATACCTTAAAACTAGCATACTAAACTTAAAACTATCATTTTGACGAATTTTGATTTGCTGTTGCGCCACCGGCTCCGGTGTAGGATTTGTCAAAGCACCTACTATAAGTACAACAACTATTAAAACCTACAATAACTACCTACTGCATACAGCCAAATAAGTCGCCACTATCGCCAGCCCAAAAGCAGACGAAATCTGTAAATCGTTAGTAACGTTGATGTCGGTAGCAGAAATCAGGCCAAGAAGTGTAGACATTGCATCGGTATTTACGATAGGATGTTACACGTAATGAACAGATTAGATTGCAGATAATTACCGCAATTGAGATTTAATACAGCCAAGACTAATTAGCCAAAGATTTGGTTACCTGCAATGGCAATTCATTGTGGCAGAAGTGAAGGGTTAATCCCATGTTAATCCTTTATTAAGTCTGACAGTAGGTACTCGATGTTTGAGTAAGCGACTATTTAACAGGGGAACCGTACGCACATGGGATCGGTAAAACACAGTTTTAATTTCAAGTATACACATAATTGGGTACGTTCCTAGGTAAAAAAAATATAATTCTATTTAGTCCGTCAGTTAGATTATCAAAAAATATTGGACACTTATTTTTTATTTTGTCAGTCAAACAAAAATTGATAAAGATATAGCCAGTTAAAGTTCCGCGTGACGTCACATTATGCTAAAAAAAGTACTGAAATGTCTTTAAAATATGTTCAATATCTTTAAAAAAAATGGCAACAAGCGCTATTGCATCAAACTAACAAATTCGTTTCCGAAAAAATAATGAAAAAATATTAATTAATTAATAAAGTTTAGTAGCAAAGACCAATTTTAACATCATCCTACATTCTTTTCATTAAATTTCACCCAAAAAAAGCACTAAATATGTAATAAAATAAAAAAAAACAATAATAAGAAGGTACAAAATAAAAATGTAAATTAAAAGAGCTAATGGCGTTTGTCAGAATCTAGCAATGGATTACACCCTGATAAAACCACAAGTGTGACATCGCATGTGCCTTATCACCTTTTATCATTTAATCCTGTCAAAATAATTAATAAAAAGATTGATGCGATGTTTAACAGTAATTTGTGAACATTATCGTAGTAATGGATGGGACAAGGCATCAAATTAATTAGACGTAATCGTGGCATTTAAATGTGGGTTTTAATTTAAAAAATATCGTAGCAGAATTACATGAAGTATGAAAAAAAATTACTAATAACTTATATTAAAATTTTATTAAGAATTGAGTCTTACCCAGCTAATAAGTAATTTTTTATTATTATAAGTGCACGTATGTAAATAAACACTGCAGAAATATGTAAAATGAAATAAACATACTTATATGTTTCTGCTGATACTATTCAAATTATTTGTAAACCGTTAATAAGAATTCTGCTTCGTAAATAAGAATCTTGTTCTACTATTAATTTGGTAGGCAGTAATATTAATCAGAAATTATATAATACGTACTTACACTTATAAGTTGTGAAACCCATTACAGAAAACTTATAAAATAAACCTCCCTTATTTCAGCGTTGCATTCAGGTGAAAAATATTAACGTAAATTGTATGGCCGGAATTTCTTAGCTAAACAGGCCATAACTGTAGCAAACACCCTACTAAAGATATTAATAAATTAGATAACCGAAACAATTTAACCAACAAAACAACTAATCCCCAACTACGTCAAATTGTTTATCATATGACTAATAGGAAATAATCACAGAGTAATACTATTATGGACAAATTCGATTGTGAAGCTGGTCCGATATTAGGGTTGACAATTTTCAAATTGGAATCCGAAATATATTCACCCTACACGTCGGGGTGTCAAGTGAAACTGGGAGGTTGGAGTGTCGTATGAGGTATAGCCATATAAACACAATGTAGAACAGTACTAAGTAGAGTCGTGTAAATTACTACACAACTTTATTGAGCCAACTGTTTCACTTACAATTTTTTTTTACTTTTCTGAACTTACGACACCCGTTATATTTTTTGTCACACAATCAATGAACTTACTTCTAAGCTACCGTAGCATGGACGGTAAACCTACTTAAATTTTACAGGTGCTTAATAAGCACCCTAGTGCTCTAATAAGTTAATAATATACTTATACTTATGTATTATTGTTTATCTACTCGTAATTATAATAGTATTAATAACAAAATTCAGCTTTGAATTAAAAGTATTCCACGTCAAACGAACACCACCCCATTTACTATTTCATTGTAGTTCTCTGTGTACATGTACACATATGACACTGTTTGCCAACGACAGATTTTAGATAAAAGTGATACCTCGAATTTCGAAATGGGGATTAGAAAAAAGATACCAATTTGGGGACGATCAATTTATAATGAAAATTAAACTAAAGTGGTCTGGGTGTAACGTTTCTAATTGGAGTTGCAGGCTACTGGAGATTTTTATTGGAAGTTAAAATGAGATGAGTTATGGAAAGTCATAATTCTTATAAGTATGTATCTATGTTTTAACTACATGTTTACTATTAATACATAATATTATAGTTACCTAAATGCAAAAGTTCATTTTTTAGACGTCTGGATATTTCATTAACGAAACTGATTTGGAGGAAGGGTTCACAGTTAGATTAACTATAACCTGGAAAAGGACATAAGATAACTTTTATCCCTTAAGTGTGTAAACAGGGCAATGAGGGTTCAAATTACGAAAGTACTAAGTAAGAAGAGACTCTTACTTTAATACTTAATAAACCCATAGACATTGTGTTGATCTGACAATACACGAAACAATGGCAGTAAATTTATAAAGACCTCAACAAACTTCGCGTTACCTCCTGACTTTCCATCCTTGCTAATTGCTTCTTAAGACTTCAGGCTTAAGCGAGTCAGGTCACACACCCTTTTTAATAAGCCTCTACTTAGACCCCTTTCCAAAGATACCCTGGTTATTTGCGAAATGTAATTCAGGGTATTAATTACCGAATTGTGTACGCGTTACTGGTTGCGACGCGACACTTTGTCGTCATATTAAATTTATTCACCCCTTTCGTACGGGCTAGTTGACTGTATATTAATAATTTCTGCTAGAAGGGTAATCTCTAAAGATTTGAATTCTGAAATATGCTGCATCGGTGGTTTTTTGTTTGTACCTCGGTTTTGATTGTGGATTTAAACAATGAAAGGACATCCAGCAATATATTTACGAGTTATTACAGCTTTAACGATGTAGATACCTACTTTTAGCTATAGAGAAAGCATACCTGTGAAACCTACCTACCTATAAAAGATGTTTTTTTTTCTTATCTCGGATTCATTACCCGGCTTGCAAGTTGCAAAAGGAACCAAGAATTTAAACTTGAAAACCTAATTTCAAGAATCGCCTCAGGCAGGTATTTTTACGAAGGCAACTGCTGACTTTAGTGGTCCAGACACTATCAGTAATAATGTCATTATTTCTGTACCCGTCCTTTTCTATGTATATGAAGGATGAGAAGGATGAATAGAGAAATAATGTCATTATTACTGACAATGTCTGGTCAGATTTTGCCAACCAAAAGCCAGGCATTTTTACACGATGCGAATTGACTTCATTCATATAAACAATTGTAGTTATAGACGAGAATCCATTAGAATTGTTTCCGATATTATAATAAAGAAAATTACGCGGAAGGTATTTAATATATAGCAATCATAACTATTGGAATATTGTTTTAATTTTACAGGACTCAGGAGTGTTGCAAAAGAGCGTGATTTATAAACCCCCTTCGCATTCACTCCCTAAAGGAAATACCAATTCGATATAACATTATCATACATATTTCGCTCCTGAAAATAAAACAGACATCAGCGTCGCGTATCAACATATTTATGATTTCCATTAACGACGGCATTGTAACGTACTGCCGGAATCAAAATAAAAATAGGTATCAGTAGATCTTCAATATTCATGAAGACATAACCGCGAATTATTGTTCGACTGGTACAGGAGCAATATTTTTCTCAATCACCATTAGTCCGTATCTGCGAGCCTACCGACCGTTTCACTGCGTACGATAGCACCGTGCATTTTGTTCGTGTTACCCTAAAATCTTTCACAAATATCTATGATTGTTACGCTAAATTTAACCTTATGAAGGGGTAGTTTGAGTTCATTATTGATTTTTAGATTATCATCAGGTCGGTCAGTTTACGCTTGACTCTCATTTCGCAGTAGAATGCGGAATATGTCGGCACTTCACTTTTATTGTATCAAATAATAGGGGCGCTCTTATGGCTATTATCACGTGTTTGATCTAAAATGATACTTCGTACGACATGCACTTTGTGGAGGGGTGTCTTTTCTATAGACATTGTTAGTGCCAAATTTTAACCGATATCAGTGCAATTGAACTTTCTGTAATAGATAAGGTCGATAATCCTACGTTCTTTTGAATTGTGTTGGTGGTTTTATAATGCCATGTCCATCAACGTGGTGGCGAGATAAAGGTCTTTCAAAACTGTGAAGGGGAAACTTCTGAGGCGTTAGCCGTGACAGGTCTTATTTATCTTTCTTTTCAGAGGCCTACTTGAATTTCTAATGGAACTATCACTCGCCAAAAATGATCAAATTCTGATGTGACATAAAAATGGCCCGCCTCCTCAGGGGTCCGCGTCCTTTTTTAACGATTTATTAAATGTACCTACGCAGTTTTTGGAATGTACCCGGTTAGAGTTTTTAATTATTTTTATAAATTGATGGATTCAATTAGTTAAATTCCATTTGAATCAAAAGAGTTAAATATAGCGTTTACCTACGTATTTATTTACAGTCACAAATTCATAATTGTCAATACTTGCAACTTTAACATTTCCGTCTTTATAGCCATAGATGTCTCGCTCTATAGCATCAAAGACAATAAACTTAGTAAACGGAGCGTCCATAACGCCTGCCATTTGAAGCATTCAAACTTGGCTTCGGAATCCAAGACATAACCATTTCCTATTCTCATACAAGGATCATCCGTCGACTGAAACTAGTCTGCAAACTGACATGCGCAATCAAAACACAATACGTTATAAATGGTACACATTATATCAAAACCATTATATTCTTCCTTCAGAATTGGCCACCCTCCCTTAATAATAACCTGTATTTTCTCAGTTATAAGGTATAGGCAGTTTTAGATGGGGTACAAATTTATTTTTGCAACTTGTACGTCAGGGCATCTCAACTTTGGCTCATAACCATCCCGCTGTGAAACGTAAAGAGAAGCAATGGTTGTCGATAAATTCTGTCGCTTTATTTATTTGCGTAGTTTGCGGGTGGCGTCGTCTCACATGATTACGTTGACGGCTGCGTATTTGTATCGTAGTATGATGATATTGATGATACAGTAGTAACATAATATATAAAATGTTGGTACTATTGTCCAATAAGAATAAGCAAAAAAGCCCGTTGGCTCTCCGCGATGTTCCCAGGCGGTCACCCATCCAAGTACTGACCGCGCCCGGTGTTGCTTAACTTCGGAGTTCGGTGATCTGACGCGAATCGGTGCATTCAACGTGGTATGGGGTATGGCCGACTTGGACGATGATGATATTAAATCTTAACATCTTGCTAAACTAGTCAATTAGTGACAGTATAGGTCAAATATAGTCAGTTTAATTATCTTAACAAAGCGTTAGTAATAAAATTATACCTAAAGTTAACGTGTCCATAATAGCTTTAACCTACCTACTATGTAACTAGATTGTTTAGAAAATAGTTTTCCCATAACAAGGGAACTCTTTTACTAATGAAATGCTCAACTGAATTAAATATAAGTTTAATACGACTGAAGCACCATGGAAGTCGTATTTATGTATGTCTTTCTCTAGTTTTTACGTAGAATACCAACCGGTGTGTAGAGGGTTAATGCTATGTTTTCAAATATTCAGTTGTCAAGCTTCGAAATGATTGTTGTGCTTAGCGGTGGTGGTAGTTTAACCAATTTGGTAAATGAGGCATTTTGACTCAATTATATAGGTACCAGATAATTATACTCGTAAATAACTTATTTAAATACTTTTTCAAAATTGTTACAATGTTACGACAAAATTCTTAGTTCAGTGCTGAGTAGATGTTTATTATTGGTAATTATGGTGATCGATGGTGGCAATGACTTGTAAGTATGCCAAATAACTTTTTCATGATGATTCATATCAAAAACTTATAAGTAGGTACCTACTTAATAATGAAATATTTATTTATGAAAATCATTGAGTAAGTATCTTAGGGAAAAAGATAGCAAACATTAGGTACAACAATATTTCATTACAATTTAAAACTATTTCTTAATCAAAATTATTCAATTCAGTGACTATTGAACCTTTGAGTTGCACCTTTTTACTAAACTATTCTACGACCTTTGGAAGATTTATTGTAATTATTATCGCATCATATATGTAGATCATGATTTGTTGTACCTCTGAAGCTGAATAGGTAAATGTTAATTATTACAAGTATACATTTTTACAAAAATATCTTCTACCACAAATTGACGTCTCCAAAGAACTAAAGAAAATTGACTCCCCAAAAAGCTTACCAGCCTGGTTTGCCTGCGCCGCCACGTGTCCAAAACAACACAAATTGCCGCGGACCAATTTGGCACCAATTTTCCTGTGTGCCCACGATTCCAGCGTAATTGATCGTCTTCTGTTTATTTAATTCCATTATTGTTTTGTTTCCGTGTTTATCGAGCAGTGTTTATATTTGATATAAGTGAATATTCTTACTGTAATTATTGTTTTACGAGTATATTGTGATGTTTTATTTAGATTACATGTCTTAGATAAAAAATAATAGGTACGTATACCCACGTAAATAAATATAAAAATACTTATTTACTATTAAGTACGTACCTAGGTAACTATAGTTACCACAACGACAATTTTATTTACCGTAAATATATCTACAATTTATTTACTTTGGTGGAAAGTATCTAAATCTGAACATTCGTATGAGTTATCAGTTTACAGGTTGCTACAAAAGTGCTGCAGATCCGTTTATTGACATATTGGTGGTATCGTATTGCGACACTGTCAGTAATAGTAGAAGAAATTTTTTAGGTCGCAATAAAACAAAATAGCGTTCCAGTTAAGCTAACCGACCATTCACATCAAACCATTTATTTGCCCTTCATAAAAAATCTAGTGTTTTTCTTATCATGAGGTCAAACTGAATTTATTTTTTTTCAACTTTTGAAAATAAAAAATATGAAGAATTTTATTTGAATTACCTTTGTTTTTATTATTTTTATTATAAAGACTCCTGAGGTTTTGTTAGTAAATAAAAAAAATACTTAGGTATTAAAACAAAGAAATATATTTACAAAAGCAAGTGTATAGGTTTAAAAACATCGAACTTCATTTCTAAGATATCCAAGCTTTATCGCTGCGCAGTGACGTCACTCATTCCGAACGCCCACAGAACGTAGCCGATATTTTCGCCGCTTCGCTCAACGCTTCGATAGCCGTGATCGTCTAGTGGTTAGGACCCTACGTTGTGGCCGTAGTAACCCAGGTTCGAATCCTGGTCACGGCAGTGTTTAAACACTGTTACGGCGGAGCATAACTTTTATTGTTATTTTTTCTGTTTTAAAAAAATTGATGGTCTTCTAATATCAACTGACCTGTCGACGGAAAGTTTCTAAGATTAAGTCCATCAAATATTTCGGAAATTTCTGACATACGGTACCGGGCTACCGGCCAATATTATATGTATACTTATGTATTTTTTGTATTAGCATATAGTAAATACTATAGGTTAGTTTGTAGATTGCATATTTTACTAGTCATTTTATACAAATATATGATGAATACCGCAATGAAATATTGTGAATTACGATAGGAGACTCAGCATGTTACTTAAAAAAGCTCTAATAAAGTAATGAAGTTGACTATATATTTAAAAATATATATATGAAAAAACCATTACGTGAGACCAATTTTTCTCATCGCTCTCACAAAAGACCACTATACTAGACTTCCTAAAGTAGTGAGTTGAAAATCACTTTATATGTATATAAAAAGTTCTGTAAGTAGGTAAACCATGAAGGTGATATATTATTGGCCGGCACTGTATTAATAAGAGGATTAAAACGTTCCATTCCTTCAATAAAATAAAACTAAAAAAATTAAGAGATACCTAGTTATATTTTTAACAACATAATAATTACGAATTTATGCCACCTGAAAGGCTAAGGTATAACTTGAACTTCAGTGAGAATACAGATGCATCACACTAGAAAACAAACAATTGTGCACTATAGTAAGTTTTCCAAAAAAACAAGAAAAACGTATAAACAATCAGATGCATTCAGCAAGTCATGCGGTTTGTCAAACCGTTTTACAAAAAATCTACTGACCGTGTTTCAAACACTGTCACCATTTTCATGAGCTAAGTTTTCACACTTGAATGTTGAAATCAAATTCTTAATTACCCCACACACATTACTGCATATCTGCGATCTGGGGTACAAAGCGAAACAATCAATTTGCTGTCGTCCCCATTCTCTGAAGCTGCGATATGGAAGCGCTTTATGGTTTGTTTTGATTTAAATTAAGCATTGTTTTCATAAATAGGTTTAATAACTCATTCATCATTCGTTCTTAATCACCTGCAAAGCAAAAATTCATTTTAAATTTTGTATCGTCAGGACCTACCCAAATAGAAGTTAAATGACATATACATGATACTTAATTAAATACGTAGGCATATCAAAGAAACTGATGTCAATCGTGGGCAGGTGGGTATTTTTTTGAAATATCTAGTTGTTAGTGAGAACTCTTTAGTTACTAACTTCAAAGTCACTTAACTATGCATTTCATATTTGTACCAGAACATTGTCACCCTAGAAGTACTAGAACTATCCATCAGCCCAATAACTTCAATCAAAGCCCCTACATACGCTCCGGCTCCCCGCTTTCCACTCGGCTGCACACGTCTTTTATCGTTAATGGCCTTAATTAAAAAGATTTTTCCAACTCGAGCCGTAATGAATCATTACTTTACATTTGAGATGATGATTATTGATGATGGTAGAAGTAAGAAAAAGGAGACGCAATAAAACCGTCATTAGTTTTGTCGCGATTACTTTAAGTGCATTAATTACCTAATTAACCGGCCTGATTTCTGAGAGGAAATTAAAAAATAAATACGATGATTAGTATAACTACAACGAATAAGTTAGTCAAATAAGTAATGCAGATTACGGACTCCGTTCGTTTCATTTATATTTTCTTAGAGCACATATGAAAATGCCTGTTGCGATGCAGACATAACGCATAGAGTGAATGCTGGCTGGCTAAAATAACGATCGTTATCAGGAGTGCTTTGCGACCGTAGAGTGCCGATCAAAACTCAAGGGAAAGTCTATAAAACTTGCGTCAGACCCGTCATGCTCTACGGAGCAGAGTGCTGGACCTCTAAAAAAGTACATGAAGCCAAACTTCACTCTACGGAGATGAAGATGTTGAGGTGGGCTGGGGGGGTGACCAGACTGGACAGAATCAGGAACCAGTTTGTAAGAGGCAGCTTTAAAGTCCCTTTAAAGTACTTTAAATCCCAGAAAACTACATGAAACCCAATTGCACAGCGATCACCCAGTTAAAATCGCTTTAAATATTGACACACGAAAACAACCCCAAGGACGCCCAAAGGCTACCCGGTGGAGAAACCTTCAAAGACTATCTGAAAATTTTCCAGCAAACCCTTGTGACAGAGCCGACTGGCGGAAAAATATTCGGATGGCCGACCCTAATTGAAATGGGAAGAGGCACGGAGAAAGAAGAAGAAGACGTATAAAAATACAAAAAAAAATTATGTACTACACGACTAGATAGGTTATGCCAAGTGCATAATGAAATCGCTCCTTCTCCTATTTGCCGGACTGTCTCGCTCGAACGATATCCAATAAACATTATTTTTATAACTTTGAGTTCATGTAACCGAGTACATCTAAAAATATACTACCAGAATATTTCAATTTACATTATTATTGAGTAAGTACTTAATTTAACAAAATAAGTCGTTGCTTACATATCAAGCTCATACTCGTAGCACAAGCATTCATCAAGCAATATCCGCTAGGACCTTTACATACATCCCTGAACAATTCAAACAACAATACTGATTGCCTCATAACACATTAAAGTAAATTACACTCCCCGGTTATAGATCTAATAACTATAAGCACATATCTACACAATATATGGGTCCATTTTCAATACACCCAAAAACCAAAACATCACCCTTAGGACCTCTTTGCATAAAGAGTCAGTGCATAAAATCTTACGATACCTACGTACAAACATATTATAGACATCCACTTGACCAAAATCGTTCTAAATTCAACTTTATGACGTTGTAAATAAGGCTAGTCCTAAATTGATGAGTATTATCCTTACATCACATTCATACAAATTTAACATTACAATCACTTTCATTACAGTTGTTCTATATTGGACCGTATGGTGTATAATCTAAAGTTTACCACAATTTTGTGAACAGACCGGGGTTCTTGTTTGTTAGGGCCCAGTAAAATCATTACAGTTTAACTCGGCCAGTTTCCCGTTTAAATTAAACGCAGGACAATGGTCATCGGCTAAACCACGGTTAACGGTCTTGAGCCTAAGTTATGGGGGGATTAGCCGTATCTTAATATCTTGCCTTAACTAGGGGTGATTGTGGATGTGGAGTCTTGACGGCTGTTGGCAATATTTTATGATGCATGCTGATGGTGATGATACTCGTATGTGTACAATATTGTAACAGGGCTTTGATTACTGTAAACCGAATCAAATCCAGCTAATCAATGTCGGAGTTGTTGGAAATACTGATATTAATTAACAAAATAATCAACTCTATGTAACTACTAGCGCCATCTGTCGATGCTTGAGTTAGATATAACGTGTCTCATTTTAAAAAATAAATCGTCAGTCTGTTGCGAACGAACTTGCAGTTTTATTAGGTTATGGGCCCAGCACGCTTCCACTGCGCATTAAGTGCATTGTTGCTACCAAAAACTAAATCAGTCAATAGAATTTAATTGTTAATGCCTCGGTATATTTTCGGCGTTATTTATTGAACAATTAAACTTTTCTATTATCTATAACTGTAGTAAAAAAAACTTATTTATTTATTTATTCAAACTTTATTGCACATAAGGAAACTTAACGTACAAAAGGCGGACTTAATGCCATAAGGCATTCTCTACCAGTCAACCTTTAGGGCAAAACAGAAAAGATTGTAGGCGGTGCATCTAAAGAAATTAATAACGAAAAGTTTTCTATTATCCTATTGATACACAACACAAATACTTGTATATGTAATTTTATCTCGCCAAGAAAAGCACTTTTGGAGAAGATACAGAAAATTTTACTTTGAGCTACCAGCAAAGAAAACTCGCACAGATCTTTTAAAAACGTAGCTCGACGGAGCTTTCCTAATTTCAGTGAGAAGACCGTTCCAAAGACGAGCCACCTGAATAGAAAACGAATTAGAGATGAAACCTGTACGATGAAGCGAGATAGAGAGGGTTAGATTACTCGCGGAGCGCAATTGATGGTCACGGGAAGTATAAAGAAAGTGAAAGAAGGATTTGAGATATTCAGGGGCCTGCGGATTATTAAGTATGGAAAATAACGTACAAAGCATGCGGACATCACGCCGTTGACGTATGGGGAACCAGCCAAGCTGCTTACGAAAAGAAGACACATGGTCATATTTCCGGAGACAGAAGATGAAACGTATGCAGATATTCAGTAGTCGGTCCAACTTGCCAAGCAGCTCTTCGCTTAAGTCGGGATAGCACACATCACCATAATCGACATTGGGTAATACAAGGGTATTTATCAATAAAATCTTGGTTTTAACTGGTAGAAAATGCTTCAGCTTGTTTAATGAGTGAAGGGTACCCCCAAGTAACACATCAAAGCAGTATAACGGCCGTCTTACAGCATATCTGTATGCTTTTAGCATTTTGAGTTCGTTTTATAGTAGCATTATAAACGTTTATAGTGCTGATATAGGTCTTAAATGGGCACAAATTACCCAGCTTGAGATCCTATACAGGTCATTTAATAGCATTGCAGGCGCATTATGTCTGCGCTATTAGCATTATCGTTGTCATGGAAAGTGCCAATCGCCTCAAAGAAGCATTAGTACGCTCTATTAAGTTGCCGACTGCATTAAAGAAGCCTTAATACGGCCAAAAAACTTGCTAATCGCAGTAAAGAAGCATAAGTACTCTCGATTAACTTGCCAATCGCAATACAAACGCATTATACTAGCATAAGAGTGTAGTAAAATAAACCTTACGTCAATGCAAAAACGTCTCTTACACCGACGGAACAAATGTTATAATACAATGAACGTTGTGATTTAACTACTTTGTCTCGCAATATAAAATGGACGAAGACGGTACAAAAAACTGAATGAGTGACACGTCATATTTGTTTGCATCCTAACAAAATTTATAAAAGTTTTTGACACTTTTACGTTATTATATCCTTCAAATATGACTGCGCAATGTAGTTTACTGTAAATGTGTATATAAGTTTCATTGAAAATTTTCACGCGCCTTTGATTTATTGTGGTTTTGCTATAAAATATTATAAAAAGATATGCGTCAAATAAACAAAACAATTGTGTAATCCTCGTATAGAACGAGTTTTGCTTTATTAACACAATAGTGTTGGTTGAGCAGTCTTAAATTAAGTAATTTCTTTATTATATAGGTATTTTCCTTGTATAAATAGGTCCGCATGATTTTATTTTTAGGTTATTAATTATTTACAAAATGACGTTGGTCTATATAGACGGCGAGCTAGCCACGTCCACGTCGGATATGACAATAATGAGAGCAACCAAACCCCTCTAGTCAGTTTGGTATATTATGCTTATTTCTAGATCTGGACATCTGGCAGCTTTAAAGTAGTGGAGGTCAAAAAATGCAAACCATTTCAAGAAAATAAATCCTAGAGATCTGGGTTTGATGCAATATTATGAGAAACTATACAAATACTATACAATATTAAGAGAAATTTTACAAAAATTTATGTTGGGAGAAAGTAGTGCCAAACGATGTATAATAAAATATAGTTCATAGTTTTCGCCTACTGTTTTTGTTTCCGTAATAATCATATATCGGGGTTTTCGGTGCGGGAACGATTTGAGAAAGAGTAGAGATAAACAGATAGGTTGAGAGTTAGTCTGGGAAAATATCATATTATGCTTAATGAATAACTACCTCTCTGTGAATAGCTTACACACTATGATACGAGCTTTTTTTCTTAGAGGCATGTTTGTATTGACTATTATATACTTAGTATTTTAAAAATGCAATTGCATATCCGAAATGTATTAACTAGATCTACCTAAGACAAAGACACGGTATAGTAAGTGTCAAATATTAATCTTGACGTCCGATATTTATGAACTATTTGATTAACTGAAGAGGTTGACAATGATCAGTCACTACATGAATTAATAAAAAAATACTTGAAAAAATCATAGGTATGTACCTACAATATATATACATAATAGTCAGCTATTTCATATAAATTGTATATACCTATGATTTTTTCGACCAATTATTCATTAGGTAGAAACGTGCTAGAGTACATTCTGTTTTTTAAGTTAATGCCTACTCTTTGGCTAATGTCAAACATTCTCGCACCGAAAACCCCGATGTATGGTAAGAATACACAATATTTTTTGGTCTAACGTTTTTTTTTATCGATTTTTGACCAGTTTTGAGTCGATATTCCAACATATTCACTATAGATAGAATTATAAGGCAAACGACTATCGGTTTTTGAATCTTTTATCTCCATTCTGTAGAGCCTGATCTTGAAATAAATGAGCCGTTATTTTTTTATGATATTTTTAAAATATGGTCTAAAAAAACACTTTTATCGATTTTCGAATGGTGTAAAGAATCTTATATATACGTAATCTACATATTAGGGTTCCTCTTTGATGTCTCTAAAAACTGTAGAGAGATTTTAATTTTTAACTAATTAAAACAAAATTTATGACCATAAAACCACTTTTTTAGCCTAAACCGGTTCGACTTTGATGTCAAATATCTCGAAGACAATGAATATTGAAGTAAATATAGGATACTATATTGTTTAAAGCCGTTACTGATAATATGATAAGCTATATAAATAATTAGAAAACTAAGGGAATCAGATCTAAGGTCGTTGGCGCCAGGGAGCCCCTTAAAATATAGGCCCTGTCCTTTATAACTGAGACAACTTCGGCAATTTTTACCTAGTTTGGTATTCCTTTTTTCCAATTAAAACATTTTGCTAGTCTGTCACTGTGACCTCCACCCATTAAAAGCTGCCAGATGCCAGGATCTAGCAATAAGAATAGTATAGCAATCTAACCAGACGGGTTTTGTTGCTCTCATTATTGTGTCATATCTGACGTGGCTAGCTCTTAGTCCAATAGCAGCTCAGTGACCCTTAAAAAATGCCTTATATATGCCTACAGCATTACACGTGAATAATTATGCTATTAAACAACATTAAGCATTTATTTATGCTATTGTAGAACCTAAGGCACTAAAACCGCTAAAAGCTGTATAGGGGCTGTTCATAAATTACGTCATCAATTTTTGATAGTAAAGCTGCCAAATAAAGTGACGTCATTAAAAAAAATGCGTTTTAAGCTTAATTGTAAAATAAAAAACTATTTAGTAGATAATATTTTATAGCATTAAAAGTTTATAGAAACACGACTTTCATTCCTTTTTTACACATTGATGATGTGATCTTCGGAATGACCGCCCCCCCCCCCCCCTCCTACGACATGCTACCATCATCCGATGTCCAGACCCCCCCCATTTGAAATGACGTAATTTATGAACAGCCCCTTATAGTGAATTACTTGGCTTTATAATGGTTTATATTATTGCTATTATACTGCATTATTACCTACTTATAAATGCTATTGTACACCCTAAGGCATTAAAAATAGCTGAAAGCTGTATAGCGAATTTACGTAGCATTATAATGGCTAATATTCATGCTCTTAAACAGCATTAAGCATTTATTTATGCTATTGTAGAACCTAAGGCACTAAACCAAACCGAAGCATTAGTGTAGCAAACCAAAACGCAACTGTACAGCATTCAGCTGTACAGTTGCATGTTGTTCGCTGCACTAAAACTAATGGCTAAACAAAAGCATTTACATATGCCATTATACAACCGTTATACAGCGTACAGCATCATAAAATGCTATTGTAGAACCTAAAGCACTAAAAACAGCTGAAAGCTGTATACCGGATTTACGTGGCATTATAATGGCTAATATTCATGCTCATAACCAGCATTAAGCATTTATTTATGCTATTGTAGAACCTAAGGCACTAAACCACACCGAAGCATTAGTGTAGCAAACCAAAACGCAACTGTACAGCATTCAGCTGTACAGTTGCATTTTGGTTCGCTGCACTAAAACTAAAGGCTTTAAAAAAGCATTTATACATGCCATTATACAACCGTTATACAGCTTAAAGCATTATATAATGCTATTGTAGAACCTAAAGCACTTAAGTGCTTTTAAACAGTCGAAAGCTGTACAGTTGCGTTGTGGTTTGCTGCACTAAAGCTAAAGGCTTTATAAAAGCATTTAGATATGCCATTATACAACCGTTATACAGCTCAAAGCATCATATAATGCGACAAGTTGCTCGGTGAACGTATATAAGAGTTTATACGGTCCTTAAGTTCGAAATAAGTTAACTATTCATATGTTATAATGCTTCCTGTGTTACTTGGGCCCGTTACTTTCCGGCTCATTTCAGCAACTTGAGGTCTCCAACTTAGAGTGCTGTCCAAATGTACACCTAGGTCCTTAACACTTTGGCTAAATGGAATAGGAATATTGTCAAAATTCACTGGTGTGATGGTGTTAAGGTCTAGTTTTGCAAGCTGTTTTGCAAACTACCGATCACGATATCCTGACACTTTGACGGATTTACGAACAGGCCGAACTTCTCGGACCACTGTTTATTGAACATAGCTTAGCTACCATTGCACGTACCTAGTGTCAAAAGATAAAACATAATAAGCCTTAGGTACATCTCAAGTTTCCAAGTTTGTAAATGGTTTCGCTAATAAATGAAGACGGGTCTAACTGGAAACCAAGTGTGCTTTCAAAGCTTCTGCAGTCAATCAGTCTTCAATTGCTGAAAATTATTTGTTATGTAATTTGCCACTTGATATTAAGATAAGGTCCGCCGATGGTCATTTGGTGGCCGATATTTACGTGATAAGAAATTATTAGGACACTAAAAAACTTTTTCTACTCGTCGACTATAATGCTTGAATTTAGACTTTGTACACCAAACTACTAGCGAATAATTTTCGATGGAGCTTAATGCTTTACTTCGCGAATGCTGAAATTAATTTTCATACAATATTATAGTTACAATGGTCGGGGAGGAGGACCGTCCTCCTCTCCGACCGCCGGTACGATCCGACGGGAGAACGAAGTCACAAACTTATATAGAGGGAGCAGGTTGTGTAAGGCATTCGCCGAACT
Organism: Pammene aurita; assembly: GCA_947086415.1. Lineage (NCBI taxonomy): Eukaryota > Metazoa > Arthropoda > Insecta > Lepidoptera > Tortricidae > Pammene > Pammene aurita. The sequence continues at coordinate 34,157,189 of OX352290.1, read as the reverse complement.
TAATTATTACCGGCTTGCCTATTTTGAGTACTCGTAGAGAAAGTAATGTATACAATAGTCAAATATATGTATACAAATGTATACAATAGTCAATAGGCTTTTCAATCTCATACCTTACTTAGGCCATTCAGCAAGCTTCGTGGCCTAAACACGGTACTCGACTGAAAAGCTCTTTATTATGTCACGATTGTATATTTAAAATACTATTACAAGTAAACAGGTAGGTCAGGATTTTGTTTGGTGACAGCCTGAGAATACCACAAGTACCAAGGTACGCCAAGGCGTTTTCTTAATAAGATATGAAAACATTGTAGGTACATATAATTTTAAGTTATATTTTCGAATCTTAAATCCCTGGCACGTAGGGTGCGGGACAGCTCTAACATTATCCTGAGGGCATTCTACTTACACTAAAGTATGCATGCATAACAATATTAAATTGACGAGCGAAAACTAACAATAATTATAAATGCAGTTTACATTCAACTAGTAATTTAAATTGATAAATTTTATACAATATTGTTATGTCATTTTTACTATTGTTGAATTTGATATTTTATTTTTGATAGGTTAGCTGTGCCCGCGGCTCCGCCCGCGTGGAATTCGGTCTGTGTCAGTAAGCGGCTAATTCACCCCTAATTTCTCCCCCGCTACCCTGGAGGCGGAACTTGAAGTAAAGTTGACAGATGGATTTATCCTATTAATTTTTATTGGCATGATTTAAACGACATGGAATATTAGGTGTATATCGGACGATACAGGACCTCTTTTGTATTTATACGTTCATGTCCACGGCAAATATCATCCAAATCGATCCTCCCGTCAAATCAGTCTAGGCATGAAATTAAGAACAGGCGCGGTTGAAATGGGGGGGGGGGGGGGGTCACAAATGCAGAAATGTTTTTTTTCTATTTGAGGAATTAGTAATCCTTAAGGGGTGATTTCCGGTGCAAAAAAACCGGCCAAGAGCATGTCGGGCGATGCTCAGTGTAGTTTCGTAAATGCCGCCCTGTTACGGAACATCCGTTCAAACGGTCGTTTATTAAGGGATATTTGGCGGCGCTTACGTCAGTTTACTATCCGGCACATCCTTTCACTATGCGATTTTGACTGATAATTCAAAAACGGCTGAACCGATTTTATTCAATATAGTTTTTATTGAAAGTTCTTATCAAGCCTCACCAAATTTCAGCTTTCTAGTGCGAACAGTAACTGAGCTAGACCGTGGACAGACGGACGGACATGGCGAAACTATAACTATAACTAATATAAGGCGAAAATATAGTTGACTACGGAACCCTAAAAAGAGATAAATAGTAGTTTATGTAACTGTTACATAATAAGGCCTAATTATGTACAGAAGTGCTTTACCTACACACATATTAAAAATCCATGGGTGCCGGCGGTCGGGGGGGGGGGGGGGGGGAGGGGCGGATTTTGATTACGTTACCGTAGGTAATGAATTTTCATACGTTTTTACCACACTGTCACAGATAATACACTGATGCATACTTCAAGGTAAGCACATTACAATGCACTAATGAACGTCAGAGAAAAATAAAATACGTAAGTGTCGTGGAACACTCTGTTGGAACGAAGTTATGTTATTTTATTTTATTTTTGACTTTCTCGTAAATTTTGTGGTTTTTATTTTATTTGTATTTTTTTCAAATTTTTTGAAATTTTTGAAATTTTTGAAATTTTTGAAAAATATAGAAATTTTGCCATTTTTGACATTTTTTACTTTTAGGTTCTCGACTTTTTTCACTTTTATCACTTTGTCACTTCTCACTTTCACTACACTTCACTTCACTTTATTCTATTTTATATATTATTTATTTCATTCCATTTTACATGTTTCTCAATCGTATGGGTGTCGCGTTTTCGTGACGTGACGCTTTTTCGTGACGGTCACGTGACTTGTTTTCACCTAGCCCCTATTTTTCATCTAAATACGGACAGCGGTTATTGGTTGTTTCTTCCCCATGTAAACTTTCACCCCTTTTGTATCCGTTTAAAGGATAATTTCCAAGATAAAACTATTTTATTTCCTTTTTTAATTAATTATCTCCATACCAAATTTTATCTAAATCGATTCTGCGGTTAATAATTCCCTATACAAATTTCCAACTGTCTTTTCACCCCTTTAGGGTTGATTTTCGGAGAGAAAACTATCATTTGTCCTTTCTTGAGACCCATACCAAATTTCATCTTTATCAGTTCAGCGGTTAAAAAATCGTCATACCAACTTCCAACCCCCTTTTCGAGGTGAAAGGGTTTATTTTCGGTATGAAAACTATTCTGTCGTTTCTCGGGACTCAAATTATCTGCATACTAATTTATTATTAAAGAATCTCCATACAAACTTTCAACCCCCTTTTCACCCCCTCCAGGGTTGCTTTTCGGGATGAATTTGTCCTTTCTCGAGACCCATACTATCTCTATACCAATTTTCATCTAAATCTGTTCAGCGGTAAAAAAATCCTCATACCAACTTCCAACCCCCTTTTCACCCCCACAAGGGTTTGAAAACTATCCTATGACGTTTCTCGAGACTCAAGTTATCTCCATACTCATTTCTATCTAAATCGTTTCAGCGGTTAAAAATTCTCCATACAAATTTTCAACCCCATTTTCACCCCCACCAGGGTTGATTTTCGGGATTAAAACTATATATTATCCTTTCCCGGGACTCAAACTATCTCTATACAAAATTTCATCGAAATCCGTTCAGCCGTTTTCACGTGATGCGCGGTCAAATAAACAGACAAACAGATAAACAGACAAACAGGTAAACAGACAAAAATTCTAAAAATTGTTGGAACGTGTTTTGTTATCGATTCTAAGTATCCCCAGCCAACTTTTTTTCGATTATCTTCCATGTACAGACTTTCGACCCTCTTCAGCTTTATTATATGTATAGAAGATGTAAGCACATTACAATGCACTAATGAACGTCAGAGAAAAAAATATACGAACGAATTTATATTATTTCATTTTTGACTTTTTCGTAATTTTTGTGATTTTATTTTTTTTGTATTTTTTTGACATTTTTGATTTTTTTTATAATATTTGACATTTTCGAAATTTTTGACTGTTTCGACATATTTGACATTTTTTTACTTTTAGGTTCTCGACTTTTTCCACTTTGTCACTCCTCACTTTCACTTTTCACTACACTTCACTTCACTTTATTCTATTTTATATTTTTTTATTTCATTCCTTTTTACATGTTTCTTAATCGTATGGGTGTCGCGTTTTCGTGACCGATCCGCGAACCGTCCGAGAAGGAACTTCGTTCCAAAACTACCACCGGTTCTAACCCTACACCTCTGGCCCCAGAAGTATTATGACCGAAAAGAAACTCGACTGGACTTATTTTTTTCAAAACAGTAATACATTATTAGATCTTAAAGATACAAAATAATGCGTAGTTCTTCAAGAAGATATATCAAAACAGCTTGAGAGACAGATAATGTACGTATGTATGTAATGTTTAATTATAAAGAAAAATAAATCCTAATCTGACTGCTTCACAAAACGTTTGATATGTTTTCCTACCTAAACGGTGTCCTATAAATGTTAGATGATTTTGTAGTAGTTTCTGGTTTGGGCCATGCATCTTTGTCCGTCATATATAGTCCTCGAACCTGCAATAACCCTTTGACATTAATGACATTTTCAAATATTTCTTAAGAGCGGGTAAAGTTAAATTTAAAGCATCGACGGGTAACTTGTTATAAATATGAACACCTTGACCAAAAAATTACAAACTATTTCAATACCAAATTTCATCTAAATACGTACAGCGGTTATTGGTTGTTTCTTCCCCATGTAAACTTCCACCCCTTTTGCATCCGCTTAATTATTAGGACAATACAATTTTGTCATAATGGCCCACGAGATCAACTTTTTTATTCAAGATTAGATCTTGTTCCAGAAGATGAAATTTTAAAATATGATGCACTATTTTTAGGACACTGGGTCACTATTCCACTTGTATTTCAATACCAAATTTCATCGAAATACGTACAGCGGTTATTGGTTGTTTCTTCCCTATGTAAACTTCCACCCCTTTTGCATCCGCTTAAGGTATAATTTCTGAGATAAAACTATTTCATTTCCTTTTCCAGAGCTCAAATTATCTCCATACCAAATTTTGTCTAAATCAATTCTGCGGTTAATAATTCCCTATACAAATTTCCAACTCTCTTTTCACCCCTTTAGGGTTGATTTTCAGGGATGAAAACTATCCGTTGTCCTTTCTTGAGACCCATACTATCTCTATACCAAATTTCATCTTTATCAGTTCAGCGGTAAAAAAATCCTCATACCAACTTTCAACCCCCTTTTCACCCCCACAAGGGTTTATTATCGGGATGAAAACGATTCTGTTGTTTCTCGGGACTCAAATTATCTCCATACTAATTTCTATTAAAAATTCTCCATACAAATTTTCAACCCCTTTTTCACCCCCTTCAGGGTTGATTTTCGGGATGAAAACTATTTATTATCCTTTCCCGGGACTCAAACTATCTCTATACAAAATTTCATCAAAATCCGTTCAGCCGTTTTCACGTGATGCGCGGTCAAATAAACAGACAAACAGATAAACAGACAAACAGACAAAAATTCTAAAAATTGTTGGAACGTGTTCTGTTAACGATTCTAAGTATCCCCAGCCAACTTTTTTTCGAATATATTCCATGTACAGACTTTCGACCCTCTTCAGCTTTATTATATGTATAGACACGCGTGACAATTAATTTGAGCCCTGTAATATTTGTATGGTGGGTAGGTATTCTTCAACGTTGTAGTAAGTTTTATCCACGAGAAATTGTTTCAAAGAGCTTATAAATTTATTTTTATTTAACTCATTTTTCAATTGGTCAGACAGTTTATTAAAAATTCTTATTGAGGTGGGATAGGGTCCATATTTATACATAGCAGAATTTGATGAAGTTTGTATTAGATTATTTTTGTGACGTGATTCATAGCGACGAGGTACATCTCCGATTCTTGAGTACAGATCTGGGTTATTAATGACGGATTTGCAAGATTCAAAAATATAGATACTAGACAAGGTAAGGATGCCAAGGTTTTTAAAAAGATCTTTGCAGCTTTCTGGTTTTTTTTTGTTTGACAATATGCGAATGCATTCTTTTTGTAGGAGGAATAAATCTTTTGCATTTGTGCTATTGCCCCATAAGATCACGCCATAGCTAAGCCACGCATGTGCAAAAGCGTAGTATGCTGATAATAATACCATCAAAAACATAAATGTGAAAAGCTGCCAAGTTCGATACTATGGGAATGCTTCGCCTATAAAAGAAGTGAGATCTGAATAAGTACCAAGTTCCATAAAAATACCTCAAATCATAAATAGTTATAGGAATGCACACTTGATTTCCAGCAGTTTTTAAGGTACATTTTGAATAAGTATCACGTTACATAGAAATACCTAAAATTATAATAGTCAGAGAAACGTACACCGGTTTTTTTAGCAGTTTCCTGATAACATTTATTATTTTCAGTACTTTTTAATGATGTTACTTGGCAAGTTTTCACACACCACACACCTTTTCAATGCAATGAATCGACACCTTTGGACTGCAATGTGTCAAGTATATAATTTTCTATTAAAACTTGCCAAGTTACATCATTAAAAAGTACTGAAAATAATAAATGTTATCAGGAAACTGCTAAAAAAACCGGTGTGCGTTTCTCTGACTATTATAATTTTAGGTATTTCTATGTAACGTGATACTTATTCAAAATGTACCTTAAAAACTGCTGGAAATCAAGTGTGCATTCCTATAACTATTTATGATTTGAGGTATTTTTATGGAACTTGGTACTTATTCAGATCTCACTTCTTTTATAGGCGAAGCATTCCCATAGAATCGAACTTGGCAGCTTTTCACATTTATGTTTTTGATGGGATTTCATTTATTTTTGTTAGGTGTAGGTTCTTTATTATTTTTTTATCACTTTTGCTTTAGGAAATGTCTCATTCCACTTAGGTATGTACTTTATACTATACCCTTTATACTAAGCGTCTAATTCTTTTTTCTACGCTTGCGTGGCACTGTCTGCTTTTTCGTTTTGTCATTTTGTATACTGTCTTGTACAGCTGACACGCTAGAGCGCATTGCCCATTCAATATCTTGGATTTTTTTTACACGTTTTCTGTTAACTGATAAACTTGCCAAGTCAGGGCGGTATAATGTACGTAGTCGGTTATATTCTATAATAGAACTTTCTTGAGCCTTAATTTGGCTAGGATGTAGGTTTATAAGATGTAGCCCATCAATAGTTTTCACTCGAGACAGGGCTACATTGGCCTGTCCTTTGCTAAATATTGATGATCCTATGTCAAGCAGGGCACTGTCAAGACTAAGGCCTTGAGATTTGTGGATAGTGATGGCGTATGCTAAACAAATAGGGAATTGTTCCCTATGTACAAATGCATTACTCAATATCTGGAACTTAGTCTTGACACGCTCTAATTCGTAAGTTAAATTATGGTTGAATTTAATTCGAATTTTTCTGGGTTTGTTGTTGCTCTCGACGTCCCAAAGTATTTTTTCAATTACTCCAATCGATCCGTTGACGAGGCCTTTGCTAACGTCTATATTCCTACGTAGCATTATACGCGCCCCTATCTTGATAGTGATGACATGTTCTAGCCCGGCTGTTAATGAAGAATCATCTTCATTTTTCTTTAAGACTTCCCTGGCTCGTTTGCTTAGGTAACGCGGGCAGTCTATTTCATCTATGGCATTTAATTTTATTTCGGGTTGTTGTATACTTCTTAACATTGCATCGTTAAATTGATTGCACATGTTTTTAGTCGCGAACAAGCAAACAGTGTTTTCAGGCATTTCTGAAAATAATTTTATTATTTCAGTCAACCGCTCGTTTTGGTTTGTAGATTCTAACTTCAGCAACCGATTAGACAGAACGGTTATATCTTTATTCGTCACTACACCCAATCTTAAACGCTCCAACATTTCATTGAAATTTTGATGATTTTTCTGTCTCATGTTGATTATCAATTCGTCATACAAAAATAGGTTTTTCCATAAATTTGGTGCGCTTAGGGAGCCCAACAGTTTTTGGACATCACTGGCTTTAATGTCTTCAAATGGAGAAAGTTGCCGGACTGGAGGGAGCTGAAGAAGATCGCCAAATAATATGATATTTAGTCTGCCAAACCAGCCATCTTTTTCATCAAATGTATTAAAAATTTCTGATAAACGGAGATGAATGTATGTCAGTGTGATATTTGAAATCATAGATACCTCATCTATGATTCTTTTAGATCACTCCTTAAAACTTTTAGAACTTGGTCCGACAAGGCAGTGTATTTCGGACAATTCCCATGCTCTACTGGTAGTTATAGGAGCCTGTGTATAGTTAGGCCGTTTACATTAAAAGCTGCAATGCCTGTGGGTGCTGCCACCGCCACTAGTTTATCTAAATTTAGTCTGACCCAACTTTTCACTGTATTAATGAGATAACTTTTTCCTGTGCCCCCTGTACCACTAATAAATAAACGTAATACTGTTTTATTATCCTTCAAACTACTACAAATTTTATCGATTATACGTTTCTGGTCTGAGTTGAGACCTTTTATCATATTTGTTAGGTCGTTTTCTGACACAGACTCCTTTGCATCACGGAAATCTGCCATTGCATTCTGAGCTTCGACAGGCACAAAGTCCAGCGGGTTTTCAATGTCATTATCTTCCTGATATTCTTCCTGTCGATTTTCTTCAATCTCTGCTACTTTTTCTGCAATTAATTCAAATGCTTTCTCTATATTATCCAAGAATTCTGTTTGAAACTGTCTGTAATTTATACCATCTTTTAATTGATCTTTTAAGACGTTGAATGCCTCTGTGTACGTGCCTTGAGCTGCTTTGAGTACAGCTATATCTCTCCACGGATAAAACATCAGTAAGATAGAGAAATAGTATTTTTCTGGGTATTTATTCACATCATAATTATAATGATTTATCAAATAAGGACGCTGTCGTTTCTTTATGTATTTGTTTGATGATAATAGTTTGTATGTTTGCGCGACAGTTGCTGAAGTGGGTGCGGTTGTTGTTATATCGTACCATCGAGCAAAGTCATACAAATTCATATTTTCTAAGTCATTAGGGCGTTGCGGATAGTAATTGTCTACCCATGACTCGAAAAATAATTCAGTAGAATCTAATTCCAACTGCTCAATTTCTTTTTTAGACTTTACTCGGCGGTTGCGAGTTATATTTACATCCAGCCATCTTATTGTGGTTTGCGGGTCTGTTCCATGTAAAGAGATGCCTAAGAGTGTATCGCTTGCTTCCAGAGCGCCGCATTCCCTGTTGTTAAGAGCACGAAGTCCTACATTATAGAGCCTACTGGCGAGAGATTTCGATGAATTTATATTATCGAAAGTGTCTATGGCGTGGGATTTTTCCCCTTTTGTGGTATATTTTGTAATATAATAATTCAACACTGCTGTTTTTTCACCAACGTACTGTAAATCCATGTTGCCATTCCAGGCAAGGAGAATTGATGGATTGTAATCATTGATGTAGCGGGACTGCTCTGTACGTGGTATGTTGTATAGTCTATTGTTAAAATTTAACGTTTTTCTTGCAGCAATCGATTCGGTCACATTCTTTATCGTTAACGATTCACTCACTGGACGTGGGAATCCGAATCTACATACAGTTATGAATCCCGATTTAGTTTTTTTTCTTTCGCAAGCAGTAAGAATTATGCTTATGAGTTTGGTAATTAATTACTCGATCATGCAGTGTGGGTGAAACATTTTTGTCGGGCAGAGCACACGTAACATATTTGCTGATGAAATTAGCTACTTCGTCAACCGATGATTCTTGAAGTATTGGCGCATTTTTTACCCACAGCATAAGATGAAAGTGCTGTAAACCCCTTGCTTGGTATTCTCTTCGCCAGAAATAGTGTACTATTTCACCCAAAGGCGCTTCGGGTGATGTGAGAAAATCTAACATTGATTTAAACTTAATATCGATAAATCTCGATGATGCCACAGAATCCATAACTACCAACTCGCTTGTAGATTTGTTTTTCACATCCGGCCCATTTATTTCCTTGATATAATCCGCGAGGTCCGTCCACATCCATTCGGAAGGGCTGATTGTCAGGAACCACGTGGCAGGTCCATAGTGACGAGTCATACATACGACGTCACTTCTGGGTTTTTTCCAGTATTGCTCTGTATTCCGTAATCGACTGAATATTGCCATTAAATCTCCTTCAAGTTCGTCTTTCTGCAACTTTTCCAAGTAATCCTGAGCTGTAATTTTTTGATTTCGATTGGTTACATTCAATTTATAATATATACCTGCGTTCAATTGTCTGAGATTCGCATCATTCAATAAGTAAAATAAGTATTGCTGATTAAGTCTAAATCTTGGATCTCTGGAAGTTAGGCGAGATTTTATGAATTCTGCACTTGTATTTTTTTTGCGTGGGTAAAACTGGCCAAATTTCCCTTCATTATATATATCTGGAAAGCATAAAGTATCTATATCCTTGTTGCGACTATCAAGTGGTGCTGCATTAACTTTAAGCATTTGATACAGAGCTGTAGCTGTTTTATTCTGTTTCTTCTCATTCAGAGAATATATGGTATATTCCTCATAAATACTTTCTTTCTCTTCGGTCACTTGGGTAAGAATCGCATTTTGGGGTTCTGATAACTTGTCACTTTCAGTTACTTCTATGGCGTGATTTAGGTCTTGTTTAAGATTCCCTAACAGATCTGCAGGTTTTTGCGGAAGAATTATATTTGCAAAGTGAATATTATTTAGCTTGAGATACTCCAAAGCTTTATATACATTACTGACGTCGACTAAGTCTTGCCACATGATTTTGTTTTAGTAGGACAACTTCTTACGAGTATGTAAAGCTCTTGATTTACATTTAAAGGATCTTCGGGATTAGGTAATTTACTAAGGGTAGTTTCTAAAGGCAATGGCAAATGAAATGTCCTTCCTTTAACTTTTTTAATCATTTGTCTGTTAGGTATATTTTTATTTGCCACTGGAATCAAGTTTGTGATGACCTGAAAAGCCTTAGCGCGTTGAATTAACATTTTTTCAAAATTATTGAGAGTACGTAGTTGTTCTGGTATATCACTGTAATATAAATCGTTAAGTAATTCGAGGGTAATTCGTTGGCTCTAACTTTGCTCAAACACAAATGACAAATGAATGGACTAGGCTGTATAAGATGAGTTTTATTAGAGTCCTGCAATCTTTGCCATACCTCCGTTTGAATTGGGTTCCTTAATCTATTAATAGCCGACATTTCCCGTAAACAAAGCAGCCTGTGGCATGATATGCAGTGGTGTATCGGTACATCGGCAGATCTTTTCTTCAGGTTACTATAAGCATTCTTATATTTTTCTATTATCAAATCTTCTTTTAATTCTATTTCATCAGCATTCACTTCGCAATTGGCGTTACAGATATCAAAAGGAATTCCTAACTCTTTGAATTTATCTTCATTGACGGTATTTAGGTTATGGTCTATTGTGTTTATATTTTTGCAGTAAAATCCTAACTGGTAGAGGTCTCTAATTAAAGTTCTTAATTTAGGGAAATGGACTTTAATATTGTTGAGTATTTTTATTTTTGAAACATATTCATGGCTTTCAGTAGATATCAAAATAAATGTGTCTTGGGCTGACTTTGAAATAAAAACAGAAAAATCTCTTCCAGATTCTTCAGAACTGATTCATCCAACAAACACAATTTAGGATTACAAGACCAAGATCTATGTTTTCCTTTACTGTTCTCATGTAAATCGAAGACAATTGCCTGACCCTCTTCGTTCAGTACAATGGTCTCTTCTGAACTTAATAATTTATATGAACTTTCGTAATAGAAGGGTTCTTGAGTACTTTGATGTTTAGATTCCCCAGCAATAATGGTAAATTTATCTGTTGTGTTTGCATCGGGTGGCAGATTATTAAACTTTTCAATACTTATAACTATTTTGTTGTGAATGCGCTCGAAAACTCTAAAGTAATTATCCAACATATTCTTACGGCGCTGAAGAACCCACTTAACTATTTTTTCTGCTTCCAACCTGTCTTTTATTTTGTCTGTTAATTTATCTACAACGTCGTTTTGACCTGTGAATGTTAACTTTTTTTTGGCCTGATAAATGTTGGCAGTCTTTTTAATAACCTCAGGATTTTTCTTTGCGTAGTTCTTTACGGCTAGTCGGTTAACCTGAGGATTTTTGTCTGCGTAACGTTTAACGGCATTCCTGTTGACCTCAGGATTCTTGTCCGTATAACGTTGTACGGCGCTCTGGTGAACCTTAGGATTCTTGTCCGTATAACGTTTTACGGCACTCCTGTTGACCTCAGGATTCTTGTCCGTATAACGTTGTACGGCGCTCTGGTGAACCTTAGGATTCTTGTCCGTATAACGTTTTACGGCACTCCGGTTAACCTCGGGATTCTTGTCCGTATAACGTTTTACGGCGCTCTGGTGAACCTCGGGATTCTTGTCCGTATAACGTTTTACGGCACTCCGGTTAACCTCGAGATTCTTGTCCGTATAACGTTTTACGGCGCTCTGGTGAACCTCGGAATTCTTGTCCGTATAACGTTTTACGGCACTCCGGTTAACCTCGGGATTCTTGTCCGTATAACGTTTTACGGCGCTCTGGTGAACCTCAGGATGTGTTTTCCTATAACGCTGACTAGATTCACGCAGTTGCTCGGCACGAGATTTTTCCGATGTTTTGGGCCGGCCTCGTTTCCGCTTTGGTGGACGTCCTCTTCGCGATGTGTTTGCATTCTCAGAATGACCTGTGATCTCATCCTGGACTTCAGGAGAGGTTGAAATAATCTCAACAGGCTTACAGACATCGTAATGTCCTGACGATAGTTCCCCCGTGTTGAGAAAGCGTTTTATTGGACGGCCCTCTACACCAAATACTCCAAGTAGATCACCGTTACGATATACTTCAATCCTAATGGGATACAAATCCCCTGCAGCTTTCAATTCAGAAACAGCTCCATAAGTTGCCGGATGGAGCATACTATGACGATATTCTTCTACAGAATTGTAGGGCTCGCCGTCATGTTTGCAAGTATATGCGGCCAAATCTTCCCACTTTCGACAGACATAGTCGACTATTTCCGCACGCACGGTACTTGCTCGTTGTATATCAGTAGCATTAAATAGTGAAAAGGCAATTGAATGGAACAAACAACTTCCATCGGGAGGCATGGGCATAATTTGGTGTAAAATTACTGATTCGCTAATCTTTAACTCTACTGTACGACTCATTTTTATTTTATACTTAGGTACTTCCTAGCTAGATGGTTATAGATTGGAGTGTTTGGTGTGTATGTGTAGAAAAGGAACCTGTTTACCTATTAACTTGTTACAATTATGAAAGAAGAATGAATAAGAATACAGAAAGCAACGTTTTTAAAAGTTTTATTTAGAAAATGTAACGTTAGTTCTTCATGAAACAACTGATATATTAACGAGACCAAGCTATTGTAATATTATAAATGAAGGCATACATCAATTCATAGTCCAATCAAGCAATTTACAAATAAGTCGCAAATCGCAAACTTATAGGTGCGTTTTCGAGACACAACCGGACAGCATCTGGGCGCTCGCGCGTATGACGCGCGGCTGCCGAACGCTTTGGTTCGTCGACTCCCCGCCTCCCGCGCGTACGCATCCCCCCGGCGGCATGAGCGGGCGAACGGATGGCATGAGCTGGCGGACGGCGCGAGCGCGGCGGACGAGTGTAGGCAGCGACGGAGGGTGCGCGAGGCGGGGAACGGATTTTTTATCTAGTATCACTATACATACATATATCGGGATTTCGGGATCGATCGGGCAGAACGAGTACCTATAATCTATGATAAATCCTATTTTACTATTTATTTATAGGTGATTTTTACAAATAAACTGGCTCCCTACACCTATAAAATGTACCTACTTACATATAATTACATACATCAATAACGTACTTTTTTCTGTTTGTAAGTACGCTACCTACATAGATAATTAATAACTTGGTAATACCTACCTACCAGTAGGTATTATAATTGGTGGCCTATTATGTAGCCCTAGAAGTGCACCATCCCATCTCATCCCGTGGCGTATCGGAGGGTGAGATGGGCAGTAGTATATATAATTCCATCTTAGAGTATATATGATTTCCATGTTCTTGAATCTGCGATTTTATTAGTTGTAAAATTAGAAATTATTTAGACTATGCGAGAAAAAATAGTCTTTTCATTTTTGTTTGACTGATTTAGCGCACCTAGTGTACCTACTGACCTGCTTTGCACTTCGTAAATCGTGGGTTCGGTTCCCGCAACAGAGACACACAGAGTGGTGAACAATTTTATTGTTCTTGTCTTTAAGACAAACATGTATTGTCTTAAATTGGTATGTATCTAAATTTAAATAAGTCTTATCTCATTTCCACTCCATACCTACTTATACGAGGGTTGCTACTTATATATCCGGAAACAAAAAAACAAACAAACGTACACGGCTGAAAATGGTTTTATTGTTTTTCAAAGTATTCCCCTTGATGATCTATGCACTTTTGCATTCGCGTGAACCAATTTTTAAAGCACTTCTGCCACTCCGCCTGAGGTACCTCCATAACGTGTTGTTTGAATGCGTCGACAGCATCTTCAGCGGTCGAAAATCGTTGACCGCGTAATTTATTCTTTATATTTGGAAATAAATAAAAATCGTTGGGTGCCAAGTCAGGGCTGTACGGCGGATGACCCGTTAATTCCACATTTTGACCCTCCAAAAATAGAGTTGTTTCGCGTGACGTATGACAGCTGGCTTTGTCATGATGAAGAATGATTCTTCGTCGCTGGTTAGTTTTACGAATTTGTTCAAATACTTCCGGTAAGCAAATGGTCGTGTACCACTCTGAATTAACCGTTCTACGGTTTTCTAGTGGCACTGTAGCTACATGGCCATTAATACCGAAGAAGCAGGCCACCATTTGTTTCAATGTACTTTTTGCACGAGTAACTTTCGTAGGGTTCGGCTCATTTTGAAACACCCATACCGTTGATTGTTGCTTCGTTTCGGGATCGTATGCATAGATCCAGGATTCGTCACCTGTATAGATGTTATAAACGGCTTTTGAGTCACCACGGTTATATTTTTTTAACATTTTATTGCACCATTCGACGCGAGCATCTTTTTGCTCTTTTGTTAAGTTGTGGGGTATCCAACGCGAACAAATTTTTTTTACAGCCAAATAATTATGTAATATGCTATTAATGCTGGTCATAGAAATACCCAGAGTCGCCTCTATCTCGCAGTACGTAACATGTCGGTCGTCCATTATAAGTTTTCGCACAGCCTCGATATTTTGTTGTACAACGACCGATTTCGGGCGACCTGCCTTAACTTCGTCCGTAAGCATACTACGTCCACGATTGAACTCACTAAACCAGTGATACACAGTAGTTTTAGATGGGGCTTCATCACCAAAAGTTGAAGTTACTTGACCTATGCACTGTTGTTGCGTTAAACCACGCCGAAAATCATAATAAATCATAGCACGAATATTTTCACGAGTGAGTTCCATTCTTGCTGCGAGATGACATTTAAAACCCGTCAAAAACAAAACACGAGCGTTAATAAGAAAGAAAAAATATACCGGCCAGTACTTAAAAAAGTTCAAATTTTACCATGGAGGTCAAATATGCTATTTAAGAAGATTGTAATCCCGGTTTCCGGATATATAAATAGCAGCCTATGTAGTAGAACAAAATTACACATTCGTTGTTTTCGAAACTGACTCACACTTGGCCGTTTTCAGATTTTTACTTTATTTCGACCTAAAGACAAACCTTCGAGCCAAATTTCAGGTCGGTACGACCATTGGAAGATAGACCCATTTAGTTCATTATGATTTCATAGTAGAACAAAGTTACACCTTCGCTATTTTAAAAACTGACTCACACTTGGCCGTTTTCAGATTTTTCCCTTTACTTTGACCTTAAGACCTATCTCTATGCCAAATTTCAAGCCAGTACGACCATTGGAAGTGGTCTAGGTTTTTGATGAGTCAGTGAGTCAGTGAGTGTATAGTAAAAATAGCGATTTTCTGACGTCAATATCTCAAGAAGTGCTATAGGTAGAATAATGAAATTTTGTATTCTAGACAATTAAGGGGATGTCAACAGACACTCGAAATTTCATATGCGTAGATAAAATATGTTTTGAGTTATAGGGTGGTCGAAATTGGCCCGAAATGGTTCGTGTAATATAACCCACGGCCGGTGTGTCGCTTTTTTTTGCTCGAACTTGGCGGACACACTGCCGTGTGTCTAGATACTATATGTAGAAATAGGATGCTGTTTTTACCTGTATGTGTATACTAACCTTAGTTGTAAGACTAAAAATGTATTTCTTGTTGCTTACTAACAAATGTAATTTATTGTAATTTATTATAAAATTTTATATTATAGGTAATCTTAATTAATGTTATCTAGACACACGGCAGTGTGTCCGCCAAGTTCGAGCAAAAAAAAGCGACACACCGGCCGTAGGTTATATTACACGAACCATTTCGGGCCAATTTCGACCACCCTATAACTCAAAACATATTTTATCTACGCATATGAAATTTCGAGTGTCTGTTGACATCCCCTTAATTGCCTAGAATACAAAATTTCATTATTCTACCTATAGCAGTTCTTGAGATATTGACGTCAGAAAATCGCTATTTTTACTATACACTCACTCACTGACTCATCAAAAACCTAGACCACTTCCAATGGTCGTACTGACTTGAAATTTGGCATGGAGATAGGTCTTAAGGTCAAAGTAAAGGGAAAAATCTGAAAACGGCCAAGTGTGAGTCAGTTTTAAAAATAGCGAAGGTGTAACATTGTTCTACTATGAAGTCATAATGAACTAAATGGGTCTATCTTCCAATGGTCGTACCGACCTGAAATTTGGCTCGAAGGTTTGTCTTTAGGTCGAAATAAAGTAAAAATCTGAAAACGGCCAAGTGTGAGTCAGTTTCGAAAACAACGAATGTGTACTTTTGTTCTACTATAAGTAGGTATGGAGTGGAAATGAGATAAGACTTATTTAAATTTAGATACATACCAATTTAAGACAATACATGTTTGTCTTAAAGACAAGAACAATAAAATTGTTCACCACTCTGTGTGTGTCTGTTGCGGGAACCGAACCCACGATTTACGAAGTGCAAAGCAGGTCACTAGGTACCATCAGGTTCAAAATTGCATGGTCAATTTATCAATGAATTCATTCATAAATTGGCCATGCAATTCTGAACCCGATAGTACACTAGGTGCGCTAAATCAGTCAAACAAAAATGAAAAGACTTTTTTCTCGCATGGTCTAAATAATTTCTAATTTTACAACTAATAAAATCGCAGATTCAAGAACATGGAAATCATATATACTCTAAGATGGAATTATATATACTACTGCCCATCTCACCCTCCGATACGCCACGGGATGAGATGGGATGGTGCACTTCTAGGGCTACATAATAGGCCACCAATTATAATGCCTACTGGTAGGTAGGTATTACCAAGTTATTAATTATCTATGTAGGTAGCGTACTTACAAACAGAATAAAGTACGTTATTGAAGTATGTAATTATATGTAAGTAGGTACATTTTATAGGTGTAGGGAGCCAGTTTATTTGTAAAAATCACCTATAAATAAATAGTAAAATAGAATTAGACGCTTAGTATAAAGGGTATAGTATAAAGTACATACCTAAGTGGAATGAGACATTTCCTAAAGCAAAAGTGATATAAAAATAATAAAGAACCTACACCTAACAAAAATAAATGAAATCCCATCAAAAACATAAATGTGAAAGGCTGCCAAGTTCGATACTATGGGAATGCTTCGCCTATAAAAGAAGTGAGATCTGAATAAGTACCAAGTTCCATAAAAATACCTCAAATCATAAATAGTTATAGGAATGCACACTTGATTTCCAGCAGTTTTTAAGACGATTGTCGCCGGAGTGTCCTTGAGCGTTTGGGCGCTCTCTACTCGCGCCACCCGCGTACCCTTCTCATTGCGATCGTGCGTAAATCCGCCGCGATGCACCGCAATAATGTTCAAAGAATATGACTTTACTCAGAGGCGCGCGGGCAGATTTATAATAATCATACCTAATGTTTTGTGATTTTAATACTGTGATTAAGTACTACGGTGATATTTTTTAGGAATGCTACTAAATAAGATAAGTAATAACGATCTCGATAAGTAGATTTTTATGTAAAAAAATGAAAACCTAGATTTTGAATTTGAAGTACAGTGAGCGGCAAAATATTTATGAATTTACGAAATATGGTTAAAAATATTCCGCATATCAGAAAAAAATTAAAAAATACTGACTAGTACAGCAAAAAAAACTGAATGCACATCAAAGCGGTGTTTTCATGTGAATTTGGATTTTTTTTGCTGTGCAAGTGAGCTCAATAGATGGTTATTTTTTTGTTGCGATTTTAAATATTACCCGTAAAAATTCACTTAATTACGATAAATTAACAAAACTAAGCCTGTTGCGCTGCTTATAGTAAAAATGCACATGTAAGGAGCGGTATTTGTGCACGAAATCGTCAAACAAATGAGAGCTGTAAGCCCATTAAATTTAGATCTATAAAATATAACACAGCACAAACACTTCTTAGGGTTCCATAGCCAAAATGGTAAAAACGGAACCCTTAAAAGTTTTTTGAAACATGTCCGTCTGTCCGTCCGTATGTCACAGCCATTTTTATTATAAAACATATATTACTGAAATTTTATCTAGAGGTGTGTTTCATGTGCCGCTACTTAGTTTTCTGGCTAAATTGCTAAAAAATATTTTAGGTGAGGCACTCCATACATACATATGCCAAACTAAATGTCAAAAATATTTTTTTTTGTAAATATGAACATGTTGTACGATACGGCTTTAAAAATATCTTATATACACGGTGCCCGTGAGCATTGCGAGAGACTTTAACAGTGTATTCATTATCATATTTAGAGAACAAAATGTTCTTTAAACTTTTTCGAAATTCGCCATAGTTTCAGAGTAAATACTACTTACAAAAAATTGCATTTTGAATTGTTTCTCAGTGTAAAATGATTTTTTGATGGCGATCTCACCGGTATGGGGCATAGTCTAGACATCTCTTATTGACTGATATCAAAGACCTAAGAAACACTTTGCATGGACTAGTTTTTACGAGAAAAAATGTAGCAATTTACTTTTTCCGTTACTTTTTTCTAATGACATTTACTTTTTATGTAGAACAGCATTCAAAAAAAGTGAAAAAAAGTAAAAAAAAAATTTTTTTTTGGCGTTTTACAACAAAAGTCATATAATGTTTTTTCATTCTTTTGACCTCAGAAATGCGTGGTTAAAATCTCTCGCAATGCTCACGGGCACCGTGTATATATAGAGTATTTTTTTAAACTTTTTTATTAAGTCAATATTTTCAGAAATAATTGCTTTGAAAGTCTAAATATAATAGCCTCCATCTAACTTTTAATCCGTAAGTCTAAAAAACCGGCCAAGTGCGTGTCGGACCACGCATAGGAGGGTTCCGTACCTTCAATGGAATAAGAACCAAACTAATACCAAAACTTCGTATCTGATGCCTATGGAAGAAGTTTTTTGGAGATAACTCAAAAATGGCTGAACCGATAATGTTTAAAACAATTTTCGTTGAAAGTATATGATAAGGCGCATCTCTTCAAATTCTTTCATATTTTTTGAATTTACGGTTCAAAAGTTACGGGGGAGCTACACAACTTTTCTGACTTTCGAAGCGATTATTTCAGAAAATATTTACTTAATCACAAAATAGTCAAACAAACCTCAATGTTATTTTGAAAGACCTATCGATTGATGTGTCACATGTTGATATTTGGTAAAAATATTTTTTTTTAAATTTAGTTACCTGTATGTAGCGCCCCCCTAAAAATATTTTTTTTTTCAAATTTAACTACATAACTAAGTAGCGGCATACAAAATACACCTTATGTGTAAATTTTATTCAGATACGTCGTATAGTTTCCGAGTAAAATGCCTGTGACATACGGACGGACAGACAGACAAGACAGACAGACAGACATGACGAATCCATAAGGGTTCCGTTTTTTGCCATTTGGCTACGGAACCCTAAAAATATGAAAAAATACCAAGAAGGCTTAGTACTTCACATATTATCGGTTCATCCGTTTTTGAGTTATCTCCAAGAAACTACTTTCTACGGAACCCTACATTATACATGGTCCGATACAAACTTGGCCGGTCTTTTAAAGATATTTGATAGGTAGTATTAACCCTTAGTAGTAATTTATTTATTCACTTGTGTTGATAATTAATATAAAATTTGTATTTATTTGCATTTCACCGACATAGTAAAGTTTTTTTAGGGTAGTCAACGCGCATGTGAATCTTCTGGGGTTGCAGGCGTCCATAGGCTTTATAACTGCTTTCAATCAGGTGGGTCGTATGCTTGTTTGCCAGCGTCGTGGTATAAAAAAAAGCTTTTTTTCCTTTTTTCTTACATACATTGAACTCTTAAATATCAGCAATTTTTTATTAGATTCTCAATCAGGCTTAGCTCAGTGATAGTTAGTAGACTGAAACTTGGTATGAGTAATTATGTGTTTTAATTACGCCTACAAAGTGGTAAAACAATAAGTATCTGAAACCCATTGTTGGATAGGTCTTTCAAGATAAGATAAAAAGTATTCGTTTTATCCAAAAGTTGTTTAAGTGATATTCTATTAAACAACTTTTGGATAAAACGAATAATTTCGTAAATAATAGCTTCGAAAGTTAAAATGCTCTTTGACTTTTGAACCATCATCATCCAATTTAAGAGTCAAACTCTTGTCGGTGTAGCTGACGGAGCGTGTAGCTCTCTCCATCTGTTTCTATCCAGAGCCGCCTCCTTGACCTCCCTATACGATGTGACGGCTATCTTCTCTTTGATTTGGTTAATATAACTTATTCTCGGTCTTCCTCTTCCTCGCTTGCCTTCAACCTTGCCTTCTATGATGTTCTTTATAAACGCGTCATGCCGTATAAGGTGACCAATCATTTTCCCCCTTCTACTCTCGACTTTTGAACCATGGGTCCAAAAAAATTGGGGAAATTCCTGGAAGTGAGGCTGAAATAATTATCACGTATTTTCAATAAAAACCATATGGAATAAAATCGATTGAGCCGTTTTTGAGTTATGCCTATAGTAAAATAACGTAAGTGCCACAAAATATTTCTTTATAGACTACCTTTTGAATGGATGTATTGTAACAGGCCGGCAACTACGGATCCCTACACTGAGCATAGTCCGATATTATCTTGGCCGGTTTATCTGCAATACTTTGCAGTTTACTTCGCAATTTCTAGATTTGAGAAATTAGTATAAAGTATAACATTAAAGATTGTGTTTAATCTTAAAATAAAATGCATATTACATTCGTTTAGAACACGGTATTATTAAATAAATATGTTTAAATAAATTCGGTTCTTTGGAGTTTTTTATTAAATTAATTATTAGTCTATTGTATTGCAGTAGGTACTAGCAGATTTCCGCAACTCGACGACTAATGCCTATTTGGCGTGATGCATGCGTCTACTAAAACATAATAATTTTATTTTACTTACATGACCAAATTTGTTTTCAGAGCAATCTGAGATTCATGATTTTTGTTTTTTCTCCATTTTTATTTCATTTACTTACATGACCAAATTTGTTTTCAGAGCAATCTGAGATTCATGATTTTTGTTTTTTCTCCATTTTTATTTCATTTGTTTTTTACTTGTATTATAATCTAAATAAAATACACTTTTTATACGAACGTACATAAACATGCATACGAGTACATTATCTTAAAAGATAAAACGTCTATATATTATTGATTCCGGGAAGACACGTTATATCTGCACCGCATGAACCCTCTGCAGTTATTTAGTCTTTAGGCACAGTAAGTCCGATATTATTGCTCACGGGCCAAGCACAAGTATATGTAGTACAAGGGAAGCACGGAGCGACAAGCGACACAGCCTCCTCGTCTCAAAGCTAGCTCACGACTGCCAGCAACGCCGTTTTCGAGCTAATAACGCACGAAATGTGGAATTATGATCAAGTTGTTTAAGAAAATTTAATCAATTTAAATATCCTACGTTGAGTTTGTAGTGTTCTGTAGTACATATTTTTTAGTTCAACAATATTTTAAATCGAATGAGCCGTTCAGTAGATATAAGCAAAATCAACCGTTAAATGACATTTCGTTACATTTACATAACGGAGAAACTATATGTTACACGAGTTATTCAAACGTTGAAAATGTTGTACATGAAATGGTAAATAATATAAATTTTTTTCAAAATTTTTGAATAACCCGTTATTGAGATATATCCCTTAGAAAGTAACAGTTTTCGGCCACAATCTGCGGCTAGCGCCTTAAGGTACATTTTGAATAAGTATCACGTTACATAGAAATACCTAAAATTATAATAGTCAGAGAAACGCACACCGGTTTTTTGAGCAGTTTCCTGATAACATTTATTATTTTCAGTACTTTTTAATGATGTAACTTGGAAAGTTTTAATAGGAAATTATATAGGTACTTGACACATTGCAGTCCAAAGGTGTCGATTCATTGCATTGAAAAGGTGTGTGGTGTGTGAAAACTTGCCAAGTAACATCATTAAAAAGTACTGAAAATAATAAATGTTATCAGGAAACTGCTAAAAAAACCGGTGTGCGTTTCTCAGACTATTATAATTTTAGGTATTTCTATGTAACGTGATACTTATTCAAAATATACCTTAAAAACTGCTGGAAATCAAGTGTGCATTCCTATAACTATTTATGATTTGAGGTATTTTTATGGAACTTGGTACTTATTCAGATCTCACTTCTTTTATAGGCGAAGCATTCCCATAGTATCGAACTTGGCAGCCTTTCACATTTATGTTTTTGATGGGTTATTATTATAATTAAAATGTATATGGTCTGAAATAAAGAATCTTATTCTTATTCTTAAACCGTGCTGTACTGTTTTAATTAAACGCCGTCATTAAAATTTATACCTAGTATACCTCTTAGGCAAACTTACACCATTGTGTTAAATAATGACATGATTGATAATTATTCATTCTCCGAAAGAGAAAATAACAGCTTTAGGTTTAGTACTTACAGAAAAGTGATGGCAAGGGTCAACTTGATATGAAATAGACAGTTATCACTTATCATATTATAATATTTATAATGCTTGCCAGTGACAGTTGCCACGTCGAACCGGGAGTTCTACTAAATGTTTTGAAAAATAAATAGCTTTTAGCTTAGGTAGGACCTGCTATATATTCAGAATCTAACAAAAAAGTTTGTATCAATAATAGCATACAAAACAGGTACAGCCTATCTCTGTGCGTTACAGTGTAAAAATATTAGGAATGACATTAATTTACAAAACACAGTCAAAAAAATAAACTCCTGTGCAGTTTTAGTTCCATCAAGCGCGAGCGCATCTTGTTGCTGTTCGATTCCGTCAGGCGCTCGATTAAAACCTTACGTACCTTTTATTTTCTATCCGGTTACGAATGACTATAATGACGTTATTAAAAGTTACAGTATTGATTTGTTCACATGCTTATACTTACCTTCCACGTGCCTTCTTAGTCGTCCTATAATATGTTTAATCGAATAATATAAGTAATATAAGGTAGTCATTTGGTAAGTAATATACGTCTAAATTTCTCCAAATACTTATACCTACCTTTTCCAATCTACCCATATCAATATTATTTAGTTATTACAGTTAACACATTTTTTTCCAAAAGCTTCGTTATCATTCTGTTGTAACCTTGTCACTGTAACTCACAAATTCCGTACACTCGAAAACTCAAAACATGCATAACTGTGACAGAGTTCCAGGCACAATGAAAGCACTTATCACGCCGTACTTAGCCATTATAAATGGAGATCATTTATTTCGCATTGTGTAGCAATATTAGTATTGTCAACGATTTCGGTTTGAATAAAATGATAAAATGCGACTTTAAGATACTGTCCGGGTGCTAAATTGACTTTGTAACTAGTTTTGGTGCTTTTGTGTGGATTTATTACCTGTCATGCACCTATTGATAACGAGGTAGTACTATCTATTTATTCTTAGATAGTATAAATAATGTACGTACATTTATAGAAATACCTATACCTAACTAACAGTTTACTTAATATGTAGGCACCTATATCTTCCTCCTAGCTTTTGTCCCGGCTTGGGGTCCGCTTGACAACCTAATTCCATGAATTGGCTTAGGCACTAGATATTACGAAAGAGACTGCCATCTGACCTTCCAACCCAGAGGGGAAACTAGGCCTTATCGGGATTACTTCCGGTTTCCTTACAATGTTTTCCTTCACCGAAAAGCGACTGGTAAATATCAAATGATATTCCGTACATAAGTTCCGAAAAAGTCAGTGGTACGAGCCGGGGTTTTAACCCGAGCCCTCCGGATTGAAAGTCAGACGTCTTACCGCCAGGCTACCAGCGCTCTTAAAGGCACTTATATAACTAACACAAAACAATTCCATAGGTACCTACTTATTGTAGATACTACGTACCATATTTTAACTTGATTGTAGGTCTAAATATTCATTAGGTTTAGCAGAAAATACTAAGAACTAAGCCCACATATGTTTCAATATTACAATTAAAATTTTAATCCCATAATTGCTAGGAGAGGAAAATTTCAATCCGCTAAACACTGCGGCTTACTGTGGGGTTGGAATCTGATGCACCCTACTTATAGGTACCAACAACGTTATACTAACTTGTAGCCACATACCTGGTGCTTGTAACGGTTATCATCTTTTATGATAGCGATAGTGAATCTTTATCATTCATAAGTGCTTTTATAAGTTGTAACTTCGACCACCGCCAAGCACTTGTAAAACTACTTAAGTACCTACATATACTTAAAAACAAACAAATCAATTAGCGAAACAATTACTAGGAGGTTATTTGTGACCTGAAGGTTTCGCAACAGAATACGAGTACCTAAGACTCGGAAGAAAATATTCTTGTTCATTACTCTATGGTAAAATATTCACTTGCTGAGATACGAACCGGTGATTGGAATACTATTGGCCAATGTCCATGGTTTTATATTCGTTTGACATATGTAGAATAAAGGATGGCGCACTATTTAAAATAATAAAATAAACATAAAGAAAATGCTTAAATAAATTAAAAAAATAAAGCTCCTACTACTAGGGGCATACTTACATAAACATAGGTACATGTATGTATATTAGACAGATCTTGATCTAGCATTACTTGCATTTTATTTTCGCTTCATTTTCTCACCCTCTGTTCGGTGCGGATGACACATTTTAATTACTGCGACGCCATTTTAATTTAAATACTAATCCGCTTACGATATTCGGCGGTAGTGCGGTTTTAAAATCGTAACACCATAGGGATGTCCTCAATAATATTTCGTGTTAGGTGTAAATAATTAAGTACATGCGGTTAAAAACTCACAGGTAATATTGACAAGAATCCATAATAATTATGATTAAATTATTTCGTGTCTTCGAAATAATTTTAAATCTTAATTAATACATTACATTTTATAGTACATAATTAGTTTATCTTATTATTTTCTTACTTTTTGTAAGGTATTTCATAGACATTACATAGGTACTATAGGTAGTGAGGCACCACACTATCCAAGTTAATAGCCAAAGAGCCATCCCGTGACAATAATAACTAAAATTAACAAACCTTAATCCCGCCGCGACAGGTTTCTTATTAACGCCATTTGTCACCGGGTGTACAACAAAATCTCATCAACGATGCAGTCGAAATTGAAACTTAAGTCAAGGACTACAAAGCTTGTAAGGACTTGGGGTATTGATTGCCAAAATCTTCTAACTTATACAATGAAACTAAATCATGCTAAATTGAACCTTATTTTTAAAGTTATAAGCCCAATAATACTTTTCGGTAATCCAGCTCGTACCATTGCTTGTATATAGTTGACTTCAAAGTATCAAGGGAGACTGCACGTTATGCAAATATATTTAAAGATTTTTTTACTTCGCTTCCATATTTTCAAGGATTATGGTGTATAATCAGTAGCAAGTCTTAGCGCCTTAATTATCGGGGAGGTCGGGGTATTAACGGAGTTTAATTTAAATAAATATTTTTATGAGGCCATAGGGCAATTTGTCTGTGTCCTAAAATAGATAAAAACAATCATGATACTTATTGTACTCGTACATACTAATATATTTTTACATAGGTAATTTGGTACACTGTCAAGCATCTTTTTTTATGGAGAATAGGCAGACGTTTGACCGCGATCTCACCTGATTTTTTCAAGACAAACGTTCATATAATTTAACAACAAAATTATAAACAACTAATATCTGTGTTAAAAAGTTACTTATGTAGTTTTAAAACATCTTGTAAAGGAGATCGTCAATTTTTGTTAGGTGATCAGGCCCAGATTATTTAGGACCGTTTAGGAATGACCTTTAAAAAATCGTCATAATTTCTAGATCAGGACGGTGGTAAAAAAATTACAAAATCTAATGGGAAAATTGAAAAATCATGCATCTAAAACTTGAACCTGACAAGGACAATATTTGAAAGCGTGCATGCCTATGATTTATATATTAATGTAAACAAGTACCGGTTTTTTAAATAAAATGTACAAAAGCGGACTTAAAAACAAAACGGGAATCATGATGAAATAATAAAAAGTCATATTTTGATCGTATTTATAGTTCCTGTATTTCGGTAAACAAAGACGGCTGTCAAACCATCGTTGATACTATTAACTGAACATTCCTAACACCTATTGCGAAGGGATAAGGTTTACCACCGTTAGTGTGATACCACTAGTATATGACAATGCAAAATTGAAAAAAAAAATGCGTTTTGTTATCGAAGGAGCATGATATTATGCCATTATGAAACCCACTTTTAATATTCAAACTCCGAACAAAAATACAAAAATAAGCATTTTCAATCTTTAGGTGTTTTAATATAGTCGATTTCTAATTGAAACTTCCGTATTCGTAGGCTTAGATATTATTTTAATATTACAATGTTCTAACTTACCGAACAGTATCAAAACGCAGATTATGTAACGGTAGATATTGACAGTGTCAAACCAAAAATCAAACCCGTTTCAGTCCAGGTGAAGTTAAACTTTATGTCAATGCCATAAGGACGTTAACGACTTGTCTTGCTGAATTTTAATCACAGAAAGATCAACATAATGTTTATTTATTTAGTATTTCTAATTCCCGTTTCATTTTTTTGAAATATTTTGTCTACTTTAGTAATAAAATGAGTATTTATTTTACATTGAAGTACAAACTGTATACGGTTTACATCAGGTGGCCCAGAATTGACGATCTCCTATGTACATATAGACGGAGAGCTAGCCACGTCATATATGACACAATAATGAGAGCAACGAAACCCGTCTAGTTAGTTTGCTATACTATGCTTGTTTCTAGATCCAGACATCTGGCAGCTGTAAAGTGGTGGGAGGTAAAAGAATGCAAATAACTTGAAGGAAACAAATTTTAGAGGTCTGGGTTTGATGCAATATTATGGGAAATTATGTAAGTAATTAGATTAAATTATTGCCAAAAGTCTCTGTTGGGGGAAAGTAGTGCCAAACGACGTATAATGTAATTCATAGTTTGTCGCCTACTAGTTTTGTTTCCGTAATAATACGCAATCTTTTTTGTTCTAATGTTAAAATATAGGCCCTGTCCTTTATAACTGAGACAACTTCGGCAGTTTTTACCTATTTTGGTATTACTATTTTCCAATTCAAAAAGTTTGCTGGTCTGTCACTCTAACCTCCACCCATTAAAAGCTGCCAGATGCCCGGATCTAGCAATAAAGATAATATAGCAACCTAGCTAGACGGGTTTTGTTCCTCTCATTATTGTGTCATATATGACGTGGCCAGCTCTTAGTCCAATATCTTTGATTCGTATGAATAGATGACATTTAATTTACATAAATATATCCCTTTGATTTCTGGTCAACCCTAGCCTCCTCTCAGAATTCAAATAACACAAACAAATACTAACCCGTTTGTTGAAAAATAACCTTATCGTGAAAGGGTAAGATTCAAAACCGTTTGGTTTTGTTACTATAATTTTGATGTATCGGTATCATCCCATAACGCAGCTATGATTGAGCTGCAGTAGTTCGGACAAATTTGAGTCGTTTGACGCATAGTGCACCTCATTTGTATTGGTCAGTGATGTAGTGCGCCATTAGGTTGATGGAGATTTGGTTTGTAAAGGAAGCTAAGTAGAGCTATTTCTTTAATTTGATTCCATCATCAAGCTCATTTTGTTCAGTTTTTCATTTTTTTTAAATAAGTAATGGAAGAAATACGTTCGTACTAGCAATAATAAAATGACAAAAATGTGACAGTGCCGTGCTCAAAGTTAGCATTAGATAACACGTGCACTCGCATCTACTTACTTGTTTTATTTATCGAAATAAGTTTACTAATTAGGTACGCATCATCAAATAGCTTGAATACTACAGTGCAGAATAAGTTAGACATAAGTAGATTTGTAATGGAACTATCAAAAAATTAAATCATTACTTTTATGTAAATGTATAAAATCTTATTAGGTTTGAATTTGTTCATTGAAATAGGGAAGTCATTTGTCCAAAAACGGACAAGCTGATGGGAATCGAGTTCTGTTGACACTGCCCCGCCATTGCTTCACACACCAGTTCCTAAAAATCAAACCATAATAACACCCAAACCCTTTTCCAAGTAAACCTTTAATACTAGTTAATGGTCAGCTACATCAACCCCGAGGAGGGTCAGCAAAACAAACTCTTTCAATGCAGTCCCTTGTCAGAGAACAAAACGTTTTAAGAATGAAAAATGAAATCAAGTGGACAGTCCGAGGGAGCAGAGAACCGGTAACTTGATATATATTAATATGAAACATGGTGACATTGATGGATTTATCGGTAGTATTAAGTTTTTAAAATACCTTAGCGGGAGCGATGTACCTACCTATTCATTAATGTGAAATTTAAACATAGTTATTTTAAAATATAATGTAATGTCTCACTTTGACCGAAGGTCTATCGTACCGTACCTATTACCCACTCATGTATAATTATTTAAAAAACGCATCTTTTAGTCGACACATCAAGTAAGGAAGACGTCTAACTCATTTTCACTGTCCCTGTAAAAATTAAAAATTATCCATATTTAAAAATCTCGAAAGCTTTTTGTATTGTTGTATGAGAATTAAATTTTTCGTTACTAAAATCTTATATTTTTTTTAAATTGTAGTAAAATATTTTGAAAAATTCGAAGATTTTTTATAAACACTCTTGAAACTTTAAGCGATTCTAATCAATATATGAAATGTTTGTATGCCCAGTTTTTACAATGGATAGGATTATTGATTAGGATTGAATGGAAGGTAGGTATGTCAAATTTGTTTTATTTTTAAGTTGACTCTTGGTACTTTAGTCAAACCTGAATAATCAAATTAAAAAAATATATAAACGAAAATAGTCCATTATACAGCAACTCGGCCATCTCCCTGTGCAAACTTGACCATCATTTATCAGCACTTAACCGAATTTACATAAAAGCTGATGATTAATGCACGCGTGATACTCTCAGTGTAAGTAGTTGGTCCAGTAGGCACTGGCCGGATCCCACTTGATGAATTATATTCAAGGGACAACGCTGAATATGGATCGCCATCATTAAAATATGCAAGCATTTAGTTACTTATGTGGAAACTTTTGTTTAATAGTCCTTATCCGGTGCCATTGCTACAAGAATATGAACACAAAACGTAGGTTGCATTTGAATTTAAAAGTCAATGGAGGTATACTTCTTACCTTCAACCATTAAGAATGGTTAACGCTGTAGCGTTCCGCGTCCTACACGACACTTCCGATACTTCTTTTTCTTAAGAGAAATCACGTGATCTCCGAGGATCACAATTGTACAAGATGAAGTTTCGGAAGCGTCGTGTAGGACGCGGAATGCTACAGCGTGAACCATCCTTTAGTCACAAAAATAATTGCGTGGTGTTGCGTGGGTTATAATTATGGTAAAAAAGTTTTTTTTTCTGAATTGACTTCCTAGTATTGTTAGCCATCTAATAATATACAGTCCGGGGAGATCGCGACATACAGAGGCAGACTAAGCTTGTGCGTTCCCTGGTGTTTCCAATTTTCCTATACGGCTCTGAAACTTGGACTATCAAGGCAGTCCTGAAAAGCCGTATCGACCGACGCGTTTGAGATGTGGTGTTGGCGACGGCTTTTACGCATACCTTGGACTGCGATGCGCACTAATCAGTCCATACTAGAGGAGCTATGCATAAAAAACTGGTTGTCGACGACGTGCCAGGACCACATACATACTCACATACTTCGGACACCTCTCTCGACGCTCCTCGAATAGCCTAGAGAGAATCATCATGACAGGAAAAGTTGAAGGCACAAGACAAGAAGAGGCCCTCCCCCTGCAAGATGGTGTGCCCAAATCACTGCACCCATGCAATTAAAACTGCAAGAAGTCATGCGCTTAGCGAGGGATAGAAGCCTATGAAGGAATCTGGTCTTCAACAGAAGGACATAATGTCACGGTCCTCAGCTCTGAGGGAACGACTAATGATGATGATGAATATACAGTAAAAAGAAAGAAATATATATAATATCCCATAATATTTATTTATTTATTTATTGAGCGAGGTGATCGGATAGGCTATACTGAACTTTTGGCTGTTTCATACGTTTCGGCCAAGCAGATGTCGTCATTTTCTATGTAGGGAAGTCACATTTTTTTTTTTGTGGATTTCATGTTGAACTAATAGAAAATATCGTTCAGTATGGCCTACCTAATCAACATGCACGATATGGCTGATGATTAAAATTCACCATGTATACCTACAATACCAACATACAGATAGATAAACAGATACAAATGCTTTATTAGTAAAATGATTCAGTATAAAATTGTATATTTTAAACAATTTTCAACATTCAAAATTGAATAAAATAATCCAGTTTCATTGTTTAGATAGTATTACAAAATTAGTCGAAAGGCAGGTACATAATAATTTAGATCAGACCATTAATTTAGTAATGACAACATGGTCGAAAAATTAATATTTTATAGTTTACAATTTTGTCGGCCTGCTTGTATGTATACTCGGCCTCGCTGTAGCATACTTAATGAATTACAAGATTTTTTTGTTGTCTAAAAACTGCAGTGTCTTTTCTGCCGATTTTATGTCATGTGGAACAGCATTATAGATCTTGGTTCCAATGACTCGGAGCGATTTTTGAAGTTCGGCGAGTCTAGCTGATGGAGCAGCCAACATTTTCTTCCTGCAGCTGTTTTCATCACGGATAGAACTGGTCTTGGAACTAGTAACAACTCGTTGACCTCACATATTGGCACGCTGATGGTACGTAGATAGGTCTACCCTATAGTTCAAAATCTGTAAGAATGAACTTTTGACACTTCAGTATTGACGTCATTAGTGATGGGGCTAAGACATATCGTTTGTCAAATTTAGCGATTATTTATGAATTGTTCGAATCGATTTTACTACAACCGATTTTTTCTTCTTACATGCCTATATATTTTGTATCACAAATCTTCTCAAATTATAACAATAAGAATGAGAGAATGAATAATGTTTATTGACTTAAACCTAATACAAGTGTAAGTAATATTTGCACAGTACGCTAATAGTTTAAGAGAGACTTATGTATTAGGTTTGAAACAGTTTCACCGGAACTGAGCCTCTGTCTCCCGAACTAGGCGGATGCCTGTGACTCGGAAGTCAGTGATTCCACCGAGAATATGAGTTGAGATGAGTTGTATGCAGTTATGCCTAATATACAAAAATAAATTAAAAAAGGAAAACTTAACTATAACAAAGCAGAACATATAACTATTTAGGAAATGATCATTTAATAATTGTTATCTACTAATTATGTATGGCATTATAATAATTCCATAATTAATACAATATGATAAGAAAGTCTTATATTGTCTATTGATTACATAATCGATTTTATCGACTTACGGAAATGTTATATGAATCGGAACAGCAGACATGGTCACAACACTAAATTTAAAAAAAAGGAGGCCTAGACCGTAACTGTTTGCATGCTAAATTGTTATCGTAAAATATTCAATAACTAAGATATGAAAAAATTTAACATTAATTAAGTTATGTTTATAAAAAGTGAAATATTGTGTTTACGTACATGATAAGCTGTAAAATCGTTATGGGATTTTGTTTATAATTTCAAAGTGTCTTGCGCGTTTACGTTCTACGGGCGTTGTGATGTGTCAAAAGTTCATTCTTACAGATTTTGAACTATAGGGGGTAGCGTTAGTATTTTTTAGGTTTGTTAAGAGTTCATCATCGGGGTAATCTAAAGGTTTTTAGAGATTATGCGGATTGCTATCGCTCTCTTCTGTATTATAAATGCCCTTAAGAAGCTTTTTGATAGGAACAAATTTCTCATGGGGTTGTCTGTCACGTCATGCAAAATTTGTATACAACCAACACTTCTAAATAAGCGTCAACTCAGTATGACAATCAACTTTCTCGCTACCCAGAAGTAAAATGCAAATGAAGGATTATCTTCATTTCAAAGTTTTCAGCAATCAGTTTTCATTTAGCACCATATTACCTTCAATTTGAAAATGGCGCCGGCTCGAAGCAATCAACGAAAATACGAAATAAACCATTGTGAAAATACGAGTCACTTGTCCAGGCTAACTTGGACTGTTACGTCTTTAAATCTTAAAGATTCCTGGAAGGTTCCAGCTATATCAATAAAATTAGATGGGTCTCGATAAATTGGACAGGTTACACATAAAATAGGGAACAGTTCGCAGCATATTTGGAAGGAAATCTCGAATATCACTTAGCGAAAGAGAAGTTATAACAATAAATTCAGGAGAGCATTTGCATACGGGCTTTTGAGTCGCGAGGGTGATTTTGGAACGGGTCGCTTAACACACCGATGTGGCTTTCAGGTTGGGGGTATTTTCCTGTTTTTTACGGGAAATTTTATAGGCATCTTATTGTTTAGTGAAGCAAAGTAATGTTGATTACTGCTTCGTTGAAATTTCAGAACTGTATTTATTCGTAGGATGCGCATGCTAGGTATATTTTTAAACGAGTAGTTTCAAACTGTCTATCGTTTCTCGTTAGGGTGGGTCACAAAGTCACAACTCAAAAACTGATGATTTCCTGAAAATAGAAAGCAATAAGCAAAAGCGTCTAAACAAAAACAATAAACGCAGCTAAAAAATTGACACGAAAAACAAATCTAACCGGGTCCAGATCGTTACTCTTGATTTACATCCAACAGATTCGATAAAACCACAAAACTTGATTAATCTATCACAGAATTAGTATGCACTTCGGGGACCACGCTTTGGCAAAATCGAGAAGAAAAACTGATAAACATCGACAATGCATTCCGTGTCACGACTAATGAAATGAAATGGCCACAGTACGGCGAGCATTTCTTATTTTTTGTTAACGGAAAACAAATAGAAAAGGTTTGGTTGATTAGCGAATTCGATATGTTTTTGTTTGTTAAAAAAACTGAAACAAAAAACGAATGCAAAAAATATTAAACAACAATGTCACAAAATATTGAACACAACGGGAACGGGAACGGGGTTTCTTGGGTAATCTTTCGCATTTTTACAGGAACCCAATTTTGGTTCTTTGTCACTTGAGGCTATGAGTAAATAAGATCAAGAGCATAATATTATATGCTTGATCGATATATATACAATACTCGAAACAAAAACATCACTGCTCACTCTACGAGATTAATTATTGTCACCAAACTCAATCATCCCCCTTTTTAATTCACGCCCCGTATCATCAACAATCTTTTCGCTGACTCGAATGAATACAAATGATATGAACATCCGCCGCAAACCGGAAATGACCGGGGATTTGTCAACGTCAAATTTGAATACGAGAAAACGGATGCGAGAAAAACGAGTGTCATCTGTTTCTCTTGATTGTTGGCTGCATTGAATTGTGGATTTAATTTCCTTGAGGTTTCGCTAGTGTTAAGTTTGGGTTACCCTAACCCTTTGTTCAATGTGACTTGCCAATTGTTCGGTCTGCAGAACAATAACGAACAAGATATTTTGTTTTTCTTCTCCTTACGATACTCCAGTGATATGTAGTGTACGGATAGTTTCGGAGGAAGCTATTTAATTTGTCTACTTGTGTATATTTCTAAGTCAAAAGTCCGATTGGAATCAGAGTGGGAGTTAATTACACTTATTCTAATTGCCTTTATAGTATAAGAGCACACGACACTGAACCTAGTTCGATAAGTCTCCTAGACGAGATATATATATTTAGTTACGTCTTAAATGGGGGAACACGAAATTTTATTTTATTTTAAAATACGCCACCATTTTTTTTGCATAGCAGCATCGGCATTTTGTGTTCCCCCATTAACCTCGTAAGGCCCAACGTCCTATTTTTAGGACTGGAAAATGTAGTCCTTCCGGCCCAAGTAAATATTATAATTCATCAATTAGCGGCCCAGCGACCTAAAATTAGGACATTCACTTTAACCATATACCATTTCTTAAATATTACGTGCAGCGGATCGTTTATGTTTTTAATATGGCAATACTGATCGCAGCCATTTTGTTAGCTGTCAGTTTTGACGTTTGACAATCAAAAAACTGTCTTTTGCCTCGTGGGTGTCGAACAACATGGCGAACTCGCGGAAGCGTGGTAAGTATATCCGTTTATTTCATTATAATCTTCAATTGTATTAACCTAAATTTAGTTAAAATTGATTATTTAAGGTTTATACTACATAGATTACTTAATATCTCAGTCCGTCATTGTTTATTTTGAGTAGGAGAAGCGAGTAAATATGGATGTCCTAAAAATAGGTTATTGGGATGTTATTGCATTAGTTGTATAAAATAGTTATGTCATATATTTGGGACATTGGGCGTTTATTCTGGTTATTCTGTTGTTACAGGTTTGATGGATATAGAATTAGAAAAATAGAAATAGGATAAAAAATAGGATAGAAACTGTTTTTACGAGTTTCATACTACATTTTAAGTTGTCTCTCTCTCAAACTCTTTTTAATAATAACTAGTTTTTGAAATTGCGTTTATGTAGCGGAATATTTTTAAGTTTTGAAGTTTTTGTAACTTTATTTGGAAAAATGGTTTATTTTGTTATTTTTATAGACTAAGGTTGACATAACTATGTTTAAGACTAATATCTACTTTTTAATGTCAACTTCCTCAGTATTGAAGTTTATGTTGCTGTTTTTGGATAACATTTTTTTTTATCTTAGTTTTTTTGTCAAGTAATATAAAAATAATCGTGGAAAGCCTGATCTCATGGTTGAAATAGGTACCAAAAAGTACAGTTAATTGTTTAGGTATGCATATTTAAGACTGACTGGCTTAAGGCAGGCTGTGACATATATTTTTTTATATGAAATTTAGAAGAATGTATTTTTGTTGATTTTTTCATACTTGTAAGACTTACAATATAAGTATGAAGTTTTTGTATTTTGATATAAATAAAAGCATTTAAATGTACGTGATGTGTTAGTTTTTATTCAATCATTCATTTAATCTAATAATGTACAACTATTGAAATGATTGCCAAATAATTCAAATATTAATGTGCATATTTTTGCAAATTTCCTCGAAATACTATCCCAGCGTCCTAAAATTAGCACACGTTTTTTTTTGAAATATTATCATAATATTGTTTATCATACTTACCTTTACAACAAATGTTAAGACGACAACTTGAAATAATGCTAGTTTCAGATTTTATGGCAATTTAAAAGTCTGGGATGCTAGTATAAGGGTTTAAAATTAGGACGCTGGGTCAGTATATCAAACGTCCTAAAAATAGCTTGGGCCTTACGAGGTTAAAGACGTGACTAATTATATGTCACATCTAGGAGACTTATCGAACTAGGTTCAGTGTCGTGGGCTTTTGTTCTATTAGTCTGAGATATTACAACAAGCAATAAATTATATTTGTTATCCAGCGTCACAATAGATAGTCGTGTAAAAAATAACCTACTATTAAAATTCGAGCGGAAAGTCATAAATTCATCAGTGTTAAACACTCTCATACTCCTTCCTGCAGCAACGCTCATCGCACCCACTATTTCAAATTCAGTGTGAGTAATGGCGTTCTCATAATTCCTACAGGATTTTTGCGAAACTCATCTGTTATTTAGAAGCCGGAGGCTTTAGCTAGATTTACAGATTTCCGTTTGAAAATATATCGAGTGTTTTGTCATCATTTTGCTGGCGGTAGTATTTTTTTCACCTGCTGCTGTTTGGGATTTTTTGTGTAATTAGTTCGTCTGTGTTGTTTCAGTTAGAATGTTTAACGTGGTTTCGAGATTTGTCGATTCTATTTTCTAAGATATGAAACGCACTCCTTCGCCGATCTATTTCACTAATCATAATCATTATAATAATCATAATTTTATTGGTATAAGTATAGTACACGTCAATTTAATATACATTATTAGGTACAATATGTAAACAATCCTACATTTTTACATTAAAAAGGTAGGTATATAGTTGAAACAAACATATTTATATTTATACAAAAGTATTTTCAATAGAAAATTAAAATGTCGGAAATAAAAATTAAACAATATACATTAACAATGTCAATAATTTCAAATAATCCTTACAAAACATAGGTAAAATGTCAATAAAACGAAATAAAATTATTTATATTACTATACCTACTAACTCATTGATGAGGCGTTAGGCAGGTATTTTAGTATCCTCACTCACTTTGTTGATACTAGCATACACATTACACAATAGCTACTTGTAGTGGGGACTACGCGCAGGCTCCACAGGAACTCCACCATCCCTACCAGTTGCAATTAAAACGTACTCCATCTATTTTGGTCCATTTCTATTAAGTAGGGTTTTCCCTCAGTACAAAAGTGAAAAAAATTGTGCGCATCGAGAATAATTGTGATTTTTTGACCATGGATCTTTGCCCTACAATGAACATTTTTTAGTATTGGTCCGTACATTTTTTGGACCTTCACGTCAAAATCAGGGGTCCCGTGCAATATGTTATTACTCTCTTGTTAAGGCTGCTAGGGGTTGTGTGGTATGATTTCCGTATAAAACAGATCCCATCAAAAACATAAATGTGAAATGAGAGCCAAGTTCAATATATTATATATGCCTTGGTTTTAGACTTCAACTAAAAAAGAAGTGAGATCTAAATGGGTGCCAAGTTCAATGGTCAGTCCTGATTTATATTTATAACAACATAGTTTTTTTATAACAACTCAAAATATCATTTCTTCTTAAAACTTAGGATAATATATTGAAGCCTAAGGTTTGACTTGTCTAGTTCTCATATTATTAAGTAGGTACCTACTAAAACAGTAATCGAAGAGCCCTAATGTTCGATGGTTAGTTTCGCAACGGCACCAACTGCACAAGCCAAATGTGGAAGAATAAAATAAGAACTTACAGCTTTAGAACTTGCGAAGGATATTATAAAAGTAAAAATCCATAATTATTTTACATGTTTTTTAAAGTGGGGCATTCCACTCATACAATAGTATGTTATTCAATCAAATACAAACACTGAAAACATTGAAAAATAATCAACCCAGCAGGATTTGAACCTCGCATCGATACGCCTCGCTTTACCAATTAAGCTATGGGTTCAGTTACTGAGTTGACGAAATTCTCAATGCCTTCAATCATCTTTTTGCATTTATTTTTACATCGACTTTATAGCAGCCGTAAGCGACATCTAGGTGCTAACTACTAGAGTTAGATACCCTTCCCGCCGACCCTTTTACAAGTGTCACAACGGAAATAATAGATGGCGTTGCTATCAACTCATAATTATTTTACATGTTTTTTAAAGTGGGGCATTCCACTCATACAATAGTATGTTATTCAATCAAATACAAACACTGAAAACATTGAAAAATAATCAACCCAGCAGGATTTGAACCTCGCATCGATACGATACGCCTAACCGGGGCTCGATCGCTTTACCAATTAAGCTATGGGTTCAGTTACTGAGTTGACGAAATTCTCAATGCCTTCAATCATCTTTTTGCATTTATTTTTACATCGACTTTATAGCAGCCGTAAGCGACATCTAGGTGCTAACTACTAGAGTTAGATACCCTTCCCGCCGACCCTTTTACAAGTGTCACAACGGAAATAATAGATGGCGCTGCTATCAACTCATAATTATTTTACATGTTTTTTAAAGTGGGGCATTCCACTCATACAATAGTATGTTATTCAATCAAATACAAACACTGAAAACATTGAAAAATAAGATCGAATCGATGCGAGGTTCAAATCCTGCTGGGTTGATTATTTTTCAATGTTTTCAGTGTTTGTATTTGATTGAATAAAAATCCATATTTAAAAAAAATTGCGAAGAGGAAAACACAAAAAAATATATTATTTTTGGTATAAGTAATATTAGTAATAAATATCATTTATTTTTAAATAAAGAAAATGTTATTTAATGCAGTTTTTAAATATATACAATTTTAAGGCCTTTGCAATACAAAAACTACGCGAATAAAATCATTCGCGTCGCGGTGTATATTTTTTGTCCATAGTAAGTATCGAAAATCAATGTGAAACGAGAACATCCGTAGCGTATGGACCTTAAAATGTATGTATTGTTTATTAATAGTCACTTTTGCTCAGAATCCATTGTCAAAAAATCATAACTTTTTCTCGATGCGCACAATTTTTTCAATTTCAAGCTGTGCTATGATCCTCATAAATTTACTTATTTACTTACCACGCGCCCATTTGTTTCGCTATTACTATTGATGTTAAATCCACGCCTACCAAACTGCTGCTTTTGAATGTTTACAGAATTCCTTTCATGAAAGTAATGTAACCATACCATATCCAAATCACTCAGTACAATATTCTAAAACGCAGTCTCTAGAATGTTCGCTGGGGAGTACTACATCTTGTTCTGCTAGGAGTGCATTTGTGCGAAATTTACAATGCTCTTAGTCACACACCAGTGGCCGCGCGTTAGCCGACGATCTGTTTCGGCGATGCTTGTCAATGGACTTGTGAGGATGTGGAAGAAAGTGGATTGAAATTGGATGTGGTAAATGCGTTAAATAACGGAAAATAAATTCAGTCTTAAAAAGAAGTTAAAAATGGACAGCAAAATACACACAATTTGTATTATTTATAACTTTATAAGTAGGTATTTCACAAAAGTAAAATACCTATGCAACAGTTAGTTAAATACCTATGTCACAGGACTTATCTTTATTTGCTAGACGTTTTTGATGCGTAAGCATTACTCGTAATTTGTAGTAAGTAATTACCAAGTAAGATGTCTTAAAATAAACGACAGTGAAAATCTACGAGCACCAAAAAAAATCAATATGGTAAGTATTTTACATATTACAAATGCCAGATCCATCCAACATATAACCTAAACAGCTTCGTGACTCGTATGAATCTAAGTGTACGCGAGAAAAGGGGAAGATGTAGATTTTCCTTACACCATTAACATGTATATTGCCTTTAATTTATGGGGCAAAGCTTTTTGATATCGCGACAAACGTTTTATTTGCAATTTGTTCAAGAATTCGGTCTCTAGGGACTTTGGAATTTAATTTTCTTTAATAGTTTAATTTTACATGAATGTGATTGTTAGTGTCACTAATAAAATGGAAACCAAGAAATGAAAATGTTGAGTGTATAGTGTGTTAGTTTTTTTTGGAACTTTGAAGGATATGTACTATAGCATCGGTACAACTTTTTTTTTATTGTATACTTTTAATTAATTGTGTAAAATTTTAAACGTTTTTCATATTCATACCTACATAACTGGTTATATTAGATTAAGTAAGATGACTCATGATTCATGATGCTTCATTCGTCCCTTAATGACAGTCATCATTTCGAACCATTTCGCCAAAAGCATAATACCATTAGCGTAAACTTTTGATAGCTCGTCTTAACTCAGAGTGGGTTTAACTATAAAACTGTTTATAACTGCTTTTTAGTTTTTATCGTCTTGTTTACGTGTACTGCTTATTTGAAGCAGATTATGTTGATTGGTTGTAAAACGTTTATTCCTTATACGGACTGACTCCTTGAGTAACGTTTTGAGAAAAGGGGGAAAAGTCATTGAGTAAAGAGCATGTTAACCAAATAATGATAAAAACTTCGAGTTGCTAATTAGTATTTAAGTGTATTCAATATGATAAACGAACCTCTGTTACTGATACTCTGATTTTCATCTATGTCTGTCTGTGTCATCGTCAATATTGTCAACAGTATTTCTTTTACAGAATATGCGACTATTGCCACTATAATAAGCCGCCTCGTACAATAAATTGGTTGTTTTTCTGTGCGCTATTATAAAATTGACCATACAAGTTAGGCACGGATGGAGAAATAGTAGTTTATGTAACTGTTACGTAATAAGGGTCCTTAAAACATGAGTGTGGTTTTATGAAACGAGCCGCAGGCGAGTTTCATAATAAGATCACACGAGTGTTTTAAGGCCTAATTACGTACAGTTGCATACACTGCTTTATCTACACTCATATTATTTATCCAAAATGCCGTATTCGGAAACCATAGAATGGCCGCCATTGCACCGCCATGACCAACTCGATTGTGTCGGGGAGGCGCGTGTCGGGCTGTCGGCGGATGCGCGGGAGGGTGCAGGTGTACATTATGTTATCAAAACTCATAGCACATCAATATTTGAGCATGAAAAGTTAAAATTACGTTACTGCCACAGATAAAAAGCTTATCATAGTAAAATCGGTCGTGGTAATGCTTCGAACATGTTTTAGAGAACTTACAATATGAGTGTAGATAAATATTATAATAGTTCTGAGACGAAGCGGGGTTGTTCAATGAAACCAACCAATGTGGATCACATGAAATGTTTCGATTCTGACTATGTGAATATATCGTCATCTAACTTCCTAAGCTAATTGCCAACCGCTTGACTGGTTTCATAAATACGGCTGCATCGTAAAATAAATCCGGCCTCAACCCGGCCATTTGCGGCGCGGGTTTTAATCAGGCGAAGTGCAGTGTGTTTATCACCTTAAACGCCCAAATCGAATCATGGGCGGTGGCAAATAACCAACCACATTATTTAGTAAAGGTGAGAATCGATTGGTGCATTTAGCGCTAATAATTTGGTTGTTTTTAAATATTTCGCTTAAGTTACACCTACATTCTACTGATATTAAAACTTAATTTAAGTTTTTATTGCTATTGCTAATATGGTCTGATGGGAATAGCTGAACGGCAATTTATGCATAAGTATACGATCAGCAAACTTGGCGTGCAGAGGCTTGTTACATATCACATGTAAATAAAAACAGTCCAATAAAAACACGTTTTTCTAGGATACTTATAATGAAATTGTAATATCGATCGAATGTTTCACAAATTTGAAAGAGTGTTTGGTCAATCGGCACCTTAGATATGAAATAGCATATATGTTAAATTGTAGTTGCAATGACACGAAGCTCTGCGTTCTGCAGGTATGTTAAGGTTTAGCAAAACAATAATATTGAATTAACAATATCGATGTAGGTAGCAGTTACGCTAATGCACTTTCGATAACAAGCCTTAAAACTATTACGCTGTCAACAGTATCGAATGGTGTTTTCGCGTTAGCAATATTAGATTACAATTAACGCCAAACATGAATTAGTTAATGCTGCGTAAATAGTAATTTCACAGGTAATCCAATTAAGTTGGCAAACATGGTTATCAGCCTATGTAAAATGAATATATACAATATCTAAGTAGTACA
Source organism: Pammene aurita (assembly GCA_947086415.1). Taxonomy (NCBI): domain Eukaryota; kingdom Metazoa; phylum Arthropoda; class Insecta; order Lepidoptera; family Tortricidae; genus Pammene; species Pammene aurita. The sequence goes on along the minus strand of OX352290.1, from coordinate 34,116,171 downwards.
CAGTCAACAAAAGTAAAACCAGGTACAAAATGCAATATGGACTAGGGGATGATTTTTTATTCTTTCGAGCGTTCGAAATCAAAGAAGCCTTTGCTCAAAAATAATCGCAATAATAATTTCACAACACTTATTTTTAAATTTCTAAAACTTGGTCCCTACTCACACGAGCTTTGTAAAGTCTACTGGAGGAGTATTCGAAGTAAAAAAAATCATAACTGGATTCATTTATATCAAACGCACTCCACAACTCTCAGTCAGTGCATTTCGCTTGTGTTTAGTAGTGGTCAAATAGACATTCTGAGCCTGAAGCAAAGTCACTATATTATGTTCTAAATGTTCTAAAAGAAAATAGTATAAAATAGTATATAGCTAATTGGTATAAGAACAGGATTTATTGAAACTATTCTCATGGGGTCTTGATATTATGATCAAAGGTCAAGCACGGAAGAATGATAAAATTGCATTGATTGATCGTTTCGTAATGTAATTGACAAACGCTTTTTATTGCTTTGTTTTGTCTTCCTTCAATTTCCCAGATTTTAGGAGCCTTCAAACAGGCTTCTCAATAACCAAAATAGCGTACGTACCGACGGCAAAGTACGACTACTTTATCGTCTCTGGACTACTTTACTTCACTGCAAATTATTATAGCCAGTAATAACTTTATAAAAACTAGATCAATAGCACTAATTACAAGTTGCCGCTTCAGTGACGCGTCGCAGATGCGCCGCAGCGACGCGTTGTCTAATTAGTGCCCATGCGTGTGACGTGCCATTCCGATCAAATTGCTACTAATCGTATTTAATTAGTAGTGTCAATGTCTGCACTTATGTTGGGTTGGGGCTAAAAGTTTAAATTAATGGGCTACAGGGTATGTATTAAAGTTGAATCAGTGGAAGGCCTTGGATTTAATTAGCATGTACGCGGTCCTTGTAACTTCGTATGCATTAGCATGACCTAGAAATACTTAGGTACTTAGGTTGTCTGGAAGAGATCGCTATCTAGCGATGAGACCGCCTGTTGACTGCTTCTACTTTTAATTTGTGTACTGTACTGTTCTATATTATTGAGGTGTGCAATAAAGAGTATTTGTCTTGTATTGTATTGCACCACAAAAGAAAATATTTTGGTTGTAAATATTGATTAATGTGCACAACAAAAGGACAAAGATATTAAACACTTTTTAAGATAGTTAAAGAAAGTTTCTTAAATTGTTTCTTATGATCGTGTAGGAAGTTATTTCAATACATTTGTTACTAGCTTTTGCCCGCGGCTTCGCTCGCGTTAAATTCGGGGTAACAAACCATACAAACTTCCACCCCCCATTTTAGGAAAGTGGGGGGTTAGAAAGAGACAAAAAGTAGCCTTTGTCACTCTCCATCCCTTCAATTATCTCCACTTAAAAAATCACGTCAATTCGTCGCCCCGTTTTGCCGTGAAAGACGGACAAACAAACACACACATGCACTTTCCCATTTATAATATTAGTATGGATATACTTTTGACGTGATAACGTCTTTAAAATCGTTTTAGTCGGGTGACATGTTCAGAAACTTGTGTCACACCAAAACCTCACGAGCGCGATCGCAGGTATAACGAGAGAGAGACGGACCGATCTCCCGTCTCATCTCGAGCGCTGCCAGTCATTCCGTGAAACTTGTCACGCGGAATCCTCACGAGCGGTTAGACGTTTTTAATAAAGTAATATTATTTTGAGGAAATAAAATAATATTAATTAATTTTATTGAACGGCCTCCTATGATAGTGACCCTGCCTATGAAGCAGGATGGAGGTCCCGGGTTCGAATCCTGGTCAGGGCATTTATTTGTGTTCATCACGGATACTTTGTTACTGAGTTATGGGTGTTATCAATGTATTTAAGTAGGTATTTATCTAACTTAATTGAGCTTACTGTGGGACTGGGTTGATTTGTGTAAGATTGTCCCGTAATATTTATTTATTTATTTTAATTTGCCTGTAAAAGGCTGCTGGTGAGTAAGGTTGCCAAAGAGCTCAAAGAGGACCCAGTGTGTTGATGATGAGGGACCTTCTTGTTCCTTTAGCCGTCAACACAGTGAATCCTCCTTTTTGTAAAGGGTCAGAAACGCGCATGTGACTTCTTTGGAGTTGCAGGCGTCCATAGGTTACGGTATCTGCTTACCATCAGGCGGGCCGTATGCTTGTTTGCCACCGTCGTGGTATTATATATATATATATATATATATATATAATGTGACGAGAATGATGTAATAATGGGGTACACCCATGTTCCTAAAAAAATCTTCTTCTGCACCAAAGTCTCTTTAATAAATACACCTTATTAATTCTTCCACCACAGATCCTATAAAAGTAGATGAACAGCCGGCCACTCGGACAAATTGTGTATTAATATTTAATGCTTCGCACTTCGGCGGAGCAGTAAAACTGTCATCGCGGAAGACAAACGGCCGGGATAGGAGATTTAGGCTCGGGATTATGGGATAGCTTGATTATGGGCCAAATAAATGAATTACAAAGTATAATGCTCGCTACTGGACTTATAAGAAGTAGTGACACACAGTGCACATCGCTCATTGCAAACGCTGGCTGAACCCTACGAGATAGATCAAAATAATGTACTACATAACTACAGTATTGTACACCCTAAAAAGGTCTACAATAAAGTCCGCGATGGTATATGTCTATCTCTTAAGAATAACTAACAATAACCATATTTTATCTCGTGCGAAGCCGGGGCGGGTCACTAGTAAATACTAAACAAAATAATCAAGGCTATATAGTAACAAAATTAGCAGCAAAATAAATGCAGATACGAAATGTTGGCCTGTAAATACATTAATCCACGTATAAAATAAATTTTACATAAATAGGGTATGTTGCCTATGTTTATAGAATAGCGAGATACGAATAGAATCGCGTAGCATAGGCAATGCCTATTAGGCATTGAGGACTTCAGGCATTTAATTACAACTGTCGCCGCGGGCAGCACTATTGTGTTTACACCGTTCAAAGGTTGCAGCTATGCAGGCTATTGTATAATGAAGATATGCTTTGAGTTTCAGCTAATATTCTGATTGAACTAGATACAAGCACAATTCCACAACATTCGAATTATCTGTTAAAATCTGAGCCGATTCTGTGTATAAAATCTAAATATACTCGTACGAATGTTGTTAGTACATTTTGCGTTGTGTCTTGCACAGACGTCATGCAATTACGCGACGTACTGGGCAACTTGCGCACATCAATTAAATTTCATTAAATTAACGATAAGTAATAAAGGTTTTTCAATCTAAATATATTTAATAACTAGCTTTTGCCCGCGGCTTCGCTCGCATTAAATTCGGGGTAACACGGTTCCCCTTTCCTGGTTGCCCCCCGTAATGGTCCATACAAATTTCCACCCCCATTTTAGGGAATTGGGGGGTTAGAAAGAGACAAAAAGTAGCCTATGTAACTCTCCATCCCTTCAACTATCTCCACTTAAAAAATCACGTCAATTCGTTGCCCCGTTTTGCCGTGAAAGACGGACAAACAAACACACACATACACTTTCCCATTTATAATATTAGTATGGATTCATTAATTGCGGGTAAAATTATTTGTAGGTAAAGGTCTAACATTTCAGTTAGTCAGTGTTAAACATAAACTAAGATGATTTTATTTTATTTTATTTAATGTAATATTAACATGTTAACATCTTCCAACGTTTTTTTTTTTTTTCAGAGTATTACTCAAGAGAAGTTGAAACCTGTGTCTGAAGTGATGGTAAAGCTTCGTGGACCTCAAAGAGCTCCGAAACTTTGCGACAAACGATTAAAAGACTAAATAAAATCTACATTAGCCTTATAGACAGGCATATAATTATAATTTTACTAATCATGGAATAAAAAAATAATTTAGGTATATTTACTCCTAACTCATTTTTAAAATATCAGTGATATTGTAAGAGAAAAACTCAAGTTATTATAGCTACTAGCTGTGCCCGCGGCTCCGCCCGCGTGGAATTCGGTCTGTGTCAGTAAGCGGCTAATTCACCCCTAATTTCTCTCCCGCTACCCCGGAGGCGGAACTTGAAGTAAAGTTGACAGATGGATTTATCCGATTAATTTTTATTGGCATGATTTAAACGACATAGAATAGTAGGTGTATATCGGACGATACAGGACCACTTTTGTATTTATACGTCCATGTCCACGGCAAATATCATCCAAATCGATCCTCCCGTCACATCAGTCTAAGCATGAAAGGTAAGAACAGGCACGGTTGAAATGGGGGGGGTGTCACAAATGCAGAAATTTTTTTTTTTCTATTTGAGGAATTAGTAATCCTTAAGGGGTGATTTCCGGGATAACAATGCAAAAAAAACTAGCCAAGAGCATGTCGGGCGATGCTCAGTGTAGTTTCGTAAATGCCGCCCTGTTACGAAACATCCGTTCAAACGGTCGTTTATTAAGGGATATTTAGCGGCGCTTACGTCAGTCTACTATCCGGCACATCCTTTCACTATGCGATTTTGACTGATAATTCAAAAACGGCTGAACCGATTTTATTAGTTTTTATTGAAAGTTCTCATCATTAAATTTCAGCTTTCTAGTGCGAACAGTAACTGAGCTAGACCCTGGACAGACGGACGGACATGGCGAAATTATAAGGGTTCCTAGTTGACTACGGAACCCTAAAAAGAGATAAATAGTAGTTTATGTAACTTACGTAATAAGGCCTAATTATATACAGAAGCATACACTGCTTTACCCACACACATATTAAAAATCCACTGAAACCATGCGTGCCGGCGGTCGGGGGGGCGGGGGGGGGGGGGGGGAGTTTGATTACGTTACCGTAGGTAATGAATTTTCATAAGTTTTTACCACACTGTCACAGATAATACACTGATGTTACGTTACTGGTTGCAATAATTGTGGTAATTACATACTTCAAGGTAAGTAGCACATTACAATGCACTAATGAACGTCAGAGAAAAATAAAATACGTGAGTGTCGTGGAACACTCTGTTGGAACGAAGTTATGTTATTTAATTTTATTTTATTTTTGACTTTTTCGTAAATTTTGTGGTTTTAATTTTTTTTGTATTTTTATGAAATTTTTAAAATTTTTGAAATTTTTGAAACTGGAAATTTTTGAAATTTTTGAAATTTAGAAATTTTGCCATTTTTGACATTTTTTACTTTTTTCACTTTGTCACTTCTCACTTTCACTACAATTCACTTTACTTCACTTTATTCTATTTTATATATTTTTTATTTCATTCCATTTTACATTTTTTCATTTTTTTAACGACCTCCTAGCCTAGTTGGTGGTGGCCCTGCCTATGAGGCGGGGGGTCCCGGGTTCGAGTCCTGGTCAGGGCATTTATTTGTGTGTTTGTCACGGATGTTTGTTCCTGAGTTGTGGATGTTTTCTATGTATTTAAGTATTTATCTATTATATATATCGTCGCCTAGTACCCACAACACAAGCCTTATTGAGCTTACTGTGGGACTGGGTTGATTTGTGTAGGAATGTCCCATAATATTTATTTATTTATTACTTATTATTATTTATTTATTATTTTAAATGTTTCTCAATCGTATGGGTGTCGCGTTTTCGTGACGTGACGCTTTTTCGTGACGGTCACGTGACTTTTTTTCACCTAGCCCCCCATCCGCGAACCGTCCAATAAGGAACTTCGTTCCAAAACTACCACCGGTTCTAACCCTACACCTCTGGCCCAAGAAGTATTATGACCGAAAAGATACTCGACGGGACTTATTTTTTTCAAAACAGTAATACATTATTAGATCTTAAAGATATCGTAGTTCTTCAAGAAGACATATCAAAACAGCTTGAGAGACAGATAATGTACCTATTGTTTAATTATAAAGAAAAATAAATCTTAATCTGACTGCTTCACAAAACGTTTGATGTGTTTTCCTACCTAAACGGTGTCCTATAAATGTTGTGGTAGTTTTTTGGTTTGGGCCATGCATCTTTGTCCGTCATATATAATACTCGAACCTGCAATAACCTTTTGACATTCATGACATTTTCAAATATTTCTTAAGAGCGGGTAAAGGTAAATTTAAAGCATCGACGGGTAACATGTTATAAATATGAGCACCTTGACCAAAAAATTACAAATTATTTAAATACCAAATTTCATCTAAATACAGACAGCGGTTATTGGTTGTTTCTTCCCCATGTAAACTTTCACCCCTTTTGTATCCGTTTAAAGGATAATTTCCGAGATAAAACTATTTTATTTCCTTTTTTAATTAATTATCTCCATACCAAATTTTATCTAAATCGATTCTGAGGTTAATAATTCCCTATACAAATTTCCAACTCTCTTTTCACCCCCTTAGGGTTGATTTTCGGAGTGAAAACTATCATTTATCCTTTCTTGAGACCCATACTACACCAAATTTCATCTTTATCAGTTCAGCGGTTAAAAAATCGTCATACCAACTTCCAACCCCCTTTTCGGGGTGAAAGGGTTTATTTTCGGAACGAAAACTATTTTGTCGTTTCTCGAGACTCAAATTATCTGCATACTAATTTCTATTAAAAAATCTCCATACAAACTTTCAACCCCCTTTTCGCCCCCTCCAGGGTTGATTTTCGGGATGAAAACTATTCTTTGTCCTTTCCCGGGACTCAAACTATCTCTACACAAAATTTCATCAAAATCCGTTCAGCCGTTTTCACGTGATAGATGTATAGATAGATAGTTTTTATTGAAAGTACCTTTCAGGCTTCACTTCCATTATTTTTTTAAAATTTTTTGGACCTACGGTTCTAAAGTAAGGTGGGGGGGGGGTGGTCAAGATGAAACTATCCTTTGTCCTTTCTCGAGACCCATACTATCTCTATACCAATTTTCATCTAAATCTGTTCAGCGGTAAAAAAATCCTCATACCAACTTCCAACCCCCTTTTCACCCCCACAAGGATTTGAAAACTATCCTATGACGTTTCTCGAGACTCAAATTATCTCCATACTCATTTCTATCTAAATCTATTCAGCGGTTAAAAATTCTCCATACAAACTTTCAACCCCATTTTCACCCCTACCAGGGTTGATTTTCGGGATTAAAACTATATATTATCCTTTCCCGGGACTCAAACTATCTCTATACAAAATTTCATCGAAATCCGTTCAGCTGTTTTCACGTGATGCGCGGTCAAATAAACAGACAAACAGATAAACAGACAAACAGATAAACAGACAAAAATTCTAAAAATTGTTGGAACGTGTTCTGTTATCGATTCTAAGTATCCCCAGCCAACTTTTTTTCGATTATCTTCCATGTACAGACTTTCGACCCTCTTCAGCTTTATTATATGTATAGATAGACTAACACATCCTAAATATACACTCGCGTGCAAATAATTCGGGTCAGTACGAAAAACTATAATATCTCCTAAAATAATAAAGCTAGGAGCCTGAATTAAATTGTATATTATAGATAAATGCATAGGTAATAAAAGTTAGAGATGATATTCACTTGGTTATTTAATTAACATAGTAAACACGATATAAATTAATTATAGGTAAAAAGCAACCGTGGCACCTCACACACAAAACTAAAAACAAAAAAAAAAGTAAAACATATCAATACTTCGTATTGCCTCCTCGGGCTCTTCTTACAGCTTCTTAACGATTGAGCATACTGTTTATTAAGTTTCTTATGCGTTCTTGCGGGATATTAGCCCATTCTTCCACTAACGCCTGTTTCAGGTCTCTAAGTGTAGCTGGGGCGGGGTTTCGATTTCTTACACGCCTTCCGAGCTCGTCCCATACGTGCTCAATCGGATTTAGGTTCGGGCTTCTCGAGGGCCAGTTCATAGTGTTGATGCCAACCTCCTCAAAATAATCTTCCACAATCTGTGCGGTGTGTGGCCTGGCGTTGTCATGCATGAACATTGAGTTTTCACCCATATTAATTAAATATGGGCCTACATGCTCATTTAGAATCTCTTCCACATACCTGGCACTAGTTAACGTTCCATTTTCTATCAAAACTAATTGCGTGCGACTCTCTGAAGATATTCCAGCCCAAACCATAACAGACCCACCGCCGAAAGCAACTTTTTCTTCAAAACAGGCTGGAATAAAACGTTCACCTGGCCGTCTGTAAACTCTTCGCCGCCCGTCATGTGCATAGAGCATAAATCTGGATTCGTCAGAAAACATAATTCTTGCCCATTCTTCGGCACCCCATCGCCTGTATTCGCGTGCGTAAAGTTTCCTTGCAGTTCGATGCCCTCTGTCAAGTTTTGGGCCATTTGCCGGTCAATGTGGGGTCAAATTAGCTTCACGAAGCCACCGCCTTACAGTCCACTCGCTGATGTCATCTCTTCGGGTCTCCCGAAGTTGGTTTTTGACTTCAACTGCAGTGAGATGCCGATTTCGGAGCATTGTTGTTACAATAAATCGATCTTCTCTAGCCGTAGTACATCTCGGCCTGCCGGTTCCTGGTCTTCGAAGGTTCCTGCCAGTTTGTAGGAAACGTTGGAGGACCCTCTGCACCGTAGATAGTGACACGCCTGTTTTTCTTGCTGTATATCTCTGACTTCTGCCTTCTTGTAACAAAGTGACGATACGTGTACATTCATCTTGTGTTAGCGACATGATAGTATTTAATTCAATAATGACCATCAAAGTCAACAAAAACTGCCTTTTATCATTTTGCTTTGACCGATTGAAAACAAAAGTGAGAAAACAATCAAAAGTGAAATAAGCTCAATTTGAATTTGGTACCAAATTCGACTTTTTTTTAAATAAAACTTTTTCCAGAATTCTTGTAGAACATTGAAGGTTCAATTTAATTCGATATTAAATTCTATTTAATACACAGTTAGTTTCCTGCACATACCGCTATTAATTTGCAAAATATAAGGGTTTTTGTCACTGACCCGTATTATTTGCTCGCGAGTGTAGTATAGTTGTATAATATACACATAACTACAACACTCCTAATACCTACTACACTGTTATATACACTGTATATCGTTGTTATATTAATACACAAACAGACTTAAATAGCCCGACCTAATGCTAAATCAGGTTCAGAATTGTCCTTAACGAAATTGTGGAGTTTATTAGTGATAGAATCAAGGCAATCGACATTCGATTCCAATCACTGTTCAATTACATCTGAAGCGCATCTAATACCGTCGTATAATTTGTCAAATTGTCATATGAAAGCGTTCAGAGTTTAATAAACCTCACTAACTAAATGCATGTAACCTATACTTCGTTTTTTTTCTCAGATAAGAAAAATCGTGCGATTGTCGTAGTGCGATTTTTGGGAAAACGATTTTTAAATTCTCTTTTTTGCATCTTATTGGCTTTAGCGTATCACTGATAAAGGAAAAAACTAGTCTCATTTAAAGTTTTCCCTGATATGGCTGAAAAAGAAAAAGATCGTTATTTTTCTAATATTTAAAATAACGAGGTATAGAGAGGGAACGGACCTTGGCATATCGACACGGTCTACCGATTAAATGATTCTTATCTTAATCACTTTCAATCAGGCAACTTTCAAGTAATCTGGCAAGTACTTTATACTAATCACGATCAGTATAGAATGTAGACATACAAATCCAAAATTATTATTTTTGTCTCAACTCTTCTTAATTTCTTATAGTATGATTTTTTTTAAGATGGCGGAATTGTAGGTAGAACTCCTTATTAAGATTCCGACATCTTAAAAAATTACCACTATAAAAGTACTAAAAATGGTGTAAACCATTTTAAAAAGGAAAAAACAATTTATAGACATAAGTACACTTAGCAAGTAGTGCCCATTAGGACTATGTTCTGGGGTAATACAAATGACACATGAATATAAACAACATCTTGCGCTAGCTAATTTTCCTACAATTATGTAGGTACTGTAATTCGATTGCGACCATTGCAACACTGCCGAACGATAATACATGCCTATACACTTCAGCTATCAGATGTCACCATCTCATATCCGGAAACCGCATTCTGTTCCTATTCCGAGTATAATATTCCTGTATATCCCCTTTACATCTGGTTTAAAACCAGACTAAACTGACCTACCTCACCTCTGAATTCTACGCCATTCAAAAGATTTCATAAGGGCATTGTAAGTAGAGGTCAGAGGTCTTCAGCATTTGGTTAGGGTGTATTAGCCTTTGGCGAAATGGACAATGGTCTGCGGGATTCTGAAAGGCTGTTAAGGCTGTCTTTGTTTTGCACAGGCGGCTTGAATTAAGCTTTATAGACATATGAAACGGATTTAGCAGAAAATCTGTTCAGAACGGCATTCTATTGTTTGGATAAACAAGAGTTAATTAAAACGCTGGGGGTTTGTCATTTAAAAATAATATACACATGGATCTTCTTTTGTTTGATCTTTCCAACCGTTGTCATTTTAGTAGAAATAAATATATGTTTAATCAAAAAACCTGAAAGAAACTTATAATTAAACCAAACTATCAATCGATTTTATTTTTCTAAAATGAAACTGGTCTACAACTAAATATTTATAAAGAGCTAATAATAATGTTACCAAAATTGATTTCAAAACCAGCCTACTTAATGTTTTCAAATTCGCATTATCAACGTTATTATCATCAGATTATCATTCATAACTAGCATCGATGCGTGCGATATGCAAAAACTTAGGAATCTATGTGTCATCCATGCTACATAAGTTCGTATAAATATGTATGTTAGCACTTTGGAAGCAATTACCAGGTTTCCATTACATAACTCAGCGATGTCTATTCATTCAAGGTAGGGGTAGGTTAGCGTGGAAACTAATAAATTGAAATATTATGAAACAGAAATGTTTTAGTTAAATTAATAAGTTACCATTAGAACTAGTTACATAAAAAAATTATAATTAATTACGTAACAGTAAAAATTTTACGTTTGAAAAAAAAACCAGAAACTAGTAATACTAAAATTACCATTTATGAACAATTGCAAAATTACTAATTTAATTCGGTCCGCAAAACGTAATTCGGAAAAAAGTAAAGTATATTTTTAATACAATTGCTCAAAAAGTTTACTTTATGTAGCTGCAAATCGTGCGTAAAGTTTGATTTTATACACTAGTGCTAAAAAGTAATCTGATTGATACTTTTTAAATAAATGAGTATTATGCGAGACCCGCTTCTAAATGACCCACCTGAACAACGCGCGATTGGGCATAAAGGAGTATTATGCGAGACCCGCTTCTAAAATGACCCACCTGAACAACGTGCGATTGGGCATAAAGGAGTATTATGCGAAACCCAATAGTGTTACTTGAACAACGCGCGATTGTATGAAGCTGTCTTTAGTACACTGCACATAAGAATATAAGTGTAATTTTAATTCATTGTAGTTTTTTCGCAATTGTATTAAAAAAAACGTTGTTCGACACACGTGCGGAAGTGTCATTTTCACTCGTCCCGAGTCTTGACCTCGGTACTCGTGCAAAATGACATACTTCTCGCACTTGTATCGAAAACTACTATTTTAACCCTTCTCTTATTAAAAACTATTACCTACCTATTTGACTATTAATAAAGAAATACAGTTGCTACACTAACCTATCCTCACAAAGCCCTTGTCCACTGCTCTAATAGCGGTCTACTGAATAATAATCAAACGCACATAAAATTTCAATAATGGCGGCGCTAACTGCCCCGGGATGCAAATGAACGGGCTCACTTGTTGCCAACTAAGTAAATTGTAAGTTTTAATCCAGAATAGCTTTGCAATAGTTTCCAGAAAGAAAAGAAAAGGTTTGCTGGTAAATTTAAAATACAGAAATTAGCCAGCGTTTAATAATGCTATTATATATATACATGCCTATAGTATTATCTATTATTAAATGACCAGGATAGCACACTTTAATAAAGTGACGATAATAGTTGAATTTACTCGTAAATTAGTAAAAGGTTAACCGCAAAAAGGCCTCACTGCTAGGAGTCAAACGGCCTCCTAGCCCAGTCGGTAGTGACCCTGCCTACGAATCAGGAGGTCCCGGGTTCGAATACTGGTAAGGGCATTTATTTGTGTGTTTATCACAGATATTTGTACCTGAGTTATGAATGTTTTCTGTGTATTTAAGTATGAATCTATCTATTATATGTATCGTCGTCTAGTACCCACAACACAAGCCTTATTGAGCTTACTGTTATTTGGTTGATTTGTGTAAGATTGTCCTATAATTATTTTTTTTCCATTTATGGAATTTCATTAATTATGATACGAATTACCTTTATACTAAAAGATGGTGGCTTTAAAACCGCTCGTCCTTTTCCTAATTTCCATGACTACAATCAGTCTCATGTTCCATTTTAATTGGCGGATTAACTTCGACATCTGACACTTTTTCGGCGATCCTAAGCTTGGTTTTTAAACTCGATGTTCGAAGACTTAAACTGCCATAAATAAAGCAAACGTAATTGCCTGTGTTTTTTAGCTATCTGATTTTTCCGCGTCACCGTTTGAGCTGCAATCTGACCAAGCAGCATCTCTTCAACCAAATTTAGACTTTACACCAGCAAATTTACAGTTGAGATTTTAATATATTTCTCAAGATTGAGATTTCCTTGAGCGTTCTCAACGACTTTCATGGACATCTATCAGAACGGACAACCGTTTTGTAGAATTGGGAATCGGACGTCGGTCGTAGAGTTTTAAATCGGAACGATTTACGTGAAAATAATAGCTGGAAAGCAATCTTGAGGCGAGACAAATGAGGTTTTTCTGTCACTGTAACTTAGACGTGATTGCAATGCGGGCGTAAAACTTAATTTTTCTTTCAATAAAAATAAACTTGCAGTTTTTGCAGACTCAGACAGGTATATAATTAATAACTATGAATACATTGTTTGCTAATGAAAAAATTCTCTAGGTAGTTTTAATATGATGCATGCATGACAAAGACGTTTGTGTTTTATAATTATAGGTGCTACAATTTACTTGCAGTTTTCTTTACAATTAATCCCTGTAAATACATATAATAAATAATTGATTATAACAATAGTTATCAAATAAACATTACCTATTTGTTTGTAATGTTATTGTGGGTATAGTTAACACACATTTAGCAAATACAAAAATTGTGGGTATAGATGGATTGTTATTTTCACATACTAGTTCTTCCATCCAAATCCAACCAATGATCCCTCTAAAATAACTGATGGTGTTCACAAAACTTGACCAACGATTTATCAGAGCAAATTTACATACATCGGGAAGATTAATGGTCACTAGCTGGTGATCCTGTGCACACTGTATGCAGCATGTGTGGTAATGGATTAAGTTTTGAGGTTAGATGTATCGTTATGTAGTATGCACTGATTTCTGCATAGCAATTGTGCGAGCGCGGTCTAGATGCATTGAATCTGACGAAAAATAAAGAATAATCAAATTGGCACGATAAGTACTTGAAATGAAGATTAAATTAGATAATTGTATGCTTAATATGCTCATCATTGTTTTATGCAATGCGCTTCTTTTAGCCGAACTTCGAAATAGTATTTAATGTTGTGTTGTTTTTTTTTAAATAATTCTTTGTAGAGTATGTGCGGAAAGATAATTCTCGAGATTTATATCACACCCATACATCGTACGGGATTTCTCTCCGCACAGACTCTAACTGGCTTGATAAAAGGTAACAAATCAGGCTAAAGAATTTTATTGTATACATAATTCTTCGTTCAAAATGTATCCTAAATCAAGCTTTTTAATCATTAATATTAGTCCATAAGGAACAAAATATGTCATTGACTTAAATCATAAACTTTATTCCATTGCGTAATTATCCACTGCTAAACCCAATCATCATTATGTACATATCAATACAAACTATACCTATACCTCAATCTCCGATAAGGGCTAGAATGCCGTGAGCGCCGTAATGACGGCAATGTCACCCGGTAGCATCCCTAAACGCCGTCACCCTCGTATCGTAACAGATATTCGCCGCGGGCCCCCCATCGATTGTGAAGGCGCTAGGGTCAGTGTACTTTGACACCGCAACTATGATCAACAGAGCTAGGGAATATATAAATAATCACGGTGATGACTAATCAATACGTAGATATACGAATGAATTATTTAATTAGCAGTGTCCTGAATATTACATGTATTTATTTATCGACTTACTTATATTTAATTCTTCATAATATCCATCTTCTCATAGAGTTTGATAGGTTGACTGGTAGATAATAAATTAAATTAAATGAAATATCTTTATTTAAGGGCAAATAAACACATGCACAGCCCATAATAACCTTACATAACAGCACAAATATACATATATCAAATCCATTAAAATTAATAACAAATAGAGACTAGAATTAGGTGCTAGCTATCATTAAAATTAACACACGTCCACAATAAGAACAGGCTACAATAATGCATAAAATTTCATTAGATTAAATTGAATTGAAGATTATGCTATTGGGCATTAAGTCTGCCTGTTGTAGATTTACATTTCGGCAATAAAGTTTAAAAACACAACTAAATACTTTCCATAAATCATCACATTGAAAAAATCTTGATTTGGTCGTATGTTTGCACGCCGCCGTCAGAATTTTAAATCATTCTGTTGGATATAAAAATTATAGATATGAACCATATTTGACTTGTACTGATTACTTCCACTTCTTTACTATATTAAAACAATCTTGATATCATTAGGTAAAAAATATAATTTTGTTAATAATAGAGCTTGTTCGGAAAGAGTTTTATGGTGGTTTATATGGGAGGGCATACATTCTACGACACTTCTCTTTCCGGACAGACTCTACAACCGCTATCTCCTTCCAGTGAAACATCTTCCCTTTCCTCGATTGCGAGGACGCTGTCCACGGGATATTGGGCTAATATTGTAGGTAATCCAATTAGACGGAGGTATGTGGCTCGAATAGAGCCTTTGATGTGTAAGCTGTCCGAATCCTGAGCGACAACTATTTGCTTTCAAAATGCTTTTGTTTTGCTATTCATGCATATAGGCGGTTCTGAGGAATGCGACGGAATCAAATATTAGATTTCACTTTTATGTTCAAAATATTTCTGGATTAAAAACCAAAGTATAGAATAAATACAAAATATTTTCTCACGCTGCAAACATTAGCAAATAATTACATCCAAACACTTTTAAACATGACAAACGACTATAATCCACTCATGTGTGAAGGCGCGTGTCTAGTAGACTTTGACAAAGAAAAATTCAGGCAAGTTTTGTAGGCAATTTGAACTTTATAAAGGTTTATTTAGGGGTGATTATTGCTGTGAATATAGAAGATTTAAATCAAATTGGAATGTAAACTCCAGGGCGTGATGTCAACGCTACTGTTTAGCGTTGTTTAATGGTTTCTGTAACACCCAATTGATCACGGATTGAATCACAACTATAATATGGAAATAAATATAAATTTTACAAAGGGACATGGGAACGTGAAGTTAGCAAGATTGTGCGCATTAAAATATAATTTAGTTTAGGGTACCTACAGGGTTTTTAATTCTTTCCTATGAGAAAATTCAGAAAATACAGCTCTTCATATATATATGAATTGTATTTGTATAAAGTTTTTTTGCGTATGTAGATCGACTACAATTTGCCACTTCATATCAATCAATAACAAACAGTTACATTGAACATTTCAAAAAAGAAGTGTTTCTTCATTTTCATTTTCACATCTGTAGGTAAAAAACATACCTAATAACTGCTAAAGCAACAAACAAGTCTCAATCAACATAGAGTTTGCACCCAGGTACAGCTGCAGGAACACAGTCGACATCGGTCTTACATCGACCTAAAAGTAAGTTTAATGTACCTGGATCGAGTAATTAGGTTATAAATTTTATACTTGTATTGAAGAAAGGAAAAACAACAAACACTAAAAACACTTGGAACCCTAAAACACGGTCTATTAGTCGTCGCGGGTCAGTCGGCCATCGATCAATGTCCCGACTAATTACCGGACAACGATAGGAAAGTTAAACGCCCGCTACGTGATGCTGGCCCAATTGGATGTTTTTCTTCCCCCGGGATTATTTAGGAGTGGACAAATAGAGGATGTGTCACGGGATGATAAGTGAAAGGAGTTGGGAAGTGGATACGTGGTAGGGTTAGTTTTAATAACACCGTAAGAGTGGTCAGCAAGAAAGTTTATTAATTTAAACGTTTTAGTCGAATTCGAATGCATTGCTGAAAGATAGACTCTCTTAGAGTATTATTTTCGATTAGGTATAATTATGCTTTATTTTTACTTTTGAGCGACTTTACGGACATAAGGATAAAGTTAAAAGAACTTTATTCTTAAATTTAGGCACATTACGATGCTAAATTTAATAAACTTCTATATGTATCTACTCCAAATATCTATATAAAATCAATATCATTAAACACAGGTACATTAATCAACTACCTGTATACTGTATATGTCAATACCATGTGCAGCATAAACAATAATCTGACCTACATAATGACTAAATTGTAACATTCACTATTGATTGGTTCCAACAATATACTCGTATGTACATATTCGTATCTCCTCATTAGTTTCGGAAACAAACCAAATCGTCTAATGACGTTACAATTCCTCAATTACATCCCCTTGAAGGACTTATCTCGCGGATGCAAATCCGGCTACTAACTTCTACAACCTCGTAGCTTATTTTCTTCCATTATTTAAAAGGAACCTTGTTGTGTACGGTAAAAGACGCACTTTTCCGTAACACTATGCACATGATACGTGGTTACAGGAGTAAGCTGTTGGAATCCGGCATCGACGCATCGCATCGCAATTAGTGTAAACGCGGCAAAGCCCTTGATCCGCATCCAGATTCGCGACTCGCTAAGTCTGTTGTGACACTTGGAGTTTAACAATGATATTGTTCTTGCTGAATACAAAATGGAATAGACGGGACAGAACATAAAGTTTTTTCACCCATCTTTCATTTTGTATAAGTATAGTTTATCCGGCGGTTGGGCCGATTTATTGAATAAGGGGATTACAACAGCTAAATTCCATCCCTATCTTTTTCAGCACGAGTGAAAGAGAAACAATGTGCTACGATTACTATGGGAGCTCAAAATTAATTTTGCAAAATGATTAAATAAAAAAAACTACGCTTTAATTGAGAAATATAAAATAATGAAGTTTTTAGTAATAGTGTGGCAGAATTTTGTCCTTAATAACAGACGTATAAGTCAAGAAACTAAAGATATAAACTGTTTTAAGCAAATTTTAAGATGTAACTTTGGAATTATTTTCTATCGAGTCGATTTCGTCCAATCGTGTATCGGAATTAACAAAGTTCTTTCAAATATAATAAATATTAACATTTATTTTTTTTACTTTCCCAAAGCAAGTAGTTATAGCTAAAAATCTGTTTAAGTAAAGTCAATTTGATGGTCATCGGGTGTTGTCAGCCGCTTAAGCCTCCGGACAAACTATACTCGTAACTATCCGTTAAGAAATCTGGTCCAGCCTGCAAATACACCAAAATGTGGATAACATAGTTGCTTATATTATAAAAGTTAAAATTTTATTTGAAGGTAAATTTGATCGTCTTCGCATATTACAGGTAAGCCCTGAAATTAATCACTTTTATCTTTGTTCCTAAAACTAACCTAATTTAAACAAGAGGAATAATCTCGCATGTTTATAAGCGTGCACATCTTTCAAATGCAGATTTTCAAAACCATTATTTACCATTCTATTCTAGCGAAGAAGAATCCTTGTAACGTTTAAGCCAGGAGTTTTAGACAATGATCAAAATTAGATTTCATTTAATTGAAGTCATGTCACGTAGGTACAGTCGTTTGAATGTGGTAAATCGACAGTGAGCTAAGAGTGTCCCACTGCTGGGCAAAGGACTCCCTCTCCTTTTTCCACGTATCTCGGTCTCGTGCAGTCTCCCACCAGTCAGCACGAAAGGCATCAAGTTGGGCTCTCCAGCGTTTCCTTGGTCCGCCCTGACCCCGGGTTCTGTGTTGTGGGACCCACTTGGTGGTTGTTTTAGCCCATAAGTCTTCCGGCATACGGCAGACGTGTCCAGCCCAGTCCCATTTTAGTTTTCTCGCTGCTTGGGCTATACAGCTATCTTTGTTTTGGAACGTATTTAGTATTGCCCACAAGATATCTACAGTTAAAATAAATAATTAGTGTAGGTAAATAAAATTATATAGCATCAATTCAATCTGAGTATAAAATATCGTGGAGCAATAATTTAAGGTAATATTTTTTTTTGCTTGAGTAATTATTAAATAAAACCCACTTTATACAAAGATCCAAACAAAACAAACTAATTTCACTTATCTCTAACATTTTGATTCAATTGATCAATCCGTAGCACAAAACTTTGATGAATCGCGAACTCGAAAACGTTTATTACAGGGTGATAATGGCCTACGTTGGTATCAGCATGAACGTCGCATAAGATCTTTTTCCATTAAAGGGTTTTAAATTTGATGGATTTGAAGCACGCGGCACAACGCATCGCTTCCGATGACGCAACGGAACGAACAAGATAATTCGATGATGTATTTGAATGAAAACCGAATTTTCGAATAAAAACGGGACACGTGTCATTTCCTCTAGGTTCATGCAATGCGACGATTATAAGTTTAAGATTAAATTAAATTTCAGGATTTTCTTTTTCGAAGATGATTTTTATTATGATACAGTCAACCAATTTGATTCTTAGGCCACCGTAGAACCTAGTCACAATAGCTAGTTTGGTAGCGAATAGGTTACGTTTATACGTATCCACGGGCAACTGTCATTACGACAAGGTTCTACAGTGGCCTAGGAATCAAATTGGTTGACCGTACAATATAACTTAAACTAGTAGGTAGTGGAACTTCATCATTCATGTAATTTACATCAAAACATAACCGAAAACTTAACCGAAACATACACCAAAACCACAATAGAATTTATCGCATGAACTCCCAAACCATTATATCCATATCAATAATTGAAGGACTAAACACTTAACAGTAACCCACGTATCCCATAAATCTATCAAACCGATATCCAAAACTTCCCCATAAGATTACCGTTATTCATCAACTTGAAACAATACTTGGCTGTCAAGGAGTGAATAAGTTGGGACTTGGCAATACGTATGTTAATGCTGGCAGTCCCTTTCTGCCGGTTTATTGTTATGGTAGCGAGCCTTAAGATGTTTTTTGATAGAACAAGACGTTCGATACACACAGGAAGATAGATTGTAGAACAAAGTTAAGGTAAGGATTACCTATTGAAAGTGATTGTTTAATGGGTTTGTCTTACGAATGAGATGTATAATTTGTCCTTTTGTATTTTTTTTGTACCTTGCTGTAGTCGTTGCGATTACGTCTTACTACTAACTACTAAATACTAGCTCGTTACGTCTTTCCTCGCCTTGTCGATATTTTATTGATTTGGAACTTACATGCTTAAGAGACTGAAACAATTAAATAATAAAAAAGAGGAGTTACGGAAAAAAAATTTTTTGGTGTAGCCTTTGGAGCGCAAAAAAGTGACATACTTTCTCAAGTGTAGTTAGTAGTAGGTATACAGTCGATATCAGTATATAATCGTGAAATATTAGTACAGACATTTATGAGTTTTCAGTTGCTTACATATTATTGTGAGACTTTATGTGATAAGTGATATGTACACATATTTTTGATTGGTAAATCTGTTCAGATGCATATGTACCTTTCTATGCTCATTTAATTTTGAAGCCTCGGTTTTGCTCATACATTTATGAACTCGAGATACAAAGTTTGTATGCAGGGGGGGTCATTTTCTCTGCAGCTGATTATACCTACATATGTAGATAAAACGTAAGTCTGTTTAGTAGCTGCCTTATGTATTGCATCTGACTATACCTACATATGTAGATAAAACGTAAGTCTGTTTAGTAGCTGCCTTATGTATTGCATCTGACTATACCTACATATGTAGATAAAACGTAAGTCTATTTAGTAGCTGCCTTACGTATTGCAACTAAGACAAAGTAGGAGAAAAATTTTTTGGACGCGAAACAAAATAATAGCACCTCGTCCCGGCCGGCCTAAATATTTTTTCTTAGTTTTTATTAATTAGAATACGATACTAATTATGCCTTTAAACGGATCACCAGCATTTTTGCTACACCTTGTATTTACGTAGCACAAATTTGTACCTTACATAGGTACTAATTTATGTTTCTCGAATTCCAAATCAGTGTGTTCGCAACAAGCGAACCATATCTAAGAGCTTCAGAGCCCGATCCTAATGTTTGTGAAATTCAAAACGGGTCGTTTGTACGTCAACGGCCTGGGCCGATTTATTGAAGTGATTTTAGAGTGAATTTCACGTTTATTGCATAGTTCAATGAGATGTTAACATCGTTACAGCGTCAATCAAATAAAATAAAAATGGCTATACAGTCGTTTTCTATCTTAAATAAGAAGCAACGTCAAATTATTGATTGTATTAAAGTGTTTGTAAAGTTTAACACACACCACTGAATAACATTGGAAACCATCCAGTTTACATAAAATTTCAAAGTGTGTCCCTGTTTTATTGTTCTGGGTGTACATTTAAATAATTGCATATTAGGCTGCATACATATTACAGTTTAAACATAAACTTGCTCATGTGTTACATATAACTTTATACATATGTCTCAATTACAATTAGATACTGCCTAATAATTCCTAATATAACTTATACTACCTACCACTACGAGTTTCAAATTCTTCCGAAATCTCGGTAAGCACTAATCGCTCCAATCTACAGCCTTTTAGCCAGCACTATTCGTAGTGCCCATCAATTCCTCCCGTAGCCAGCATTGTGACAAATATCAAAACGTTACGAACAAACTGTTCCATTAGTCAAATTAATTATTTACCATCTCTCAGGCTGAGACATTTGTCCTTTGACCATATTGTAGGGTTTGCAATTTGAGTAAGAGGTAAGTTGTCGATGGCGCTATTAATTCTAACATTGTGATCGTGGAACAGCGTCGCATTACTAAACTTGGGATGGAAGCTAGTTTGTTCAAGAGGGTTTTGCTTAATAATTTGGGTGAAACAGTTTAGAATTTATGACAGGTATCATATACCATTAAATTCAGCGTTTGTAATAGGTATCTATTTATCAACCCATTCCTTACAATATAACCGTAATTTATTTTAATAGAAATACCGATCTTTGGTTCGGTATTTGATAAATATAATATTGTTCATATTAAGTTCATTCTGCATACATTGATCTATTTTATTAAGTACTTATTCTACTAGATGTAGAACAATTTTTGTGCGCCATTATTGGCGGTTGACAGCTATCACTTTAAAGTAGATTTAAACTTTTAAGTGATATTCACTATAACTTTTGGTGCAAAGAATTTCTTAGCAATGACACCTCCTGTTTCTCAATGGTTTCATATTAAAAGTACTCATACATAGTTACGTACTCTGAGCAAACACAGTTTTATCTGTAAACTGAACACTTTTCATCCAAATTTTTACTTATCCCTCATCGACAACTCTTTCCAAGCTCTACGAGTATTTCCTTAGCAATTTGATATTCAGCGCAATCGTAATCTGTCTGTCTGTCGCGAACAATACTCCGGAATACATTAAGCTGAAGTCAACGGCAAAACCGCGCTTACCAGTTTCAGCTTCCTTTGATAGCTTGCTACTAAATTACGCTACGCTTGGATGACTAGCCGCAATTGTTTCGTCTCGACCAGTCAAATTAAATGAATGTAGTTTGACAAAGACTGTGTATGCTAAAATAATAAACTAGGTATTTATCAATATTTTCATACATACATATTTTTTTAATCGTCATTCAGGATATATGTTGGTATCACTAGTATTTTACTAAACATTCCATATAGTAAGTGCTTATTTTTGCCCATTGTGTGATTCTAATATTTAAAAAACCGGCCAAGAGCGTGTCGGGCCACGCTCAGTGTAGGGTTCCGTAGTTTTTCGTCCGTCACAGTAAGTGTCCCCACTTAAGAGTTAAAATAATACCGCCATGTAGGATATGATATGAGCGTTCTACGTACAGCGACATCTATCTGCAAATTAAGTAAACTATTGCGCGCGAGCTTAAAGTATGGAAGATGATTTTTATGGGATAATTCTTTATTGCGTGAACCGATTTTCAGCGTTTTTACTTTATTTGAAAGCAAATCTTTTCATTGTAATTTTTTAGAAATTACAGGTACAATACACACCTGCTTATACGGTTAAATTACAAACTTAGTTCAGAAATAATTTTGTATTTTTTTTTTCAAAAACTATTCAACGTATCAAGTTCAAAATAATTTTCCTAGAAAGTTTTTATAAAGGTTTACTTTTCAGATTTTTTTTATATTTTTAAAACTTATGGTTCATAAGTTAGAGGGGGCGGACACATTTTTTTTTACTTCTGGAGCGATTATTTCCGAAAATATATACATTATCAAAAAATGAGTTTAGTAAACCCCTATTCATTTTTAAATACCTATCCAACAATATATCACACGTTAGGGTTGAAATGAAAAAAAAAATCACTCCTCACTTTACGTATAGGGGAGCTACCCTAATAAAACATTTTTTTCCACATTTTATTTTACCACTTTGTCGGCGTGATTGATATACATATTAGTACCAAATGTCAGCTTTCTAGTGCTAATGGTCACTGAGATTATCCGCGGACGGACGGACGGACGGACGGACGGGCAGACATGGCGAAACTATAAGTGTTCCTAGTTGACTACGGAACCCTAAAAATATTGTATTGTACCTACAATCATGATAAAGAAAGGCTATACCTACCCGTTTACTTTCCGCAAACATTTATTCTTAAAACACAAAAGCTTATCCTATCAATAAAGTAGGAATAAATTGAACCTGTCATCATAATCCGGAATTGGTTTCCAAACATCAAAATTTAAAAAGGAATCTATGATTGAATCAACACGCGATAAATCGGGGTTCGCTAAGGGTTACCTATTATATTTCTGACGAAGAACTATAAAAATGGAAACGACTTTGAACTCAAAATTAGGTAACCGCTTTACCTAAAAACAGAGAAACTTTTTCACATTTTAAAATGTGGGTGTTTTGAGCCTGTTGGTCGTGATGAAAGTTATAATCAGAACTCAACAAGGAATCTTTTATTAGGTTTCCGTAGTCAACTAGGAACCCTCATAGTTTCGCCATGTCCGACGGTCCGTCTGTCTGTCTGTCCATCTGTCCGCGGCTTTGCTCAGTGCAGTGATAGTTAGTAATAGAAAACTGAAATTTGGTATGAGTTTGCGTTTTAATCACGCCGACAAAGTGATAAAATAAAACCTGAAAAAAAAAATAGTTGTTTGGGTACCTCCCGTACCTAAACTTGAAGAGGGTGGTACATTTTTTTTCGTTCAAACCCTATCATTGTGTGTGGGGTGTGCGAAATTTTACTTTTTTCATGACTTCCCGATTGCTTACCTACTTAATATGTTGCCACAATGTGTCAAATTTTATACTCAATGAAATGAAATGAAATGAAATTATTTATTTCAGGCACAAGTCCCATACAATGTTAGTTACAATTATGACTTAAGCTATGTTAGTATTAAGGATATTCATAAATTATAATTACAAAATATAATAAAACATAATACAAAACTATGCAAAATTATTTTCAAATTAATAAAAATTCAGGTCTGCAAAGCTGCAGTGTCTATTCCAGTAAACTTCACTTAAGTCCGCTTACTTTCTATTGTGCTCAAAGCAATATTGAGTGTGAATGTAAGGGCAAGTAATTGTGAAGATGTTGGCTTCGGATTACGGAGGCCCTGGAGGGGACATTTGAGGGATAAGTGATACATCAGTGTCGGTTATACTTTGTCGTTACGGCCGCAGCTTCAAATGTTATGTGAGCATCACTGTAGTAATTCACTAAAATCTAGAACAGAAATCTGGAAAATTAGCTACCCCTTTTAAGGTTTTGTGAAATGACACGGCAGCAATAATTTATAATTACAATGAACAAGTCACCAGTTTGCAACAGAATCGTGACTGACATCATTGCGAGAAGGTAACTATTTTATAAAATACCGACGCATTAAATAAATAGCAAATATTAATGTCAAAATACATTTTTCAAAAGTCCCTTTGTTTACCAACTGAAGGGGAAATAATTAGAGCAGATTCGAATGAGGAGGAAGGAAGCAAAAAAAGTAATAATTCATCAGGTAAAGGAAGATAATCCAGAAATTTTAACAATAGGAAACAAGAGAATTTTATACACAAACGGGATATAAAGAAGGGAGATGAGGCAAATTAGCAATTATGCTATGAAAAATTCAGCCGAGTGCCTTGTTTTAAACTCAGAGTAGATTTTCGTTTTACTTTGCGAAATCTGAGATCAGATAAACAGTGAACGTATGCAGATTATTTAATTTTAATTGCGTCTTTTTACGATGTTTTGTTTCGAGCTGGCGGTAACGATGCAGAACATTTCCCTCGGGGGAGCTGCCTGATAACATTACCTACTATGATACCTGATACTTCGATGTAATTATTGATGACATAACAATTACACACTGAAATAAAATATAATTTAATGACAAAAAATGAGTTTTCTGTAAATAATTTGTATTTATGTTATTAAACATATTAATTTTGTTAAGAGTCAAATTGGAACACTACAAATATATTTAAATGAAAGTATTAATTAGAAGTGACTGAAAGCAAAACAGTAACTTCAATGTGTCTCTCGAATCTTTTTAAAATTAGATGTACGTACCTAAGAAGCAGTCGCTATAGATAACAGAATTCTAATAGTAGTTATACGAATATAACAGCAATCAATCATAACACTATAATAGAGATTTGCCAGGAAATCCCCAAAATTTGCAACAATTTCATAAATCCTATTATTACACATTTCTCCCTCAATAGCAATGTTATAAATATGCAGCAGGGCGATCGGTCCGCTCAAGTGACGTGCATGGTGCTTCAAGTTGTCTGTGAATTAAGACAGATGGCGTTGATCAAGGGTCTCTTGGACTGTAGGGGACAGTATTTAATTCTCCTTGGTTAACATTTCTTCCTATTTCATTTTTATTATAAGTAACCATAAAGTAAGATTTTAGGTGATGAACATTTCTGATTTCGGTAGTTTAGTATTTTGCAAATTTGGTGTTAATAAATAATAGGTACACTTAATAATTTGGTATGAAAGTTCTTAATATTAGTTATCACAGAAATAATAAATGTGATAAAATAATACAAATAACTGCAAAAACGCCAAAAACTTAGAAAAAATATGTGTTATTTAGTTTATGTTATATTATTTTGATGTTAATGACTGATTTTAAATTAAACGTCAATACAAAATCATAAAAATTTACATTCTTTTAGAATGGGTATTTTAGGTAGAAGTCTAAAGTAAGCGACGGCCAAAGCGACTATTGTTCTACTCACAAACGCGATAATATAACCTTTAGAAAATTAATCCAATCAGCGAACCGTAATTACAAATTTCTTGTTTCGCGAACAATTCGTCAAAGATGCTGCATTGGCTTTGAAATATTTCCCTTTGAACGACTCGTCAGTGCTCATTGGTGCACGTTTTATATTAATTGTTTTCAAAGATGTATTTATAAAAACATGATCGGTAGCTACTTGTATATTAAGAGACGATTAAATATTGTCGCTTGTTATACTGTGTTTACTAAATACATATTTACCTATTAACTGAACTAACCGCATAACTTTTGTAGGGTTGCTTAATCAAGAGGAGTAAACGAATTTCAAAATTTATA
Organism: Pammene aurita; assembly: GCA_947086415.1. Classification (NCBI taxonomy): domain Eukaryota; kingdom Metazoa; phylum Arthropoda; class Insecta; order Lepidoptera; family Tortricidae; genus Pammene; species Pammene aurita. The sequence goes on along the minus strand of OX352290.1, from coordinate 34,090,389 downwards.
CACATGTCATATACAAAGGAAAAAGTGATCTAGACCTCCGGTGTCCAGGGCTAGGATGGAACCAGCGCCTTCTGCATTCGCGGTAGACGCACTAACCACTGGGCTAAAAATAAACAAATCATAATATTTATTAAAAATAATTTTATTTTTTCGTCAGTTAAACGAATTCCGTTAATTTTTTTCAATATGTTTCATTGGTATAGAAAAATAAGACGCTTTCAAATAAAAAAAAATGCATGTAGGTACCACCTGTTACAGACTTTCAGACAAAAGCGTAATCTTTCGTTATTTTCGCAGCGCAATAATTTGATTCATGAATGTATCAAACTAGGAACAAAACTGCGTTTTAGAATTGTGCATGGACTTAATTCATGGGTGAAAGAGTGTAAGAGATTAAAATAAAATAAAAACCGGCCAACAGCGTGTCGGGCCACGCTCAGTGTAGGGTTCCGTAGTTTTCCGTCCGTCACAGTAAGTGTCCCCACTTAAGAGTTAATAACACCGCCATGTAGGATATGATATGAGAGTTCCACGTACAGCGACATCTATCGGCAAATTAAGTAAACCATTGCGCGCGAGCTTAAAGTATGGAAGATGATTTTTATGGGATAATTCTTTATTGCGTGAACCGAATTTCACCGTTTTTACTTTATTTGAAAGCACGTCATTTCATTGTAATTTTGTAGAAATTACAGGTACAATAAACACCTGCTTATACGGTTAAATTACAAACTTAGTTCAGAAATTAGTTTGTAATTTTTTTTCAAAAACTATTCATCCTATCAAGTTCAAAATAATTTTCCTAGAAAGTTTTTATAAAGTTCTACTTTTGAGATTTTTTTCATATTTTTAAAACTTATGGTTCAAAAGAGGGGGGGGACGCATATTTTTTTACTTCTGGAGCGATTATTTCCGAAAATATTTACATTATCGAAAAATGATTTTAGTAAACCCCTATTCATTTTTAAATACCTATCCAACAATATATCACACGTTAGGGTTGTAATGAAAAAAAAATCACCCCCCACTTTACGTATAGAGGAGGTACCCTAATAAAAAAAAATCCACTTTTTATTTTACCACTTTGTCGGCGTGATTGATACACATATTAGTACCAAATTTCAGCTTTCTAGTGCTAACGGTCACTGAGATTATCCGCGGACGGACGGACGGACGGACGGGCAGACATGGCGAAACTATAAGGGTTCCTAGTTGACTACGGAACCCTAAAAAGTACTACCTTCCGTTTTCATCTTCATAAAATGATATATTCAAATATCAAAAGTATACTTAAATAAAGTTTGACTTTAATCAACATAGAAGATTGAAAATAAATGTAATCCCCGTAACGCTCGAAAGAACACGTGCCGAAATGTGTCCTCACATGCAGTATGCAAATTAAGTCGCGAGATAAATCTGCATTCATAATGCTTTGTGACTTTTTAGGCTATAAATTGAAATGTTTGTTTTGGCTGGGTGACCCTGTTTTTGATATTAAAAATATGCGAATTTATAAATCGGGCAATATCAAAATTCGGGATTTCAAAATTAAAATGTGCTTCATATCGGTATTCAGCATTAAATCGCAGATAGGGTACTTCTCAGGAATACTCTAACGCAAAAAAAAATCAATTAGAAACAAAAAGGTAAGATAATTACATTTTCACATCTCCCATCGAAAAACATGGTTTTTGTAGCCCGTTTATAGGGCACAAAACAGGATTTCGTTCCCCTTAAAATTTAATTTTTAAATTTTTGATTTCTGCCCTGCTCACAGGGAGCAAAATTGATTTTGTTCCCTGCTAACAAGTTTGTAAGTTGGTAGCATTGCAAGTAATAAACACCACTACTAAGTATTAAAAAAAACGTGTTTAAAGCGCCCCATGTATTAAACGATCCGTAGTACGATCAATCTGAAATTATATCGTGACGATAAATCACTCGCGACTTGCCCCTCACACACAAAACAGGACGACAAATATGTGATATCATAATCAGACAGATAGAGCGAGACAAAAATCAGTCTGGACCAACGGATCGTAAACGACGTATCGTTCCGTATATGGGGCCCTTAAGACTCGTTCATGCGTTCGAGCTACCATAGAGTGAAAAGCGCGGGAAACGTATAGGTAGCATGTGTCGTATAGGTAATGTCAATTGGGTTACTTACAATTTAAGAAGGAAGTTTATTTCACAGCTTGATTTTAAAATATAAAATGGATCCATCAAGCTCTTCGGAGGAAGTGTTAAATTCCCGAATTTATAAAAATAGAAGCGAATAAAGTGATTAAGGACCTGTTGCCGGAGAAATCGAGACAAAAATATTTGAGAGCATATGAAAAGTTCATAGATTGGAAAACTGCTAAACGTGTAAACACATTTTTGAACGAAGCACCTGATCACAGCTTCCTTGCCGTAAAAGTATGTACCTATATTTTAATTTTATTCAATCTAGCATTTTAAGTACGTTAATTTATTTCCACTCCATTATATGAAAATACAAATGGGTATCGAAACATACATTTCATATAAAACGTGACTTATTTCAGGTGGCGTTAATTTTTGGAGTCTCCGGTGCATGTCGAGGGTTGGAGTTATTAAATGTTAGCGTTGACGACCTCGACACGTTAATATTGGTCAATTTAAAAAATACAAAAAATAAAACCGACCGCTCATTTGTCATTTGCGATGAATACGCGAAGATTGTAGAAAGATACCAATCCCTGCGGCCCAGCGACTTGACAAATAAAATATTTATCAACTACCAAAATGGTAAATGCACTAAGCAGATCATTGGAAAAAATAAAATTAGCCAAACGCCAAAACAAGTTGCGTGTTATTTGAATCTTCCAAATCCAGAACAATACACTGGTCACTGTTTTCGCAGGACGTCTGCCACTATTCTGGTGCAAACTTAACATCAATCAAACGCCTTGGTGGATGGAATCTTCAGCAGTGGCAGAAGGCTATATTGAAGACTCTGTTGGAAGTAAGGCCCAAACAAGCCGGCGCATAACGTAAAGCATAAAAAAATAACCTGATACATCAGCCCAAGAAGCAGAGATGGCGGATGTTCAACCTCAGACCATGGGCTTCACATCGCATCAGGCCGAAGAAGATTCAACAACTAACCATCCATTTACGGACACTACGAGTACACAAAATACTCAAATAAATAAAACAAGCATTTCGTTGCCCAATAAAAATATAACCATAACATTTCAAAATTGTTCGTGCAATTGACTAACTGCCACAATAAACTAACTTTTTTCACTTCATTTTATATTGTTTTGCTTACGTACTTAATTAAAACATAATGTTATATGTTAGTTTCGTTCTTCATTTACCTCATATTTTATGGGAGATGTGAAAAGCAGAGTGTATTACGCGGTAGCAAATATATCTACACCTCGGGTGACATAGTTTGAATCCCTCGCTACGCTCAAGATTCCACATTAGAATTATATTCTGGAATCTTTCTCTCCGCTCAGAATTCAATCACTCACCCCTGATACAATATAGCATTTTGCTCCCTAGTAATACAATCTACTATTTCTATCAATAGTTATTTGTTATACAAGGGTGCAAAGTTGTATTTTAACCGCGAGTGTGGAATTGAAGCACGAGCTAGAGATTGGATTCTAGGGTTGAACTACGAGCTAGCGAATGGATTATATGGTTGAACCGCGAGCGAAGCGAGTGGTTCGAAAATAGAATCCTGAGCGAAGCGAGTAGTTCAAAAATAGAATCCTGAGCGTAGCGAGTGTTGCAACACACGAGACGTAAAAATAACTTTGCAGCCGTGTGTAACACAAATCTTTTCACCTCACTAAAGCGAGGAAAATATAGTCTGGCCAGCCAACGAACGCAGTAGCAATGTACATCAAATAAAACTTAAGTTTGTTAGAATGCCTGTCGCGCGCTTTTGTACGTCATTTCAAAAATTGTAATTCTGCATTGAATAACAAAATAATTGATATTTCTGATATATTTATGACTTTCCATTGAAAAATAAGGTGCGAAGAAATTAAAATAACCAACATATACATATGACAAAGATGATTATGCGGTCATAATACAATAGTTGTAATCCAGGAAGGAATGAAACATTGATACTTACATTGATTGCTAACATCATAAGATTCATAAGGCCAGTCGAGGGAAACGGGTAACTACTTATATCTACCAGAAAATACAACTTTTCAGTTTAGAATGGAACAGGATTAGCTTCATTGTCTGTATGAATAAGAGTCATGTTAATTTACATATATTATATTACTCAGTATAATCCTATTTATTATGATTTCCTTTTATCATCTCGTTTGACGACTATATTGGGTAGGTACTTATTTAATCTGTTGTACGAATTGTATAATTGATTAATCAATAAACGCACGTGAGATTTTGGTGTTTATTTTTTTTATACATAGCTTAGGTACATGAAGGAAAACATTACAAATGCTTGATAATAGTCCGTTGTATCTAGGTAGCAGGATGCTTGGTGCTTAAACCTGTTAAATTTTACTGTTTTCTTGCTTTGTAATATGCAGCACTTGCTCCTATGCAACAAACGATCTTGGACTTCATTTAGCACTAGTTTTCGCTTCAATTATTCGATTTAACACTGAAAGAAAGAACTTGAATTTATAATTCAATACAAACTCTACATAACCTCAAAGTCACATATATCACGCAAAATGTATTACACCTATTGTAAGTGCCTACATAAATATCTCAGCTGGTCTTTGCGTTGATTTAATACATTTATTGAAAGGTGATGGCAGATATTACATTAATAAATAATAAAAAAACTAAATCAGAAACTCAAAAATATAAGTAAACAAAACTAACTTTTAAAATAAAAAAGTTACATACCACAGATAAAACAAAAACAATGCATAATTTTCGAATTATTCTGAGACAGGTGTTGCCAACCCGCGATTTTTCAAATTTGCCGCGCTTTTCTACTGACATAAATGGTTTGCAGACTATAACTACATAGGTACAAAAAAACTACTGGAAAATGTAAAATGAAATAAAATGAATCGATCAAAATAAAATTTCTCGTAAGATATTAAGCGTTTTATGGTAAAATCATGTAATAAAATTGTTTTGAATTGAATACAATTAAATATGAAACTATTTTTGCGTCCACAGCACCTGATTTGGTCAGACAATTTAATCAGATGGGCGAAGATTGTCCTGTTTGGAGTGGCCTGTACATGTTATTATGTTTAAAAAGTAACTAATAACACGTTCGAATTTCAAATATTCTTTGCTTTCTTGTGAATAAAATGCAGTTTTGCTATCTGTTTTTAAAGAATAAAAAAGGGCTTTCCGAGGTAGTAAGGTGAAAAAGTTATTTCCAGTATCCGACAACGAAAAGAAACATACTGTATTATTAGTCTTTAGCAATAGTCACTTCAGAGCATCGCAATATGTTTGTATGTGTGTCTTGGTGGTGGCACCTGCCATCTCACACATTTGTCACATAAGACATTTGTCAAGGTAAAAATGTAATTAGTATCGTGATCATGAATAAAAAAGATATTCACATAGGATGAAAAAGGTTTAATACTGTTTAATGAGGATGTATTTTGTCATTACCTTTTAATTTCATACAGGCTGCTACAAACTAAGAAATCGTAATTTGTCTATTTCTTTGTAACCACTGCACCAATTATTAAGATACTTGATATACTGGTTCTAAATACCCTTTTATTTATTTATCGTATGGCTACATGTCACTGGATATAGATAGGCATTTCTTCCCTGGGGTAGTAGTAGTGGGAAAGCAGATGATGAAGAAAATCCAGTGAGTGCTGCGAGGTCCAGATGGGACAGTGCAGCTGCCAAGTTTGTCACTCTTTTAGCACCACCCAAGGATCACGTGTAGGGTTGTCTAAGGTGTTTCCTACGGACGCAGAGTAACATTGATCCCCCTCCCCCCCTCCTAAATACCCTTATGTATGTATATAATATTCGTTTTGGCTTTGTCTAATGGACAAGGACATCTGTATATAGAATATATTTTGTTCGAACCCTTGAAGAATTTGAAAAGGCAATATATAAAAAAATCCATCTCTCAACACTCCTACTGATCAATTAACTTTTATTAATATTTATAATCCTGATTTCGCAATGTATAGTGTAACCTATGACATGTTTTTCTGGCAATTAACTACCTTCTTGTTCCTTTAGTCGTCAACACAGTGAATCCTCCTTTTTGTAAAGGGTTGGCAACGCGCATGTGACGCCTTTGGAGTTGCAGGCGTCCATAGGTTACGGTAGCTGCTTACCATCAGGCGGGCCGTATGCTTGTTTGCCACCGTCGTGGTATAAAAAAAAAAAAAAAAAAACCTTACTTTGTACGAAACTAACGCCCATTTAAACACAGTGACTTTTCACGGCGATACGATTGCGATTTTGAATGTTGACTGCTGCGTGATTGCACTGCGACAACGGTTATATTATAATAACTTATTCTATAAATACTTAATCACATAGGTAGTTATGCATCGCTGCAAAAATTGCAGTGTATAAATCAGAATTTCCTTGCTTTTAAGTATTTTACAAAGTTATCAAATGAACCGTTGTAACTATTCCGAGCAGTAAGTAACAAATGCATCTTTCATTAAAGCACAGTCATATCGGAACAAATTATTCCCGGCTGGAGGGTCAAGCAAAAAACAGAGCGCAAGATGTCCGGCGCAGTTTGTCTTCATTGCGGACAGGTTTATGAGGGGGGTGCGGTAAATAATATCAGCGCGAAAACGTCATGTAACATTCATGGGAATTATTGGATGCACAGGCTGTTCTATATGTATTTGGGAACAATGTTCATGGAAAAAGGAATACCATCAATTTGACAGATACTCTTACCTGATATACTTGTTATGTACTCGAGGAAGAAAAGGGGTTACTTTATATAGAAATTTCTTTAAACCTGTGACCTGTTTTCACAATCCTTGAATGTATTTTCAGTTTTATTTCCAAAATTTATATTTTCATCACAGTCTGCTTCTTTATTTGACAACATTTAATGTGCAAAATTTTATAGAGGTTATTAAGTACTTGCAATATTTTTACCAATGACCCATTTGGTCGGAAGAAAATCATTAAAAAAACAGTAAGTGACTACTTCTAAGTTCATTTCGATGCCAATAACAAACGAGATTTAGTAGTAGTTTTGTATACTCAAAAACATTATATGAAACGGCTTGGATTATTGGAAGCAATGTTCTGATGTCATCCTGTACATTAAGGACGCAAGTACACCCTACTTCTACCTCTACAAAGGAATTATCTTTGTTTCTATTGAGCCTAACAAGAATTATGGCGGGGCAGCTGGCGCCGAGTTGAGGAAGTGCGCTCCATGTGTGACCAGAGCTGTGCATTTGATTGTGCCTTATAACTTATAAGGATGGAGATCAAGACAATTTATTGGACTGCACAGGAACTATAATTCTATTTTCTGAGACACTATTTATATGTTGTAGCTACTCGTATAAGTAGAATATCTAAGCTTGGATGGTTTACAGATCAAAACGTCCATTTAAGGTTGCCTGAAATCGTGGACATGTGGTTCTGAAACCTATAAACCTAACACGTTCAAATACTGGCACACGTTCAATTAAATTAACTTTTGTATTTGGAATAAGGCTTAATGAACCTTTTAACTAGTGAACTTATTTATTCCCGTCCTTTGTAGTAAAGTAGCCTTTAATTCTTGAGGTTTCATAATTAATTAGGCAAGCCTCTGTTGATTACGATGAAATAACGATATGGACGTGAACGACATCCTCAGTACAAAGTTTGTACTGAGGATATCGCCCACGTCCTTATCTTGTCTTATCTTATCTTGTCTTGTCTATTTGTAGTCACTACAAACATGGTTCCCATTAATGGTCCTAATATTACCCCATTTCTCGGTTTTGAATATTATTCATCACCCTAAGTACTTCCCGCTATTAAAAAAAAGTGTTTCTGATTGGTCAAAGTTTTCATTGGCTTAAATGGTTTTTCAAGTTTTCGAATAGGAAAAAACGCATTTATATAGAAACACCGACTGTAAAAAAAACAGATGTGATAAATTACCAATGTGAAAAATTAATATTGTGCAGAATCTCGAATAGAAGTCTGACTATTGAAATATTACCCAAATATTTGGCTAGAAATTCAAAAAATCATGGGCTGGTCACACCTTGTGTAGCAGGAATAATAGTTTTGATACTAGAAAATACTTTTGACTTCTGTGCACACGTAAGGTAGGTAGGTAGGCAAGGTAGGTTTAGGTAAACAAATAGAAGTCAACGAAGTAAACAAGCTTCACAGGGTGTTAGAAAGATCTTTAACCGACTGCAACAAGAGAAATACATTCAGAAATTAAATTCCCCAAAACATGCTCAGAAGCAAGTAAAAACAATCTAATAACTACCTATGTACTTAAGTTCCCTATTCACTTGTTTTAAGGGATGGTTTTAGTTGGTTTACGTACTGTATAGACATGTTTCGCGAAAATATTTTTATTTATATTTTTACATAAAATTACTAATGACCAGTCACTCCACAGGTTTCTCCTAAATATTGGTTTTCAGTAAGTAACTTCTTACGTTCCAATGTTTTGATTGTATTGATATTTTCCAGAACTTCTCGTTTATCCGTTTCTTTACACACTTGTCCTGTTTACGAGATTCAGGTATTAATAAATTCACGTACTTAATCAAAGTTATAGGCAAATGTTAGAACTAGTACCTAAAGTATCAAAATATGAATAGAGCTCCAACCTACAAAATTGTTGACGACTCGTAAACATTGCAGTGTTTCGTTATACAACACGCTTCACGTCAACTTTGCACATCGTCGTAATTATTTACGAGCCTAAATAATAGTTTGCGGACTACTCGGTACAGTTATTTTTAATATTATTTAAAATAAACCCCTTATAAACCGTGAAAAATTTGAAATAATGACTTAAATTGACAACAGACTTTTAGCTTTTTTTTAAATCATAGACAATTGGTGATACAACAAGGAAATATCTGTCAACAATACTTGGCTAGTCAGACTCTAGGAAAAAAGGCGGATCTCACACAGGCGCCGCGCCCCGCTCCGGTGAACAAGACAGCGCTATATACATGCAGAGCGCTGCCTCGCTCACACACCGTCGCCGCATGCGAAAATCACTGATAACCGCCTAAAATGTGATAAATCAAGATTGTGCGGTAAATTGGGAATGTGTAGAATTAATATTGTGTAGAATCGCGAACAGGAAGAAACGCGTATGTAAAGACACTAGAATAATCTGGCATGCACACCCACAAAAATGTGGGGACCAGAAATAATATGATTTCTATGTTTTTATCGTTTACAGTCCGCAAGTACTTAACTTTCCGCTACCGTTGCGTGAGCCCTTGTAATGATTTCTCTATCTAACAATGTCATTCAACTCGCTCAACGCTACCTACAAGATTACTTCGTTTCCTACCGTTACTTCCTTTTGCAGTTTGCACAACGCAATTTTCTATTTTATTTTTGTATTCACGGCTGGTGCTAGCACTGCAGCCAGTTACCTGTAAGACAGACTAGAGATACTTGTCAATGTGAAATGTCCTGATTTTTAATAAGCATACTAATAATAAAAAGAATTAGCGAACATAGTTATTCGCTAATTATATATTGGCTACGATAGTTCGTAGCCAATAAATTGCTTAAGCTACTTATATGTCGCACAGCATTAACATTTCAACAGATGTATCGCTTGCCTCTTAAACCCCGATCAAAACGAGATGTGTAATAACACCAAACGATATTATGATAATGAAATTTGTAAAAGAAAAAATATTCACCCCAAAATTTACTAATCCATAGTTTTGCCCCAAAATGCGGTTGGAAGCAACTATTTCTGCTAAATTGAAGTAAAAGGGAGCTGTAATCAAATCACTGAACGCAGGGATAGAGGGATAATCGAATATTATGATCCACTTTAGTTTTTTCCCCGGTGATGGGTATAGCGGTAAATGATGATGAACGTTCATTATTATGGGACAGACTTTTTGTGGAACGGTAAAAACTTCTAATTTAATTATGACATTCTACGATACATTTATTTTATTAAAGTCCATCTATGTATTTTATCCGTTGTATGAACTATTCAAAGCAATTTATTTTTTATAACATTTCCCACTTCATAGAGAGATATCCATATTTAACTATTTATAGAAAACTACAGGCTTTTAAAATAAAATACAATGAGCCTAGCCTAGTCCGTATAGATTGACCCTGCCTACAAAACTAAACGTCTTGAGCTCCAATTTTGGTAAGGGCATACCTATGTTAGGGGAATTTCTTAAAACAAAGCGGCACGTTGATTTTAGCAAAATCTCGAGAAACCTTGCACTTTGAAGAACATTTTTTTTTTATTAATTTAGGGCCCTATATTCTAAACCTAATAATCTTCCATGTTTTTAGCGATGCCCAAAAATAAAAATATAAATTCTGTTTGCAAGTCATAAATCACATATTACCTGGCAGATTACGAAGCGGTTCGACCTACCATAATAGCATTGATAGAAACGGCGTAAGCAAGAATAGTTTTTATTTCAATAGCGTAAGAACTTTGGCTAGTCCCACTTTAAGTATGTGTATCTCTACTTCAGAATAAATAAAAAAGTAGTAACTGTGATATGAGGCAGTGCTCCTTACTGACTTTTTGTGTTGGACAGGATCGCAAGGGTTGAGCCGCAGACAATTTGTCATGCGACCGGCCAAGCATGGTGGAAGACGATTCAGATTCCCTTTCGGGGATTTGGAAATTTGTTATTGTTACGCTCATGTGGGTTTGCAATTGTATAGGTTAAGGTATGGAATAATATCTGTTGATACGGCTGTAATCTGAAAAGGGGTAGTTAGAGGTAATATGCAAGGAATAGGTATAATAAAGGATCATAATAATATGACAATTCAACTTTTGGCATTCGTGACAAAACGTTTTATACGTGTACAAGATTTTCGAATAAATTAAGTAGGTACCGATTTTTTTTGCTGTATAAAAAAGCAGTGAAATTCGAACGCCATTTTATATCGAAATGATTCTGAGATTTCTAAGCCTCAATGACCATCACAATTTCAAATATTTTGCACAATAAACCCCCAATTAACAATAATTGATGCCATAACAAGCATCCAATATAGGGTCGCCGCTATATTTTCCTAATTAATTAACATTTATTCTTTTAAATCATTCGTACGATGCCTCTAATCCCCCATAGGTACGGGATGAAATAACATGCGTGTGGGGTAAAATCCGAGTAAAAAGGGGTAAAAATAGGTCATGCGGACATCGGCTTTAATCTGTTTAATTAACATGGTAAAAAAGGTTCGATTTTCACCCTACGGGCTGGTCTAATGATGTGTTAATCTTTAGCGGATCGAATGAAAACATATCATGAAGCCAGAGGGCCGCGATTCGAAAAATAAACACACACACTGGACAGACACAGCTCCAACCCAACTCAACTCAACTCTATAACGACATTGACATTTGCTTTTCGAACAGATTTTCATTCAACATTGGTCTCACATTGGCCACACATTGGTCACACATTGTACCAATGTTGTACCAATGTGAGACCAATGTGTGACCAATGTGTGACCAATGTGAGACCAATGTGAGACCAATGTGAGACCAATGTTGAATGAAAATCTGTTCGAATAGCAAATGTCAATGTCTTTATAGCGTTGAATTGAGTTGGGTTGGAGCTGTGTCTGTCCAGTGTGTGTTTATTTTACAAATCGCGGCCCAGCCGTAATAACAGTCGACAGAAGAGAACGAAGAATAATGTGTCTCGCTATAATCTAGGTAGGTACCAATTTTTTGGTCGTCTTTTTTTAACCACGCGTACATTAAAATGTAATAAAGTATTGTTTTATACTGGGTGTGGCCTGTAACACGAGCAAAAAATTAAAACGTAGATTTTACTCCTCAAACAGTAAAACTTTTGTTTAACAACTTTAAAAAAATATGTAGTCTTTAGATTGTTTCTTTTTCATACAAACTAAATAGTATTTTCAATACGTACGTTGAAATTTGTCCAATTGACATGCTTGTCACTTTTGTTACCCTACAGATATAATCAATTTCGCAATACTTATACATTGCGTATTCGAATAAACTTTAAAATGTCTTAAATATTAAACCATTAGTTATTTTTAAAAGTCCCTGAACAAACGTTGTCTAGTTTGAGGAGTAGAATCTACGTTTTAATTTTTTACTCGTGTTACAGGCCACACCCGGTATTATCTGGTACGACTAACGCTAACCTATTCAAATTAACAATAAACTTATTGCAACACAATATTTTTTTGTACAATTTTCGCAGAAATCACCTGTTTTCTCAACATGAAGGCAATAACAATTTACATGTAATACCAGTGGTAGATAAACGAAATGATGACCAATTAAAATTAAATGATCGCCTAGGTAACGGGGCTTTAAAATCTGAAGCCAGATGAGACCAAATTGTCTCATTTCATTATAGCCGAGGACGTTTGTGAAGGCAATCCCGAGCGGGCGGCAGTTTCGGGACACACCTGAGACAGGTAATCAGAGGAACTGGAACAGGAGCAAGACGTTTTATTCTTAGTGCAATTTAATACAATCTTATAAATAAAGTCATTGTTAAGGGGCTGACAACAGCTAAATTCCCTCCCTATCTTATTCAGCGCGAGTGAAAGAGAAACACTGTGTTATGATTAGTATGGGAGCTCATTGCAAATTTTACAAAATAATGAATTAAAAAAAAAAACGACGCATTAATTGAGAAATATAAGGCAACGAAGTTTTTAGTATTAGTGTGGTGGAATTTTGTTCTTGGTTACAGACGTATAAGTCAAGAAACTAAAGACATAAAACTTTTTAAAGCTAATTTTAAGATGTAACTTTGGAATTATTTTCTATCGAGCCGATTTTGTCCAATCGTGTATCGAACGCAAGGAAGTTTTTTCAAATATAACGAATGTTAACATATTTTTTTTTACTTTCTTAAAACAAGTAGTTATAGCTGAAACACTGTTTGAGTAAAGTCAATTTGAAGGTCATCGGGTGTTGTCAGCCTCTTAAAATAAATATTTATGATTTGGTTATGAAATTAATAATTGGTATGGTATGGTGGTACTAGCATAGTTTTATCTTAGATTATCTAGGTTCATACATTACGAGTATTGTAATTCGCTGACTGAATTAGAGACAGTATATTATTAGCTAAGTAATTGTAAAAACCTTCAATGAAATTCCAGATGCAGTGGGACAAGTTGCCAAGCGGACCCCAGGCTAAAATTGAGCCGTCGCTAAAAGCCGGGATAAACGCTAGGAGGATGATGACGATCAATGAGCGCCTTCAAGTTAGGTATAATATGTTTACTCGACAACAAACTTTCTTATTTAAGAACCTGTTTCTATTCCTTATAAACTTCGTTATAAATTCCACTATAAGTCTTTCTAAGAGTACCGTTCTAAACTAGTCTGTAGCGTCATGTACTAAAAGGCGTTTAGGTATTTTCTGAAGTCCTTAACACAATTTAGCCGGAAGTCGTCAGAGGGCCAGCGGGGCGTTCACGTGGAATAGCCCCGTTGCAAATTCAGATTAAGGGTTGGTTACGTGGTTTTGATTTGCCGGGCGTTGGATAGCTTTGGAAATATTTTATTTGATCGTTTGTTGTTATTAAAAAGAAGTAAGAGTTTTAAAAAATGTACAAATTAGTCATAAACGTCTTATAAGCCACATTTAACTAATAAGTAGTGCAGTAAAACACAGCGTAATGTGCATTAACACGTTTCATTTTGCAGATTAGATTATTTAAAATTAGCAATTTGGTCCTTCGAGCCGGAAAGAGTGTAATTAAGAACAATAATCAGATTATTTAAAATTAGCACTTAACATAAAAATGACGATAATGATATAGATATAAAGATATTTCACATTCAATAATTTCCTTAGTTTCGTAGACCCGGATAGAATGTAATTAAGAATAATAATCAGATTATTTAAAATTAGCACTTCACATAAAAATGACGAAAATGATATAGATATAAAGATATTTAACATTCAATAATTTCCTTAGTATCGTAGACCCGGATAGAATGTAATTAAGAATAATAATCAGATTATTTAAAATTAGCACTTCACATAAAAATGACGATAATGATATAGATATAAAGACATTTAACATTCAATAATTACCTTAGTATCGTAGACGTCTACTTTCCGCACGAAAGGAAAATAAAACGAGGGAGTACTAGCAAAACAAGTAAGTACAAATAAAGACTCGGCTGGTAATTTGGCTGCGGGGAAAGTAATGAATTAATGAGGCGAGTGATATGGATGGTGACAGATGATTCGCTGGATGAGAGTAGCCTAAATTCAAGAGCCAGGTCTTTGTACGCCCGTCAAATGAGGCAATTAGAATTTTGGGGATTTAGGGTTAATATAAAAAATGCGGATCGCAGATATGTAAGAATGGTAACAACAATATAGAACGCACGGCAAATAAAATGCGAAGTCCCCAATTAAACTCTAGAACACTTCACGGAGCGACACGCCGCTTTCACCTGGTGAACCACGCGAAATGCGGGCTCAAGTCCTTCGGAGGCGACTGGCGGCCGTATCCTAGAGCGACACTCCGGTTTCACCGGGTGAGCCACTCGAAATGCGGGCTCGAGTCCTTTAGAGGCGACTGGCGGCCGTATTCCAGGGCGATACGCCGGTTTCACCTGGTGAGCCATGCGAAATGCGGGCTCAAGTCCTTTGGAAGCGGCTGGCGGCTGTATCTTAACCGCGACAGGCGATATACAATATCTGCGTTGGACAGTATCGCGGGTCCGGTCGCAAACGCTTGACGACCCTCCGACGCGGTACACGCACGCACTTGGCGTTGGATATCACAAAATACTAATTCAAATCACGCCCAAAAAAGAATCAAACTCAGATTCAAATAGGAAAAATGGGATGTCGAAAATGGATTATGACAACTGCACAGCTCGAGGTTCACAATCTATCTGTCTTCTCGACTAAAACAAAAACTATTTCAAACTCCTACAAAATTTGAATTTAAAATTGATGCGAATATCCTCTTTTCTTAGTCGTCAGCTTCTTTCAAAATAAAAAACCGGCCAAGAGCGTGTCGGGCCACGCTCAGTTTAGGGTTCCGTAGTTTTCCGTCCGTCACAGTAAGTGTCCCCACTTAAGAGTTAATAACACCGCCATGTAGGATATGATATGAGAGTTCCACGCAATAGTTTACTTAATTTGCTGATAGATGTACAGCGACATCTATCGGCAAATTAAGTAAACTATTGCGCGCGAACTTAAAGTATGGAAGATGATTTTTATGGAATAATTCTTTATTGCGTGAACCGATTTTCAACATTTTTACTTTATTTGAAAGCACGTCATTTCATTGTAATTTTGTAGAAATTACAGGTACAATAAACATCTGCTTATAAGGTTAAATTACAAACTTAGTTCAGAAATTATTTTGTAATTTTTTTTCAAAAACTATTCATCCTATCAAGTTCAAAATAATTTTCCTAGAAAGTTTTTACAAAGTTCTACTTTTCAGATTTTTTTCATATTTTTAAAACTTATGGTTCAAAAGTTAGAGGGGGGGGACGCATATTTTTTTACTTCTGGAGCGATTATTTCCGAAAATATTTACATTATCGAAAAATGATTTTAGTAAACCCCTATTCATTTTTAAATACCTATCCAACAATCACACGTAAGGGTTGAAATGAAAAAAAAAATCATTTCCCACTTTACGTATAGGGGAGGTACCCTAATAAATAAAAAATTTCCACTTTTTATTTTACCACTTTGTCGGCGTGATTGATATACATATTAGTACCAAATTTCAGCTTTCTAGTGCTAACGGTCACTGAGATTATCCGCGGACGGACGGACGGACGGACGGGCAGACATGGCGAAACTATAAGGGTTCCTAGTTGACTACGGAACCCTAAAAAGGACACATGATATGGTGATCATATTTTGATATCGGCGCCACCTGTCTATAAGTAGACGAACCACGATCTAATCTACCCTGACTCGCGCAACTTAGGCGGTAAACAAACTAAGAAATAAATACGCTGCCATATTAAGTTTATAATCGCACAAGCTTGTGTTCTTGCATTCTCGTAAATACTCAGAACGTCGTCAATTTAAGAACTAAAACAAAAAGACAATAAAACAATATGAAACACATATCTACAGATACTCACTTCACATATAATATTTAGGTACCTACTGAATATTTATCCAAAAACAACGAGTACCTCGCTACATTTAATCTTCCATGAAACAAAAACACATCAGAATATTCCATCAAAATTTCATATTCGCAGTCATTTGTCTCGAAAGAAAACAAAACAATTCGGTATTCACCGCGTCATTCTCGCCCCTATTTCCGAGTTATAAAGGCAAATGATTTCTTGCTCAACATGAGCACATATTTGGAACTTGTGACATAAGCACAAAGCGATATGCGTTGAACTCTTCTAACATATTTTGTACCTCAAATATACAGTCGTGGCCCGATAATTATCTAAGAACAAGATTATTTTCCCATCTTCCACGAAGTTTCTAAAATATCATACGCGCTTAATTGTTAAGTATATAAAATCAAATTCTCGAATCAACGTAAGCAATATTAGTTAATAAAATTTACTGATTTGATTCGAAAATTTGATTTAATTATTGACACAAACTACCGACCAATTAAACATTACCTACCCAGTTTTAATTTACAATTACCTACTGAATATGAATAAGAACTGCCTAAATTTGAATCCGCTACTCGTTTATGGTAAACACCGTATTGTTTAGTTCATTAAAGGTGCGTGCAGGCGGAAACCGTCTCCGGCGGATCTCTTTGGCGGCGAGATCAGTGGGCTGTAGGTTACCCACAAATTTCGACGCCACACGGATAATTTAGTTACTATTCCATGACAATCCTACGTTTACTATGATATAAGTTTTTAATATTTAACTTGTAACTTTAACTGTATAAAAAAGGGTGGAACATAAGTAGTAAAATGCCTGGTAAAGAGAATAATCAGACCATAAAATACAAAGCGAAACATTCAATTTATACTATCTTCTCAACGCCAAAATAAACGATGACAATTTAAATTTTAAAATGCCTTTTTAAGTTATTATTAACAATTATAATTATGATTTGGGCGAATTGGGCCTTAGGATAAAGTGTGATTTAGGCATAACTATATGGATTTATATTCACGTCAAGTAATAATCTACTTGTCCCCAAGTTTTTCTACAACATATTGCCCCCACACACCTTTGACGAACCTCACGAACAATCGCATGCAAACTGAAAGCTACCCCACGGACTGTCTCAAAAAGATCAGTCGCGGTCCCGAAGGAATAAACCAGTTTTCAAAGTATACAAAAACCAAGACACAAGCGTAGTTGAATTAACCAATAATATACCTTATGTCTCTAACTTAAGGAGCATCACACACGACAAAATTGTGGTTTTAAAACACAAATTAACGAGATGGGTTTCCATGGTTGTTTTTTTATTGAGACGCCAAGTTTGATGAGCATTTTATTGAAAAATCAAAAGATTTTTTGGTGGCTGGTTCCATTGCGCCCAGGTTAATTAATCAGCGACTGTGTTTTGCGTGGATTGATTAGGTAATATGATGGCTTTCTTGTCAATAGCAACTAAAAAATTAGGCGCATATGTTTTTATGTATTCTAACGTGATAACCAATACAAATACAAAACTTTAACTCAATATAACGTATCTACTGAATAACGGATTAAACTGAAATTACACGTGCAGTAAATACTGGCCCCGATCCAAAACAGTTCGTCTAGTCCAAAGCAATAGTTATTTCAAGTTTAGTTCTAATGATTAATGAATGGGTGCAATTACAAAAGTGTTTAATGTAGTTTATTTTGATTGTATGATAAAAATATTAAGAGACTTTAGTTACTGAAAAAAAAAAAAAAGATTTTCCCAAACCATTGTCCAAATTAAGTCGTGTTTTCCTATTGCATTTTACCTCATAGACCCAAAATTAACCGGTCAGTATATACTATGCAAATTTTCTCATCCTTTGTTTTTGTAACAAAAATATTTGGCACTCAAAATTAAAAAAAAATCATAATTTTCAGATTGGTATTACATGTACTTTAATTGCATTGGTGTGGGATAATTTCATGAAAAATCAAAATAAGTACAGTAATATTATTTGAAAATTGTATTGAATTTTGACCTAAAACGACTTTACCACACAAATTGGAAAGCCTAAGAAAATGCGAGTAAACGAAAATATATGCATCGGGTTGGTAGCTAGTTTTTTTATAAATTGTCTATACCTACTTCTCTTTGCAATTTTTATCCGAATCTACAAACGTTACCTACATGAAAATCATAACAAAACATTAGGAACCTCTATTCCTTCACCTACACCCCATATTAGATCAATAATATACATTTTTAAGATTAACTTGGCCGAAAACTCGATTTTCCGTCCATTAACCCTTGTGCGAGGCATATTGCCGCATTTCCTCTTGGCGACTCTTCTTATTGAATTTAGCCTGCGTTAGGGCCAGTTAAGGAACTATGGTAGTATTTATTTTACCAATTGTTACATTCGGTAACAATTTAAGTTTTTCTTACATGTGCCATTTCCAATAACACCTCGCTATTGCGTTCCCTAGGCAATAATATTGAATAAGCCCCTATTCATAATACTGACTATTGTAGATAATACGTTCTATACATTATACCTAAATACTAGTAGTTTGTCGTAAGTATTTATTTTAAAACTATTTATTTATATAAGTAAGTAGTTATGTATAATTTCAATACCAATGGTACATATTTTAAATCAATAAAACTACAAGTGTTGTTTAGATCGTCTTTCATCCGTTATTGTTATGTAAAACAATAACACTTGAACCGCAACAAATACAAAATACATAATCATAACTGTTTAACTGATCCTTTAACTAGAAAAACACACTAACTATTGAGTCAACCTACTATATAAGTCACTGACCCCAAACCCTAGTTAATAAATAACTAGCACCTGAAATAAAAGGACAGTAAACGTGGGTAGTCGGAGAGCAGTTAATCGCATTTCGGCACCGCCTCTGCTCCCGAATGGCTTCATTTACGATTTTTATTTCCGGGTTGCCAAATTATAACGTTTAGCAGTAGAGAGACGCAAACTTGCATACAGACTTTCATTGATAAAAAATGGATAATCAGCAGAAGTGTTATAACCGGCAGGGTGTTCAAAATTATTTTGATAATTTAGGTTGGTGGTAAGGCAACAAGACTGTGTCTAAATCAATTTAATTTTAAAGACATCACCTGCCTACTTCTACTATTTACTGTCTGGACATGTTCGTGTATGTGAATATTATATGGATTTTAATAGCCTTAATTAATTTATAGTAAGATATTCGTTTTTTTTATATGTGCAAAAAAAATTATTCGCGAATAAAGATAATTTCATAAAACACATACTTTTAGACACGAGAAAAAACCTCATATTTAAAATTCCCCCATACAGGTCGCGTATGGGGGAGTTTTAAATATCAGGTTTTTTTACTGTTCTGTAGCGGAATTGTGAGTTTAGTGCCGTAACAGAATAGTACTATCGAATACTTTGCCACATCGTTTTTTAATCAGCTTAATACATTGAAGTTACCAAATTTTATACTGTGTCAACTGTCAAGCAAGGAACGGTTAAACACTCGATATTGCAAGTCAGAAATGACGATGTTTTAAGCCTTATATTTATACAGGTTAACAAATATTATTCTAGAATGATGTTTTTTAGTAAGTTTGTAATAAAGTAATAGTTGCTTATTAGGTACTTTACTTCATAGTTTGGGCTAGTCAGAAAAGATCGATATCGATGAATCAGTCGCACAACCCTATGGATAATAAGCGCTATCGGTGTATTGAGATTAACTCGGTTTTATTGCAGCAGGTTAGTATGCATTAAATTTAACGATTCGCCTTCATTGGACCATTGCTCTAAATTGCTACGGACAAAGATGTTTAAGTGCTATTTTAACTATTTATTTTATTTGTGCCAACGGTTGATGCCATAAAAATAACAATATAAAATAACGAAAAACAAAGGTATGGAAATAACTGCACTGTGGATTTTGGTTTTTATTTTACGGTTTGCCATTTTAATGTTATAAATACATGCACGAGTTTTGAATGCAAATTACAATCGGAAATCAAAACCGAAGCCCGCCATAATTGATCTACATTTTATAAAAACAATTTAAAAAAAAATTGTATATTGAGTTCAAATATGTCTAGAATAAAATACAAACATTAAAAACCAGACACAAAACAAAAAGTCTGTGATTGTAACGTTCAAGTATTAATTACATGCATAGCCAATTACAGATTCTCTAAAAGAATAGCCGCCTACGGCCAGACAGTCAATAAGAGACAACCCCTACATATGCCAAATACCAAAAACAATTATCAATGTAATCAAAAGCGCCCTCGCACGCGACGACTAATTAATCGCAAGAGCGATTTTCAATCGCCCGTGCGGTTGAGTTAATGAAAAATCGGCCGGAAGCTGGGAAGAACGGAGTCAAAGGTGATCAGCTGACCGTGGTAATTGGGTGTTATGGGTGACTGGGAGTGGATGATAGTAATTTGTTTGTGTCTAAGGAAAAAGACACGAAATATTGTGTCCTAATGAACAGATAAAATTAATCTTCGAATTATAATTATATTTCTTAGCTGTCTCTAATTTTGGATATAATTACTCTTTAACGTAAAAAATATTTAAAATAATTTATTTGGCCACCAGCACCGTTGTTCACACATCATGTTGTATTATTTCTAGAACGTTAGAGTAGTTAGTCAATTATTGTTGTACAAAAGTTAACATTTACATAGCGGTAATTTTTCCGCGTGCCAGATGGATATACAGTAGAACCCGCTTAATACGATTTCTCGTATAATACGTCATTTCATATCAGTCCCTGAAACTTGAGGTCCTGCAGGACAGTCCCGCATGATGTGTTTTCCCATTTAAGACCCGTTTTTGTCAGGGTTTATTCGAAATCGTCTTAAGCTAATTTTACCGTATTTGTATAAATACACCGTTGCATGCACCGTCGTGCATAACGCCGTTTAACGACGTTTAAAGACATTGTGGATTTTTGAAATCTGAAATTATTATTTTTTAGTTTATAGTGTATATGTAGCGTAACTATATCTAAATAATCCGTAAAAACATATACCGTGTTTTTTTTTCTTTAATTTCAAGAGTACATTCCTGAGCTTAAATTAAGTATATTTCTCAAAGACACCAGTATCCTAATCAGCTCCAGTTCTAAGATAATCGATAGTTACATTTTATCTTTCTGATTGTGTAAACCTACAATAAATTATTCTTGTACTCTGAGACACCGCAATAAATGATGCATATGTATGTTAATTCAATAAAATGTGTCTCCTTTGTATCTCAGATCTATTAATGTTCGAAATTACATTGACATATCATAATTTTCAATTGTTTGGTTGAGTTAATTAGAATGCCCTAGTAACATATGTGACCGATGTTACAACTTTTGTGAAAAAAGTTTAAAAAAACTATTTTCAGCCGACTTCAAGATTTCGAAGGAGGAAGTTATCAATTCGTCGGGATCTTTGTTTTTTTTTGCTATTTTTTTAACTCTTTAACGATTTGAGTATTTTTACAGCAGCTCGAGCATTTGGAAAAGGTGGATGGTAAGTGAAGTCGGTTCTTTTTTGTTTAAAATGATAATAAACTAACTGTGCCGCTTCGTTTCCTTAATCGTACCTGACCTGCTAAAATTTACGGAAATTAAAAAAACATGGTGTTTATATAGGTTTTATGTAATTTAATTACATATTTTCTTGAGAAACGTACCTAAATAACAAGAAACATACGGTAGATATAGGTATACTTAAATATCATTACGAAGAATCAGGTGTTCTAAGTATTCATAGTGTTTGGATAACGATACAAGAAAAACATAAAATTAGAGAACTCCTCCGGGCTACCGTTATCCCCGAGAAGTCAAGCTTTACGATCCTATTATAAAATGGTCTTTATGAGCGATTTTATTGCTAAAAGACTTCAGTCATTTCGTCATGGCGAGAGGGCAAAGATGAGATTCCAGGAGTTAAGGGCCATTAAAAGTTTGAAGGAGATTGAGTTATTTCGGTCACTGAAACATTCAGGTGTGGGAAAATCTTAATTAGTTGGCTAAGCTGTAAAAACATCATAATAGGATAATTATTTATCTTCTAATCTCTAGTCATCTATTAACTTTAGGTAGATACCTAATTTACAAAATTATATTTCAATATCAAAATAAAACATGAATAAGGTATTATCATTACAATTACTAGGTAGTATTAAAATATCTACGAGTATGGATGTCTTCAATGCATACTTTCCAGGAAAATTTCTATATAAATAAAAACTTTTAAATATGTTAGGCTCCTGTGAATACGTGTATCCGTCAACCCTTCCACATAAACAATAGATAAAGCGTAGACATAAACCGATAGATATAAAGCAGCAGACATAAAGCGAGCGAAGTGGAACGCCCCTCGTGCGGACTCAGCACACGTCATGCTTGTCATCGATACAGGGGATTTGCATTTGGAATGCGATTTTAAATTTTGTTCCACCTGAAATATTACCGTGACTTTTGAACTTCCTACCTTACTTGCAAAGGGGATATTTCTTTTCATAGTTTACATTATGGTTTTATTTTTCATTTGTCGTTGCGCGTGGAGTACTCTTGGTTCTAAAATATTTAAAAAGTCGCTGAGAAATGTTAATATTATTAATACTACGATTGTGGCCGCCAGGCTACTCTCTGGCGTCAGTCTGCATCAGCGACAGCACAGTCTAAATATTTATTTATGCGGATACAGAGCATTCGCTGGTTCGGGATCCAATTCCTCCCACTGTGGAACGGGACTCTCAGTAATAACACTCACTGCACTTGGATTCTTATTTATTACTAAAACACAATCACTCGGTACACTTGGCTAACTATGGCTATTTACACTATTTACAACTTATATCCTAGAACAGGTACATATACCCTGTCCGAGGATAGGCACATTTACCCTACTTCGCAATGTCACTAACTTTACTTGAACTACTTAGTCCACGAACAGGTACATATACCCTGCCCGAGTACTGGCACGTTTACCCTAAGAGCACTAGGTACAAACTGAGACACTAACACTTTACTTATAACGCTTAGTCCATAAACAGGTACATATACCCTGTCATATGAACCCTAGGTACGCTAGGCACTAAACTTTAACACTAGGCACATAGAAAGCCGGTACGCACACTGATATACTGATACTGTCGACTACTGGTCACTATTATCTCTTCTTCTTCTTATTTTTCTTGCTGGAACTGCTTGCTGAACTGAACTGTCGCTACGGCGGTGCGTGCCGGCTTTTATATGATTCGAAAATAGCGAGGGTGGAAATATCTAGAACAATCTGAAAGAGAGATCTATCTTCATCTCTTTTACGCTATGGAAAAATCTAGATATTTTAGACAAGGATATCTCTATCTTTTTCACACATTCGAAGACTCTAGAAGTTTTAGACAGAGAAGTCCTTTGTTTACATTGCTATCTCTTTCTTGCACTCGACTTAGGATATTTGCGTATTTATTTACATTTTTGCTCATATCTCGAAAACTACTGGACGGATTTTGATGATTTATACCTTGTTAGAAAGGTCTTTGCAAGATCTGTCTATCTAGGACATTATCTTTACATAATATCAATAAACTAAAAAGTTGCTTTTTCTTATTTGTTAATTTTGTATGGGAGTGAGCTTCTATCTACTCTAACTCCGGTATCCTAAGTCCGAGGCTTACAAAACTATATCTACTGGATAGTTTACTAGAAAACCTATCTCTAGAGGTATGTATGACCTATGTGGGCTGCGGCATTTTCCGGAAAAATCAAAATGTTTTCGCGGCTCTCGCTTCGGTCAAGCTTTGCCACCTCAGTCGGGGCCTGCGGTCGTCGTTTGGTAATTACGGCTGCTTGGGTCAACATTCAGTCAAATACGCCGCTCCCCCTCTGCCCGCCCTCAGTCGGGCGCGTACCATCACAGAGGGCACACATACTGCTTTTCAGCGGTACAAACAAGTCTTGTTTCTGCACAGACATTAATCAATCTAGTTTTACTTTAATAAAGTTGACCTGTGTGTACCACTTATTTATCACCTTACCTAGACACCTTATTACTAACTAGGTAGAATACAATTTATTTAGGTAGGGATCTAGGCTGTCCGTAACAGTTCTGCCCCCGCTGACGCTCCTGCGGCTGCTCCTGTTGCAACGGTAGGACAGCCAGCTTCGTGACGGGTCTCCGGAACACGCCTCCCTTGGTCTGGACGTCGGCTGATCGGACTGCGCCATCTGGTCCCTGGTACACCTTCGTGACGATCCCTCGCGGCCATACGTTGCGTGGTAAATTCCCATCCACGACAATAACGTAGTCGCCCTCCTGGATCGGTCTCACTCCGTTAGCCGCTGACTGTAGCTCCATGCGTGGCACGCTGAGTTGTCTCGTTGGCCCCACCTTACTTTTGGCGGCGACCATGCTGACCAGGGCCGTCCCATCTTCTTGGACGACTCTCCAATATGCCACGCATGCGTACGCCTTGGTGCTGGCGTCCACGAAGACGTGTAGTTCCTTGCTCGCCGCTGCCCCCGTTGACAAGTAGCATCTTGGAATTCGAAGTGCTGCAACGCTGTCCAAAGCCCGTAGCCATTCTTCGAAGTCGTGCTTGTCCTCTTCTGGCAGTGGTGAGTCCCAGTCCAGTTTCTTGGCCCACAAGTTTTGTAACTGGACTTTGGCCGTTATTGTGTAGTGACTTAACAGCCCCAGTGGGTCGTACACGGACATCACGGCCGATAGCATTTGCCTCTTCGTCGGCGTAGTCTTCATGTCTCGTACCTCGGCCGGTACCCTCATCATGGCCGTGTTAAACCCGAGCTCGTCCGTTTCAGGGTTCCAATACATGCCAAGGATCTTGTTTTCCTTCTTCCCTAGCTGCGCCGGTGCGTTTGCGTGCAGCTCTTGTGGGATACCTTGCAGTAACTTCTTACTGTTAGATGTCCATCCACGAAGCTTGAACCCTCCTTTAGCGTGCGACGATGTTACTTGCGTGGCACGATGTACGAGCTCTTCCTCGTCCGGATAGCTTGCCACGTAGTCGTCCATGTAGTGGTTACGGACGATGTCCTCTACAGCATCCGGGAATTCTTCGGCGTTGTCCTGGGCGTTCCTGTTGCGAACGCTGTGCGCCAGGAAAGGCGAGCTCGCTGCGCCGAACAGCATGCTCGTCATCTTGTAGAACTGCGGGTTTCCAGTTCGGCGGTCTCCTCTCCAGATGAAAGTTTGTGAGGGCTGGTCCTCACTCCTCATCTTGATCTGGAGGAACATCTCCTGTAGGTCCGCCACCACGGCGAACTGCCCTTCGCGGAACCGGAACAGTATCCCGATCAGTGATTGTAGTAAGTCCGGTCCTTCCAGAAGAAAATCGTTGAGGCACTTCCCTTGGCTGCGACACGCTGCATCGAAGACTAATCTGATCTTTCCCGGCTTGTTGGGGTTGGTCACAGCGAAGTGCGGTAGAACCCACGCTACGTTGCTATCTGGCGGCTCCTCCAGCGGCTCAGCATACTTCTTAGCAAGCAAGTTATTTACTTGCTCGGTGTAGCTCGCTGCGAATGCCGGGTCACGGTCCATCTTGCGCTCGATGCTATGCAGTCGATTCAATGCCGTGTGCAGGCTCGGCGGCATTCGTGGCTCCTCGTCCCGCCATAGCTGTCCCACCTCGTAGCGTGGTCCGTCGATTTTCTTGACCGACTTCTCGAAGATATCCAGGGCCCTCTGTGTCCCTGGATCTACCTTCTTGACATTCTTGATGCCGAGCGAGTCTATGTTGAAATATTCCCGCAACATAGAGGTCAGGTGCTCGTCATCCTCTTGGCGGCAGTGTAGCGTCACGTGCTTCTCGGGTGGGTTGACTATACGTGGCTTACCTCCGAAGACCACCCAACCTAACCCTGTCAGTACTGCTGCCGGCTCGTCCAGTCCCCGTATTCTTGCCTCCTGAGGTAGCAACACTGGCCATTGGTCTGTCCCCACAAGTAGTCGCGGTACGGCCTCGTCGTAGCAGGCAGTCTGGATATCCTTGAAGTGCTCCATCTCCATAACCTGCTTGCTCATCCTTTGCGTTCGTAGTCCTAGTCTCTTCACTGTGGTGAAGACTAGGTTATACGCGGTCTCTAGGCCCTTTCCTTGTACGCGAACTCTGACTTGTCTGCTTACTTCTGGCACAGCTTCCATGTTGCTTACCCCTGCCAGGCGCAGCGGCGTCTCGGGTCCCGTGGCTCCTATGGCTTCGGCCAAGTCTGCTTGGATCAGACTCACTGTGCTGCCATCGTCAAGCATAGCGTAGGTATCCACCTTCCCTTTTGGACCCTCTACGGTAACAGGTACCATCTTCAAAAATACGCTGGACGTGCTGTTCACTTGTTCCACCGTCGTGTTCGACGTGATCTCCGGCTCTGTTGGTTTGGCCGCCTGCGGATGTCCGGACCCGTCGCGGGCGGCAGGTTGCGGGGCAGGTGAGGCCGCGCGGGGTGGCGGCCGGCGTACAAGCGCTTCTCTCTGCGTGCTGCCCTCGCTGTGCAGTAATCGGTGATGCCATCTGGTGCATCCGTTGGAACCGCATGCCTTTGCGTGACATTTCAACTTGGAGTGTTTACCGTTCAGGCATTTGTAGCATATGCGGTTGCTTTTGGCCCAGTCCCATCTCGCGCCTGTGTCCATGACCAGGACTCGCTTACATTCCGTAGTCCTGTGTTCACCGCCGCAGCACAAGCAAGGCTCCCGAATGCCCACGGTGTTCCCTGTTGTGTACGTCTGCTTGGCGTGGTACTGCGCTTGCGTCCTACGCGCGCCTCTTCCCTGGACTGCGCGACTCGGTGATGGTCGAGCTACCTCCTTAGTCGCCGCTTCCCTCCTTTTATTGGTGCCAGGCATGCGAGCGTGCGAGAATTCTAACTCTGCGTCGCTCTCTTCCATTAAGAAGTCAGCCATCAGCATCAGCTCACACTTGCCGCCCTTTATGTGCTCCTTTGCGTAGGCGCACCATCGACTTCTGAGGTGTGGACTCAGTCTGTCTGTTATCTCTCGAACTAACAACGGGTTGTTGCTATAGTTCCTGCTGTCGAGTTCGCAAAGTGTACTTACGATATTTACAATCTTCGTTGCGAATTCGTTCAGGTCGATGGCACTGGGTCCCAACGGTGGCAGCCGCTTGAGCTCATCCAGCGCCTTGTCCACTAGTAAGTCGATGCGCCCGAAATTCTTCTTAAGGAGCCTTATTATTAGCTCTGGCTGTGTCGATGTGGATAACAGATGCTGCACACACTGCCGTGCATCGCCGCGTAGACAGTTCCTCAGCCGAGCCATGTTCTCGAACGCACTGAAGTTGTACCGTAGGGTTGACTCCGTGTAGGCGTTGAAGAACAGTAGCCATTCGTTAGGGTTGCCCGTGAATGGCGGCAACTCGTAACATTGCTTCGGCGGTGTGGTCCTGACGGCGTCCCGTAGCTGGTCGGCGAGCCTGTTGAACGCTGTCGCTGCATCACTCGGCAGCGGCTCTACCGACGACCTTAGTCTGGCGTTTTCGGAATACGGCGTCCATTCGTGTCGTCCTGGTGGCTGGTCACGCGGTTCCACGGGCGGCGGCGCTCGTGCCTCAATACGCGGCCCACGCGGCGGCGATTGGGCGCGCCTGACCCGTGACGGTACGGGCGGCGACTCTACGCGCACTCGATGACGCGGCGTGTCTTCAATGGTGCGCAGCCACTCGTGCGCTCGACTATCGGGTTCAGCCGGTCGTTCCCTGGCCGGGCTGATTGTGCGCGATGACCCCACGGACGATGAGTCAGTTCCAGTTCCAGTTCCAGAGCTCGTTTCTTCGAGTATCTCGTCCCTTTTGAGCTCGTACTCCTTCCTTAGCAGCTCTCGTTCCAACTCGATCTCTCGCCGTTTTAGCTCGACCTCTTTCCTCATTTGCTCGAGTTCGAGCTCTCTTAATTTGGCTGATCGGAGGCTGCTTACGTGTGATGCGTGCGATTTCCTCGACGGATGAGACTTGACCGTCGGTACCTTGCCTGGTGATGGAGTCGGTAACTTCTGTGTCTCCGTGGCCTTAGGGTGGCCCTCTGACTGGGCCTCCTTACTCCCTCTTTCCGAAACCGGAGACAGGTTCTGCGCGCGCCCACTCAGGTGCTCGCGCTCAACTCGGCGTTGCTCCGCCTTTTCCTTGTGTCGCAGCTGCTTCTTGATCGCTTGCTCGATCCTTCGCCGCTCCAGTGTCGACGGCGAACGTGGTGGTCCCTTATGGACAAACTTCGCGGGCCCAGACGGTACCATGGCTCCAGCTCTTACAGGTACCCCCGCGGAAGATTCTTGACACGGCTGCCCGGCCTTGCCCGTGACCCCATCCTGTGGGGTGCGCACGGTACCGGGTGCCCCTGCCACGTTCGCAGATACGCCTTCCGCAGTATCTTCTAGTCGGCCTTCTTCCTCTCCGGTGCGGCGGCCAGACTGCGACCTCGTTTTTATTCCTGAAGATTCCATCTCGGCACTTTATAGCACTATTTCACAACACAATGTCACAAATAACACACACGCAAAGTGTCAGTAGTCACTATAAGAATCCACTTTTCACTAGTCCAAGTTCCACTGAATCCCCTGATCCGGTTCGAAGGACCATAGAACTGTGGCCGCCAGGCTACTCTCTGGCGTCAGTCTGCATCAGCGACAGCACAGTCTAAATATTTATTTATGCGGATACAGAGCATTCGCTGGTTCGGGATCCAATTCCTCCCACTGTGGAACGGGACTCTCAGTAATAACACTCACTGCACTTGGATTCTTATTTATTACTAAAACACAATCACTCGGTACACTTGGCTAACTATGGCTATTTACACTATTTACAACTTATATCCTAGAACAGGTACATATACCCTGTCCGAGGATAGGCACATTTACCCTACTTCGCAATGTCACTAACTTTACTTGAACTACTTAGTCCACGAACAGGTACATATACCCTGCCCGAGTACTGGCACGTTTACCCTAAGAGCACTAGGTACAAACTGAGACACTAACACTTTACTTATAACGCTTAGTCCATAAACAGGTACATATACCCTGTCATATGAACCCTAGGTACGCTAGGCACTAAACTTTAACACTAGGCACATAGAAAGCCGGTACGCACACTGATATACTGATACTGTCGACTACTGGTCACTATTATCTCTTCTTCTTCTTATTTTTCTTGCTGGAACTGCTTGCTGAACTGAACTGTCGCTACGGCGGTGCGTGCCGGCTTTTATATGATTCGAAAATAGCGAGGGTGGAAATATCTAGAACAATCTGAAAGAGAGATCTATCTTCATCTCTTTTACGCTATGGAAAAATCTAGATATTTTAGACAAGGATATCTCTATCTTTTTCACACATTCGAAGACTCTAGAAGTTTTAGACAGAGAAGTCCTTTGTTTACATTGCTATCTCTTTCTTGCACTCGACTTAGGATATTTGCGTATTTATTTACATTTTTGCTCATATCTCGAAAACTACTGGACGGATTTTGATGATTTATACCTTGTTAGAAAGGTCTTTGCAAGATCTGTCTATCTAGGACATTATCTTTACATAATATCAATAAACTAAAAAGTTGCTTTTTCTTATTTGTTAATTTTGTATGGGAGTGAGCTTCTATCTACTCTAACTCCGGTATCCTAAGTCCGAGGCTTACAAAACTATATCTACTGGATAGTTTACTAGAAAACCTATCTCTAGAGGTATGTATGACCTATGTGGGCTGCGGCATTTTCCGGAAAAATCAAAATGTTTTCGCGGCTCTCGCTTCGGTCAAGCTTTGCCACCTCAGTCGGGGCCTGCGGTCGTCGTTTGGTAATTACGGCTGCTTGGGTCAACATTCAGTCAAATACGCCGCTCCCCCTCTGCCCGCCCTCAGTCGGGCGCGTACCATCACAGAGGGCACACATACTGCTTTTCAGCGGTACAAACAAGTCTTGTTTCTGCACAGACATTAATCAATCTAGTTTTACTTTAATAAAGTTGACCTGTGTGTACCACTTATTTATCACCTTACCTAGACACCTTATTACTAACTAGGTAGAATACAATTTATTTAGGTAGGGATCTAGGCTGTCCGTAACAACGATATTGTAAAATGGGTAGGTAAGTGAATAGAAAAATTTAAAAAAAAAATACTCTAGTTTTAGCGTAAATACCTAAGGTTTCTGTATCGCAGAAAGGCAATATATTTCAAAATAAAGAGCTTTAGCATCGTTTCCTGGACATGCTGTACAAATCGTTTTGCGCTCTTGCAGTGATCGTATGTCGTCCGACGCGAAATCAATCACTGACATCTCTTTCCGGCACCTGATGCCATCTGTCTTTTTGCCCATCCCTTTAACTAAACAGCTTCAAAAATAGCCACATATTCCTTTGAGAGTTGTTTTCATTATACCCACCGTTACAATTTAAACTCAATTTTCATTCCTAAAAAAAACATAGAAAACGACACATTTTCAACGCTGTATGTTATTAATATTAAATATGCATGGGCATGCTTGTTCGCAAAGATGCTATAAAAGGTTTTCTATTATAGGTTAGTATCGCCTTTTATAAAATAGGTACTCGTAAAACATTTACTTCGGTCAATATAAATAATCATATTTAAGACAGATATTTGCAATTTAAGATATTTATGAACAGTATCTTATTTTTGGACTTCTTTATGAATAACTTTTACGTTATTCCTGATCCATTCAACGCAAAAAGTCCCGATTTGAGATTTATATTAAAATTCAAAGGGGACAGCTCTGAATGAAAATTTTCATAGGATGCATTAAAATCTGTTTCCACAGCTCTGTGCGTGGGTGCTGTGCAGTGCAAGCCAAAAGAGTAATCCATTCATTTTTGGCGATAAAAAACAGTCGGTTATGTTCTTAAATAATCAAAAATCGTATAAGGTATTTATCTTTTATGATGAGGTTACCAGAAACCTAGTTCGCACATATTTTCATTAATCATGGATCAATGGATTCCGATCATAGATTATCTGCGATTCTGATAAACGCACTGGCTCTATGCGAGTATATCGCGTCAGCGCGTCACTAATGCAGCAGCTCTCAGTTTCAAACAATAACTCAATTCCCGTTCAATAGGTGGCGCTGTTACACCTGACATCACACACAAAGTATTCTGAATTTTGGAGGAACGCAATTTTGTACGGAAGTTGTCAGTCTAGATGTTGCTTGGTCCATGTTTGTAATCATTTGTTTCATAATAATAGCATCGAATAAAACTACGTAGGGAAATCGTTTACGTTCTATTTCCTTGAATGAATCGTATCAACCAACATAATTTCAGATACCGTAAAAAATGATACGCCCACTTTAATTGTATATCTCGTCAGTATATCACTTGCACCGGACCTTTTGTCCGTCTGACGGCAATAACAAGTCCATAAACCGTTTTTACTGCCTTTGTTCGAGTAAATGTATGTAGGTTTGACTTTTTAAACAATGACCGTATATTTAAAAAGAAAATCCGATTAATCTCAAGACTTCTTACGGCTTTTGAATATTAACAAAAGGTTAAAGGTCAATAAAATATTTTATACCTTCAGGATTTAAATGAATGGTTTATTAAATTACATTTATTTACACAAAATATGTTTTGTGTTTTTGATTTCTCAAAACATCATGTAATTTTTTAGCGGAAATAGTCCCATAAGAAATTGTTGACTATAGTGCACTATAAAAGTATAAACGAAAACCGGCCAAGAGCGTGTCGGGCCACGCTCAGTGTAGGGTTCCGTAGTTTTCCGTCCGTCACAGTAAGTGTCTCCACTTAAAAGTTTTTGAAAGCACGTCATTTCATTGTGAAATTACAAAAATTAAAAAAACATTTTGTAGAAATTACAGGTACAATAAATACCTGCTTATACGGTTAAAACAAACTTAGTTCAGAAATTATTTTGTAAATTTTTTTCAAAAACTATTCAACCTATCAAGTTCAAAATAATTTCCCTAGAAATTTTTTATAAAGTTCTACTTTTGAGATTTTTTTCATATTTTTAAAACTTATGGTTCAAAAGTTAGAGGGGGGGGGACACATTTTTTTTTACTTCTGGAGCGATTATTTCCGAAAATATTTACATTATCAAAAAATTATTTTAGTAAACCCCTTTTCATTTTTAAATACCTATCCAACAATATATCACACGTTAGGGATGAAATGAAAAAAAAATCACTCCCCACTTTACGTATAGAGGAGGTACCCTAGGTAGTGGAAAAACATTTTTTTCCACTTTTTATTTTACCACTTTGTCGGCGTGATTGGTATACATATTAGTACCAAATTTCAGCTTTCTAGTGCTAACGGTCACTGAGATTATCCGCGGACGGACTGACGGGCAGACATGGCGAAACTATAAGGGTTCCTAGTTGACTACGGAACCCTAAAAATGAGCACAGTATGCCTCTTAGTTTACCTAACTAATTATATACAAATCTTTGACGATTGCCTTGAAAAGATGTAACATATTACTAAAACAACCATTATTTTTAAAATTTAAATAGAAAAAACCGGCCAAGTGCGTGTCGGACCACGCACAGGAGGGTTCCGTACTTTCAATGGAATAAGAACCAAACTAATACCAAAAGGTCGTATCTGATGCCTATGGAAGAAGTTTTTTGGAGATAACTCAAAAATGGCTGAACCGATAATGTTTAAAACAATTTTCGTAGAAAGTATATGATAAGGCGCATCTCCTCCAATTTTTTCATATTTTTTGGACTTACAGGGAGGGGGCTCAATTTTTCTGACTTTCAAAGCGATTATTTCAGAAAATATTCACTTAATCACAAAATGGTCAATGAAACCTGCATATTATATTTAAAGACCTATCGATTGATGTGTCACGTGTTGATATTTTGTAAAAAAATATCTTTTTAAATTTAGTTGCATGTATGGAGCGTCTCCCCTAAAATTTTTTTTTTCAAATTTAACTACATAACTACGTAGCGGCATACAAAATACACCTTATGTTTAATTTTATTCAGATACGGCGTATAGTTTCCGAGTAAAATGGCTGTGACATACGGACGGACGGACGGATGGACGGACAGACAGACATGACGAAACTATAAGGGTTCCGTTTTTGCCATTTTGGCTACGGAACCCTAAAAATGAGATACATACATTTACTTTTTAAATTTTAAAAATATATTGTATAAAGAGTCGGCAGCACGACACCTTTGGAGTTGAAATTATTTATGTGCTATTCAACTTTAAATATCTAACATAGGTACTTAATTGTGGAACATGTGAGTATTTGGGTTTCGTATGACTAAACGTTTTTCCGACTATTGTCCTAAAATTGAGCCAGTGTGTCAGTTTGTCGGTCGTTCATCTTTTTCGCGTAAATTGGGTTATCCTGTGAAGTGTGCCACGGCGTCATCGCAGGGATTATCGTGTTACTTACATTACTGCCTACGCTGATTACTTGTTACTCGAATTACCGTCGTGTTTTGGCCCTAGGAATTTTGAGACAGGACAAGTTCTTTTATTTGAAAAAATAGCTATCAAACTCGCATGGTTTTCAGATTGGCATTAACAGTGTTTTTAACACTTACTGCCATCGACAATCTAATTCCGATTGTTATATTTCATTAGTATCATTTTTTTTTTAATAAAATGCTGCTTAATGGCAGAACGTCTGCTAACCATACCACAATGTGGGCTGAGGCAGTGTATTTTCCTACTTTTCGTTTATTTCTGAACATTGTTCATTTGTATTATTTTATTTTATTGACAGTTGCTACTGTATTAATCAAAAATCGTATAAGGCACTTAGATGTACGGCGTAGACGCTCGTAGCATTCGTAGCGCAGCTACGTTACGAAATTCGTACGACGATGAAGAGTAGAAACTCCTAAGAAAATAAACAACAAATATAAATTTCCAATCTAATTTTCGCACATGATACCCAAAATTTACGTGTGTATCACTAACCATCTGCTCTAAATCAAATTATGTGATATGTATGACAAAAATATATTCGTCATTATTATTCACTTAAATTGACTTAATATAAAACTCCAGTCCATAACGTCATTGAAGCCTATAGTTCTTCTATGTTTTCATAGGTCTTCCTACTAATCTGCGACTCAAACTTGAGTGATCAGTACTGCAGCTTCAAGACGCTACATTTAACATGTGCCATATACTTTGCCTACTACTCGGTTTGAGTTACGTGGCGGCTTCAGGAAATGGTACAAAATGTAACGGTTTCAACGCTAACTTCGATCTTCAGAAAATAATAGGGAAGTGGTACGTAGTCGCGATTGTACCGGAAGCTATGTTCCCTGACAAGCAAAAGGTGCCGTGCTATGAAGTTGATTTCAGTGAGATTGAAGAGGTGAGTGAGTAATAACAATTATTAATATTACAAACCTTACCAGGGGTCGTATTCTAACTTTAAACTTGTATAGACACGATCCAACTTCAATACAACTCCAATGCATTAACAACGCAATACAGCTACGGCATAAACATCTGAATCAGAAATAGCAGAATTTGCTTGAGAAATATTCCAACGCAACTCCAATACAACTTCAATATTGGTTGAGTGTTTGTTGTGTGTTGGAGTTATGTTTGAGATAGGTTGTATTTTTATTGTATTGTTAATGTATTTTTAAATTAGAATCGCACCAGTAACTTTTTATTCTTGCAGCACTAGGAGAAATATTTTTTACTAAACTATCTTTAAAAAAAAATCATCATTGTCCCGGCTTGGGGTCCGCTTGACAACCTAATCCCATGAACTAGCATAAGCACTAGTTTTTAAAAGAGCGACCGTCATCTGACCTTCCAACCCAGAAGGGAAACTAGGCCTTATCGGGATTAGGTCCGGTTTCTTTACGATGATTTCCTTCACCGAAAAGCGACTGGTAAATATTAAATGATATTCCGTACATAAGTTCCGAAAAACTCAGTAGTACGAGCCGCGGTTTGAACCCGAGACCTCTGGATTGAAAGTCGAACGTCTAACCGCCAGACTACCAGCGTTCTCCAACAGGCGAAATTTATTTTTTCTTCATACATTATTTTAATGAATAAAAGTATAGTAGGTAACCTTATTAGCCTTCCGCATATCTTTAGAAAACTAATGTAGTCATCCAACTCACCCGAAATTTTATTACAAATACATATTTGTTCTTGAGTTAGTTCAGATTTCATATATGTACCAATACATATCTATGTTTGTAAACCTTCGCCATCCATAATTTAAAAAAAAATTTTCGTACATTTACATATAACATTTCCTCTTTTTTTTAGTCTGGTCTCCGATGGCTCATGAACATGACGCACATAGCACCACACCCTAAAGATTTGTTCGACACTAAAGGAATTTATATAAGGCAGCGGTATCACTCGGAGCACCCTTTCGATGTCTGGTCAAAATCTCTGGAGGGAGCCAATGGGTGCTTCCAGCAGGTTATGTCTTTGAATATCGACCTAAGCGATATAAGTAAGATTTATAAAAAATCTAATATTATCGTCGGAAATTTGTACCTACTGTCAATCTAAATGCCTATTATCAATTAAGAACCTTGCAAATTTATTTTACAACATGTTTACAACACACATAAGTTGGCAATTATATCTGTATCGTTTTTTTTCTAATTAATATATTTATTATAGAAATGTTGGAAATATAGTAATATGTTGAATGGTTTTAAGACGTAACTATTATTATTATTATTTTACTTAATTACGGGATCAACACTAGTATCATCAAATTGGGTGTGTATGTTAATTACGTTGAACATATGTAATTACAGAATAAATGTGACTCTTTTTTGATTAAGAATTGGATTTGACGGAAGGCGCTTACGTCGTACGTTGTACAGATTCAATATTATATTAACAATAAAAGCGTAGGTGCCGGCCGCCACATGGTAACTTTTCCGAAAAAGTCTTACAAATTTTCTATACTAAAGAATAAGTATGTCCTTTTGAAGATAAGAGCTTGTTCCTTTAGTCGCTTTTGTTGCTTCAGCCGAACGACCATCCGAATTCGCGATTCCACCTCGCCATCGCCCCGGCGATTGGCCCCCGAAACGATTGAACGTGCCCGTTTCTGTGAGCGTCAGTAAGTAACTTCAGACAGTATCTATTTAATAGAGGTGCACATTCTAAGTAGATCTAAGTAACTTTTTGAAGCTCCAAGTCTGAAACGTCATCTGAACGAGACCAAAAGTTACCAAATAATGTAAAGGAACCGAGCAGCGCCATCTAGTAACGAGAGTTACTACGGTTCCTCTACATTTTCCGTAACTTTGGGTTGCTCTCGTTCAGATAGCGCTTCAGACTTGGAGCCTCTTAGACTTTTGCCTCTATTACATAGTTACTCTCTGGTAACTCTTTATGATCATTATCACCCATCATTATCTTTCTCCAACGACGCACAAAAATATAGGTGCTTTTTCAAAAAAATAATACCGGGTCATTTGACTATTAAATCTTGAATGGTTCAATTATTTTCTCGTATTGGATTTACACACTGTATTTTACGAGACACATATTTGTAGAGCACGCCCTGTCACATGAAGCGAGGATGCAGCTGCACATGATCGAGACTGGCAAAGAGACTGGCCCGTTCCTGCTGCAGATCCTGTGGGGAAACCACATCACCGGAGTCATATACCACAAGAGCCAGGTACTTAAGTCCTTATAATATTTTTGCGTAGTTAGTTGTATGAAATTATAATAACTATAGGTTGTACCTACAATTAACTAACCGTAAACTAGTAAATCCATATTTACTAAATACTAGCTTTTGCCCGCGGCTTCGCTCGCATTAAATTCGGGGTAACACGGTTCCCCTTTCCTGATTGCCCCCCGTAATGCTCCATACAAATTTCCACCCCCATTTTAGGGAATTGGGGGGTTAGAAAGAGACAAAAAGTAGCCTATGTCACTCTCCATCCCTTTAACTATCTCCACTTAAAAAATCACGTCAATCCGTTGCCCCGTTTTGCCGTGAAAGACGGACAAACAAACACACACATACACTTTCCCATTTATAATATTAGTATGGATTAATTAATTGCGGGTAAAATTATTTGTAGGTAAAGGTCTAACATTTCAGTTAGTCAGTGTTAAACATAAACTAAGGTGATTTTATTTTAATATTGTCTTCGGTTGCCGCGATAGTTATTCATGAAATAAAACAATTAAAAACGGATTTTATCGCGTGTATTGAGTTTAAATTACATCCCGACGTTTCAAACACTTTACAGCGTTCGTGGTCAACGGGTCGACTGAGGAAAAATGTACAATTACCTCCGTTCAAAAACTATCTCAATATGCAAACCTACCCACATATTAAATATTAAACAAATTTAGTGTTTGCACATGCCGGAGGGGCCTTTATAAAAACAAATTATTTTTATTACAAAACAAATTATTAAACAAATTATTTTATTATTATTAATTTTTATTTTCATTTTTATTTTTAATTTTTTAAATTAGTATTAAATTATTATTAGTGTCCACACTGTCCACCATTATGGTCTCACAGTCCTATGTCTAGCTTGCTCCTTAACCAAATGAATAACTGGATCCCAAGCTGGTGGTACCGAAAAACCATCCTCTCTGTTGAAATTTGGATATTTTTTAATCTCGATTGCCTCTCGCAACATCCGGGGAATGTATCGTTTCTCCTTGACGAGGACTTGGGGTTTGTCAAATTTAACTGAGTGGTTGGGTCTATCCATGACATGTTCACAGACTGCTGACCTTGGTCGACGGTGCTTTACATCGGCTATATGTTCCTTTACCCGAGTAGAGATGCTCCGCTTAGTCTGGCCTACATATGATAGACCACATTCACATTCCAGCCTGTAGACCCCTGCACTCTGTAGAGGAGTAGCCGACTTCACTGACCTCAGGAACCGTGACATCTTCTTCATTGGCTTAAAGTAAGTTTTTATAGAAGCACGTTTCAAGATGTTGCCAATCCTGTCAGTGACTCCTCGGACAAAAGGCAAGACGGCAGGCCGGCGCTCAACTGTAGGAATCTTCATCCGAGCTTTCTGATTGAGCCGTGGAATCTTGAGCCCGTTCGCTTGAAGTGCATCCTTGGCATGCCGGAGTTCCGCCGCCAGGTGCTGCTCATCACATATCCTCTGGGCTCTCTGAAACAAAGACTTGCCTACAGTAGCTAGCTGACCCGGATGTTGCGAGAGGCAATCGAGATTAAAAAATATCCAAATTTCAACAGAGAGGATGGTTTTTCGGTACCACCAGCTTGGGATCCAGTTATTCATTTGGTTAAGGAGCAAGCTAGACATAGGACTGTGAGACCATAATGGTGGACAGTGTGGACACTAATAATAATTTAATACTAATTTAAAAAATTAAAAATAAAAATGAAAATAAAAATTAATAATAATAAAATAATTTGTTTAATAATTTGTTTTGTAATAAAAATAATTTGTTTTTATAAAGGCCCCTCCGGCATGTGCAAACACTAAATTTGTTTAATATTTAATATGTGGGTAGGTTTGCATATTGAGATAGTTTTTGAACGGAGGTAATTGTACATTTTTCCTCAGTCGACCCGTTGACCACGAACGCTGTAAAGTGTTTGAAACGTCGGGATGTAATTTAAACTCAATACACGCGATAAAATCCGTTTTTAATTGTTTTATTTCATGATTTTATTTTATTTTATTTAATGTAATATTAACATGTTAACATCTTCCAACGTTTTTTTTTTCAGAGTATTACTCAAGAGAAGTTGAAACCTGTGTCTGAAGTGATGGTAAAGCTTCGTGGACCTCAAAGAGCTCCGAAACTTTGCGACAAACGATTAAAAGACTAAATAAATTCTACATTAGCCTTATAGACAGGCATATAATTATAATTTTGCTAATCATGGAATAAAAAAATAATTTAGGTATATTTACTCCTAACTCATTTTTAAAATATCAGTGACATTGTAAGAGAAAAACTTAAGTTATTATAGCTATTAAACAAAATAAAATTAACGTATTTTGCACATGATTTCACCTGAGATCATAACTTTATTATTATGCATTTTATGTTCTTTACCTATATAAAATGTACATCAATTTAAAAAGTAATACATCTTCATTGGAAGCTTGTGTGCGATAGCCCGAGCTCGGCTGTGTCCAGTTAGTAACAAATTGTGTCTTCTCACGCCACCATACCACGATGCATTATTATGTGGAAATACCAATAAAGCAAAAAGTAGCTGGTCGGTTTACAAGGAATAGAATATATATCAGACAGGATATGCACACAACTAATTATTATTTTATTGAATACAATAAATATGAAGGTCAATGAACAAAAGTCTGGTAATTGTAGGTACATAACTGGCAATTACAAACAATTTTTTGTTCTAAAATTTCTACATTAACAGGTAGGTAACTACGTAACTACCCAAACTATAAACGATATTAGAAATGGATGGCAAGATGTGAATAACAAATTTTAAATGTATTATCTTAATCTATACATTTTAATAACCTAATCTTCGCTTTATCTTCAAGCATTAATTCGATCCATCCAAACAGTAAGTCTTTTGTAACCGTACCTTGGTTTGGTATAAAAATCAAATGCCCTGTTTTAATTATTTAATCTTAGGATAGATTGTTATCGTGACATAGCCTTATTAACTACTTTCCTTATGGCTAAGTTTTAAAAGTATATTGCTGGTCAGGACGCTCACGCTATATTTTAAGCGTTATCAACTTTTACAATTCCAAAATGAACTGAATTCTAATGTTTTGTCTATCAACTACATTGACTTGGTAATATAAAGATACCTTTTTCGAAATACATCATAATTAAATACCTAGTATAGTAGATATTTGGTAACGTAGAAATGGATTGATCATTTATGCAAAGTTTTGGCTATTAAATTTTCCAATATTACTTCGTAAAATTGGTGTCAAAAACAAAAATGCCAGCAATTAATCTTACCCTTTCACGAGTTGTTGGTCCCGGAATATTACGTTATCCTTCTGGGACGGCTCATTAACTACGAATATTCATAAAGTATCCTATAAAAGAGTTCATCACTCAACCCTTTTGGTTTCTAAATGTCGGAAATTGCTTAAACCTGAGTAGGTACTTTTTATTTTTATAAAACTTAATAAGTTTCTATCACTTAAAATATTTTTAAGATACAACTTATTTCACAAGTAAGTTTATTTGCAAACATACCAATTTTAATGGGATTTTAACACTATATGTGTAATCCTCTCTTTCCTTGTACTTTTACACTAAATTGGACACAAAACTCACAACTTTTTATTCTGTCAGTCAATTTAATAGGAGTCCTATTCGACTACTGAACAAAATTTTAAAATCATGGCACAATGAAGAAATCAGGAGGCCTATGATGGCAGATTTTATCAGTGGATAAGTTGATATAAATCTGATAAAATGACAGTTGCCGCCACTGTTTGTCATTTTATCAGGTTTATATCAACTTATACGCTGCTAAAATCTGCCATCATAGGCCTGCAGGACTAACTATATCGTTTTATTAGTTTAAAGACCTCCTGGCCTAGTCGGTAGTGACCTTGGCTATAAAATAGTTAAAGCCTATAGGTCAAGGGATTTATTTGTGTGTCTATTACGGATAGTTGTTCCTGAGTTATGGATGTTTGCTATGTATTTAAGTATTTATCTATATCTATCATTTTTTATAAGTCGTCGGCTAATTCTCCTATAAATAACATAAGCTTTATTGAGGTTACTGTGGGACTAGATTGATTTGTGTAAGATTGCCTCATAATATTCATTTATTTATTACCTACTGGCGATTTTGCCCAGGTAGTAAATTTACAGTCATTAAACTTCTTGAACATGACCATATTAACCATACACAGGTCTCAACTCCGACAAGCTTTTCAATAAAGCGACGATGCACATATCGTTTGACGGAGCTTCGGACGGATCTACACTAGATATGTGATGTCAGTAAAGGGCACAGTAATATTGTAGGTAGGTATCTACAGGACGAGAATGAGCGAACGAGATTGGAGCTGATCTCAGTGATTCAGTCGAGCACTCGTAAAAGTTTACGAAGTGCCGCCCCCGAACTATGGCGCAATCTTCTCGCCCCATAGTAATTCAATATACAGGAGAAGCAATCAAACTTGAAAATCGCAACTTGATTTGACATTAGTCTTAGTGAGCATCTCCAACAAAACATGGTATCGTGATTAATGTGTAATGAAGTGGAGTTTTTAAAACTCACTGTCCACTCCAGGGCACGT
Organism: Pammene aurita; assembly: GCA_947086415.1. NCBI lineage: Eukaryota > Metazoa > Arthropoda > Insecta > Lepidoptera > Tortricidae > Pammene > Pammene aurita. The sequence continues at coordinate 34,048,834 of OX352290.1, read as the reverse complement.
GGCAGTACCTGTACTTGATAGCATTGGGTACGTCCGTCCACGAATTGCTTTGATTTCCAACCGTAGGAAAAAAACCATATGCTTTTGATTGCTGAATCTAAAGGCAATTGCTGCTTTGTCAATGAAATTATCAATTCTGTTCGTTGTTCGAGAAAAAGGCTAATGGACGGAATTAGCCTCATTAACCTTAATACAGAATAGGTATAGACTCATGTTCTCCTGATATCCTGCTGATTCAACATAGTAAATCTAATTTCGGAAACCTTCCGCTAGTTTTTCATGACATTTGTACCGAACATCGTGTCGTTACTGACGACTATTTATCAACGTCTCGTCTAGGGTTTCCAACCATCCGATTACAACGTGACATTCTCATTTTCCGTCCCCCGCCTTCTTGCTTAGATTTACTTATAATTCGCCTTTTGACTTAGTCCCTTGTTATTAATCTGTTGCATCATTAATTACCATCACTTCGGTTTATCCATTAAGGCGTGCTTCGAAATGTTTCCTTCGAACGATTTGTTTCTTTTGTCGTTCGTTACGTTGCTATTGTTATGTTAAAACTAAAAAAAACTCGATTAATATTAATACAAAATCAAGCGACAATAATTGACAAACTGTAAATCAACAAGCTATACTTAGTCGCAATGTAGACTGTACGATGAAGACGGTGTCGAATGGCTCGGACCCAAAACCCAGCTCGTACCTATGGCTCAGTACGTCTGTTGTCGGGCCGTTAACGTGTAGGACGCGGAACGTTACGGCATGAATCATCCTTTACTCTGAAATGTATAGGCCCCTTGCCTGACATCAAGTGAATAGAACCGATTTTGTTACGCATATACCGTGTGCCACAAACTGTGATAGCACAAGCTGTAACCAGACGCAGATTTTAGTGTTAACTACTAGACCGTAATTAATTTTTGAAAATTTCTCGAAATGTACTTTTAAAGGCAAAGTAATCATGTAGGTAGCGAAATGTCGTTAAATTTATAAAACATATAAAAGTATGTTTATTAGGATCTACACTAACTACCCTTAGCGTATACATATGGCTATATCAACAATACGCACTGTATAGTCTACCTACTTAAACTGCTGATCGAAAAGCAAAGGCCTAGGTAATTTATATAAACTTTTAGAACGGATTACTTTAATTAGGAATGCTATTTATCAAATTACTAAACCATATTTTTATACTGAAAATTACATGTTGAGTATTACCTACTATCGAAGTAAAAGGAATTTGCATCTCAACACGTTGCAAGCTGGAAGCAATCTCCTTAGAACCAGATGACCACCTGGGTGCAGTGCACCTTCATTTATTAATTTTCTCCTTGAGCGGTAATCTAAAGCTAAGAAGTAAGAATTAACCATGGATGGTATAGATACTGGGTAAGTCAGTTGTTAATATTGAAAGATATTAGGTACCTAAAGTGTAACATGATCATTGATCATACATTGGCCGCGATTCGAAAAATAAACACACATACTGGACAGGCACAGCTCCAACCCAACCAATCCAACTCAACTCAACGCTATAACGACATTGACATTTGCTATTCGAACAAATTTTCATTCAACATTGGTCTCACATTGGTCTCACATTGATCACACATTGGTCACACATTGTACCAATGTTGTACCAATATGAGACCAATGTGTGACCAATGTGTGACCAATGTGAGACCAATGTTGAATGAAAATCTGTTCGAATAGCAAATGTCAATGTCGTTATAGCGTTGAGTTGAGTTGGGTTGAGTTGGGTTGGAGCTGTGTCTGTCCAGTGTGTGTGTTTTTTTCTCGAATCGCGGCCATTGTCACTGTAAATCCCCTCTACACTCCAAAAGTATCAAATAAGTATTGTAAATAACATCTATTTCAGAGCATACCTTTGTTAAAATACATTGCATTATTAATAAATTCATAATAAATATGGTTTATTATACACTTTAAAAAAAATTGTCCAACAGTAACTGTCTTCTCTCCATAATCCCTGCTAAACCGAGAAATGCCCAAATTTTGAACGGAACAGGTAGTATGTGACTTGCGAGTTTTAACGAAAAATAGCAATATCAAAAAAGTTATGTGAATCGTTAACCTTCGATATGTAAAACGATGAACCGAGCACTCATTATGCAAAACGGTGCCATCAGAAAAACAATGAGAAAAAATATTTATGTCTCATGCGTACCATTGAACATCAAAAACGAGGCCTCAAATGAATGCAAATTTACTTCAATGAGCGGCAAAAAACGCATTTGCATAAACGTTCTGTATAATATGCATATTAATAAAGAGCTTAGGCAGGGGATGTTTGACCGGCTGCTAAAAGTTGGCTGATTGATATCAAGTAAAACAGTATCAAAATGTACGTACACTAAAAACTAGTTTAGCTAGTTTAACTAGCTAGACGTAATCAAGTGCTTAGGCTTATATATCTATGTTAGTAACTTCAAAACCCTAGCTGTTTTTGTTAAGCGAAATTATGGTACTAGTTGCTCCACGTACTTTTTCCACTGTTATCGGATAAGTCGTAGCTAGCAAAATATACCTATTACAGAATTAGGGATGATACGGAGGTAGTTTTATCGGAACCGGAGTCGAACTCAGAGTTTTCAAGTTCAGTTTGACGGAACCGGAACCGAAACGAAACCGGAACAAGAGGCGAAGGCCGCGAAGTCAGAATAAAAGCTCGCGGGGTGATTCATCGGGAGACATGTCGAAACATGTTGGTACTTGTACTGTTTGCACTTTGTAGGCATAAGCAAGTAACGCGAGCTCCGCTATATCCTCCGATCAAATTTTATTATCCGAACCGAAACTGGAGCCGGTAGTGTAAAATCAATCGGAGGTTCCGGTTTATCGGAACCGGAGCCGAAGGTTCGTAGCATCCCTACTACAGATGTAGTGCAAAGTCATGTCAGATTGTGAAAACTCGGAATTAACGTTCTGTAGAGTATTTTCTTTGCGTTGAAGCTGTCAGAGTCACCATTGCATAAATTATATTATGTAATTCAAACAAACAACTCACACATATTTGAATACGTTCCTCGTTTTTATATATGCTAGTGATGCTTACGGTACCCATATGGCAGTTAAGATAACGGAACCATAAAAGTAGATGTTTTATTATTCAGCAGCCGTTCGGAATACACGGCAATGCACTTCACATAAGCCCTGTGGCTCTATGGCCAATAAAGTCGAAATCGATTGTGTAAATTTTGTTTTATTATTTTCTAGACAATTTCGTTTCTCATTGCGATTTACGCTTAAAAAATCTCGAGCTTCATAGCATGCAACCGTGCATGCTATAAAAGTCCAAAGTGTGCTCATTCACCCAAAATCAAAACCAGGTTTAGACACTGCGTAATTTATAACCCCGAAAAGAGCTTAGGGTTTATTGTATAGGGCACATACTCACTCATTTCTAAGCGCTGGTAGCCTGGCGGTAAGACTTCAAACTTTAAACCTCTGCTCGTAGCATTTACCATTTAATCCCAATATTATTTACCCTTTGGGTTAAATGGTTAGATGGCAGTCGCCTTCGTAAGCTAAGAGGATGAGGATGAATGTAAATAAAAAGAAGTGTGGTACTTAGTTCTGTACCTACGAGTAATCATTCTGAAAATAAATTATAAATTCGTTGAATCTCCTCGGTCCTTAACCAGGTAAGTGTCAAAGTACTAGCACATCTTTAACACCCCTCACAAGTAATACTACGCCACTGACCTATATGCACCCTTCTTGAGGGTTCTTTCAATTATTCAGAGTACTCTACGGAGGGCAGGGAAGGGTTACCTACAGATTTTTTATTTCTTTTATGTCAGTTATGAATAGTGTAAAACAACTTGAATATGTTTTGCTTATAAAAATAGCAAACCGTCTAACAAGAAACTAAAAGTATATGTATGTTCATTCTTAAACTGACTTCTTCGCCATCTTAAGAGCCAGGTCGGCAGCCTACCGGGCGAGATTGTTTTCGTCGACAAACGAAATTTTGTCACTGGTAGCTAAAGACTACAGTGACGAATTTAACAAACATTGGCGAAAATTGCACCGGTCTGAGAACGGCCAGTTATAGTTATAATGTTTTTTTTTTAATTATTATTTTAATTGTATGTATTAGATTGTAATATTTGTTTTTGTAATATTTTATGGGTTTCTTGCCTGCCAAATAAAGAATTTATTATTATTATTATTAAACATCTGATCAGTGATTTTAAACATAAAGTAGCTCTCTTCTATTTCTTTATTGCGTAAATTTACAATAAAAATAAAAACGGTATACTTTAAATAAAATACTTTAAAAAATTACTAAACAGCATTTTATAAGCTAAGTATCTAACTCGGCTCTCTATTAAGACTCCCTATGGTTAGTAAATAACATCCATTTCCTTTAAGAACGTTCTCCATCTTACAAACTAACATTAATTGAAAATCATAACCCAGCGTTTCCACTACAAATTGAAATACTTGCCAAGCGAAAACAGCGCTTTAGGTAATGAAATAAAGTGTATCTAGAAATTACTTGATTTCTGAAAGTTCTGGATGCTCCAGCACGTGTTCAGATATAACCTTTGTAAGTGCAAACCTTGGGTGAATGTCAGGGCCGAATTACGTAATAGGGATAAGTCTAATTCTACCTAAGAAAATATTAATCATATTGATACTAATAAATTTTCTAATTGACTAAGGGTAAATACGAGTACACAGTTTAGATTAATGACATTAGTTTATTTTTCGTATTCTGACACATTATGTAGTATATGGCCCATGTTCAGCACTATTCTATCAAATCAAGGTGTGTAATATTAGCCAAAAGTTGTAGAGCGCTCATGAAAACCTTTCCAACTTTTATTTGATAAAAATGCTTCATATTTACAGGCGTGTTAGGAAGAATCCTAGGCAGCGTGCAAGGCCAAGGTCACCTACGATCTCTAGATACGAGTATTCATCCACTGTAGAAGTTCAAGGTTTATCTTCTCAGTCACAAAGGGATAGAGAATTTATGCAGCAAATGTTAGAAATTGTTAGGAAATAACAAATTCCGGAGAGAATGGTTATTTAAACCACGAGTTTCGTTTATTTTACAGACAAAAATTTAAAGAAACCTAATATTGTTTGGACCTTTATACATTGTACATATGTATCGGCCCTAAAGTCTTCTGTATAACTGCAGAAGTAAGCATTAAAACAAACAATTATTAATAGCTATTCATATAAGTATTAGTATAATTTATACTGCTATCGTCGAGTTTGTCTCTGAGTGGGGGACAAATATAAATGCTTTAATTTTCACAAAGGCGCACAAAAAATCGAATACTTATGCAGATGAAATAATCCCACCGTTGTCATTTAAAACATTCCCGCTTTTTTCATGCCACGTGCATTTGCAAAATTACTGAACCCTTTGCAAATGCTGTCCGCAACAACGCAGACGGCCTAATGTCCGTCCATCAGGACCCTAAATGACGCCCGTCAGTCGCCAATCAAAATATCAAACCAACTCTCACAACACTCTCCTTCACAATTCATTGCGTGCTCTTACGTTGTAATTATAACGTTTGTAAATTGTGAGCGAGCAGTGGACATCGAAAATTGTATTACTTCGACTCTTCATACTTTTTGGTACAAGGAGTTGCGTTCAGGAATTATGGTCGAAATCCATCTCTGGACTCAATGACGTCATTTGGCATAGCAATGACAGTGAGAGGGCAAACGCGATGGGTTTGTCGATACTTTGCTGAGGTATTTAGGGCATAAATTAGATTAGGGGAACCTATAGATATAATAAATGAAAATATATAGTTCTTATGTGTTTTCAATCATGTTGATTTTACCATAGAAATTATATTATTAAAATATAGTGCTATTAATACTATATGAATTACTAAGATAGTAAGTGCTACCAAAAACATATATAATAAATAGAACAGAAGAACCACTTATTTGTAAAATCAACATTTGAGAAGTCACATATTTATCAGGTGCATAACTCGTCCATCTCATCCAAACAAAAAAACTTTTGCAGCGTTTTAATATAAAATCAATGTTCACATAATTACTATTAAGGCATTTTTTATGGAGGATATTAGGCAGACGTTTGACCACAATCTCACCTGATGGTAAGTGACGATGCTGTCTACGGTGGAGCACACATAAACAACTTCTATTTTGCTAGCGTAAGCCCCCTGGACTTGAAAGCATGTTTTTGATTAGTAATATTTTTATATACTTACCTATTTAACGTTTATGATTCATACTTTTTTAATATCTATAGTTATCTTTCGACTACGTGATGCAACACGCACACTAACACCCTGACCCAGTTATTCCCCATTTTTCTGTAATTACTCACCGCTCTTTGTCGACGTCCCCAGTTGGGGGAGCGAGTGTCACCGCTGCAACTACACCTACCATCAGTTCCTCTACAACTTTGCATATTGCTGATCCGTTGAGAAGTTATCTGCAAGAAAAGTTGCGTCTTACTCTTCATTGGCTTAATGTCCATGCAAAAACTACAATTATTCATTACTCCTTTTTTCGTCAAAAACTACATAAACATCCAACATCGTAATACCTGCTAATCTAATAGAACTAATGGTGTGGAAACAAAATGTGAAACAATTACTTTAAAAGATGCACGCAATAAAAATTTGGTATCAGTTTTTAATTACGCAAGTAAACTTTGTATGCAGGGGGGTCACATAACTCTGCATCCATCATACTATTTGTAGCTTATTATTATTCATTAGAAAAAAAATCTTCCATACTACAATTTAACTAAAATGGTTCTCTATTATGGTACTGATAAACTAAACTGACTTACGACACTAAATAAACTTTTAATGTACAGCTTTGAATGCCCTGACAAAATCATTGATTCGTTACCAACCTAAGTTCAAACTTACAGTACCTGCACTTCTCTAAGGATCATCATCGCCACCTCCGTTAAATACAGTATATATACTTATGTACATGTAGTGCCTGGTAGTTGCAATTACAATGGAGGAGATAGATTGTGAGTGTTGAATGGTGTGGGTGTGAAAATTATGACGCTCGCTTCTGTAATGACTACATAGGTAAGAAAAGTATTATTTTTATCTGAAAGAAATTTAAAAATAAGTGGAAGCGGCATCATAAAAACTGTTTTAGAAAATGTATCTGTACCTACGCATTTTAAAGACACATTAATTTTATATCAATTTAATTTAAAACCGTAAAGTATTCGATAGGCAAACCATTATGATAGTTTTAGCTGTTAAAATCTAAAAGCAATGTTGATCTCACTGCGATCAGTAAATTGAGCCGCAAGCTTTAATTTTGCGTTTAAAAACTGATTAAAAAACGTGCGAAAGTGTTAAATTGACAACTAGTGCAAGTGATGGAGTGGAGAAGCAATCAGCCCTTTGTGGTGACACCAAAATCGGTTACATTGTAACTTCGTAACACGGCCATTACGAGTTTGGAGCGGTGAACGTGAACACGTAGGTAGTGTGTACTTGTATTAATATTTATTCAGTAACATACAGTGATGAGACATCTATAAGTATTAGAAAAGTAAGTACTCCTATGTAAGTATAACCAAACACTAGCAAGTTTATTGCTGAAAACACCGTATTATTATCTATATAGGTAAATCACGATTAAATACTAACTTGAACTTTTTGAGTCAAAATATTCTTGTGAAATCTACGTATTTCAACTATAAAGCTGTACATTCAAAGTTTAGTGTCGTAAGTCAGTTTATTTTATCAGTAGTAATATCTATGCTCTCCAGCTGACAAAGGGTTGTTTGATGCTCGAGATAAAATGTGTTTGCCTTTTGACATATTCAGTTTATTCATAGAATTTCGATGTGGGTTCAGTGAGTGCGTTATCGAGATTGTTAAAGGGTTTCCTAGTGTACCTACCTTATGACAAGTGGAAACGTTTTTAAAATACAGTTATGTGATGTTTATTTACCTGTATAATGAAACATGATTACGGATAATCATTTTCTGTTATTTATATAAAACTAGCTGACCCGGCGAACTTCGTACCGCCAACTTCCACGGACTCCCGTCGACCTCAAGTTCACTCCTACGCCAGTCCTACCGTCTCCCACCACTCTCCCACTGTCGTCCAACCATCTCCCACTCTTGTCCACCCTTCTCTCACTCTCTTCCACCACCCTTCTCCCACCGACTCCTACTTCACTCCCATCCCATCGACACCATTCCCACTGACTCTTACACTACGTCAGTCTCATCGTCTCCACCTCCTCCCATTGTCTTCATCCACTCCTATTAACGGACTTACACTTTCTTAACTTCCATATAAGGTTGCCAGGTGTTAGCCGGACATGTTTGGCTTTTTACCAGTGTGTCCGGCCAAATAATTCCTCGTCCGGCCTGTCCGGCTTTTGTTAGGCTTCTGTCTGACTTACGCTACGCGCCAGTCACGCCAGTGGCACGATTCGAAAGACCAGCGTAGCGTATGCAAAAAAGGCATGTCCGGCTTTTGGGATCAAATGTCCGGCTAAATTAAGCGGCTTTCTTTTTAGTTTCTCCAATATTTTAATAGTTATTCTGTTATTCGGGGTGGAGATATGTACATCCAAATATTTTTTAAGAAAAAAAAACCCGACTTCAATGGGGAAAGCTGGTGAAAGATTATTATGTAGATGGTGTACTCTTAGACTCCATACAATGAAATAACTTGCTTAACAAACACAGCGAAGAGGACAAATCGCCAAACGTGAACTATGCGTCGTTGAAGAGTTCCGTTCTGATCATCATCAGCAGTTCCACTTTATCAAATGTCACTATTTTGAATGAAAATCTTGATTTGTTGAAAAAAATACATAAATCACTATGTGTATGCCCTTAAGATTTGAGGAGTTCCCTCGATTCCTCATGGATTCCATAATCAGAACTTGAGGTTGACGAAAATTTGTCCTGACAATCAAACTTGCTTAACAAACACAGCGAAGAGGACAAATCGCCAAACGTGAACTATGCACCGTTGAAGAGTTCCATTCTGATCATCATCAGCAGATCTACTTCTTCAAATGATCTTCTTGAAAAAATGGTGAAATAAAAACTGAAGTTAACATTTTTTTTGGGTAAGGTTCACATGAAGTAGGGGTAAAAAAATTTTATCGGCTTCTAGTTTCTACCCTATTATATTTTAATACACAAATATGAAATTATAAAAGATGGTACAATTAATAATAAAACAGCTTTAGAAAATAAATAAATAATTCTTGAAATGATTCACTGTTTTGAATGAAAATGATGGATTTCTTGATAAAAATATGTATTTGTATGCCTTTAAAGTTTGAGGAGTTCCCTCGATTCCTCATGGATCCCATCATCTGAACTGCGTATTGACAAAAACGGGACTAATCTGTAATATATATATAAACTAAAAAAAAAAACATACACGCCGAATTGAGAACATCCTCTTTTGAAATCTTGAAGTCGGTTAAAAATCAAAGATCATGAAAATCGGTTCAGCCGTTCTTGAGTTATAAATGGTATATAGCATTTTGTTATACCACGTTTTATGTCACGTTCCGCGGGAATGGGATAAAAAGTATCCTATGTCCGTCTTCTTGTTCTAAGCTACCGCCCCACCAATTTTCAGCCAAATTGGTTCAGCCGTTCTTGTGTTATAAATAGTGTAACTAACACTACTTTCTTTTATATATATAATATAAAAGATTGTCTACGGACATAAGACATACAGCCTTGGCCAGAAGTGTTGAGCACCCTTGCGATTTTCATACAAAACTCGAAGCTTTAGTCCAGCGTTTCTATATTTTTAATTAAAACTGAACAGGCATGTTTTGTTGAAGTTAGTAGTAACTGCATAGAATATTTGCAATTTATCCCACCGACCTAAAGTCGCATTTTTGTGACCTTAAGTTTTCATGTTTTATATTTACCTTGAAATTGTTATTAAGTGAAGTTTTCTAGATATATAAATGAAATGTAACATTTTACGTCGCCGTACATTGTTATTATTGGGAAATAATACTTAACATCAAAACTGTAAACAAAAAACTGCTATACTCAATACTTCTGGCCAAGGCTGTATACAGCGAAAGGACAACGTCGTTGCTGACACTTTATCTAGAGTTGAGATACTCGATTTTCAAAATATTGCAATAGACTTTTCTTTGATTGCGAAGGCACAACACAAATATGACGACTTGTAAACATTATTACAATTCACCATTAAATTATGACAGACAATGACAACAAACAGTCAAACACAAAAATAAAATAAAAGTTTATTTAAACTCGGTAAATAATGGTAATACAAACTCGGCTACCGGCGTTTATGTATTGATCTTGAACAGACTCGTCGTGCCAATGTTACGAATGCTTCAATTCAATTTTATAACTACCCTCATTTAAATATTGAGCTGCTACCCACTTTTAAATATTGAGCTCGAACAGGCTTGTCATATCAATGTCAATAAACAAAATGGCCGACATGGCCGGCTTTTAATTAAGGTCATATTTGTTCTTTGAAATCAAGGGTCTTGTGACTTTTTAATACTTATTCTGTTAACCAGGGCTGTGACCATTCAAACTAATCCGAAATCATCTAAATCGGTTTAGCCGTTCTCGAGTTATAAACGGTCTTACTAACACCACTTTCTTTTATATATTTAGAAAAATTTTATAAGTACCTACACACCAGTTAGCATATTCATATATATATATATTTTTATCTAATTTAATTTAATTTACGTAACGTTCGTTAATCAAATTTCAAGTAGGTAAGAACGATTCAGGAATGTGGTGGACGTTTCTTCCCAAAATGTTTCCATTGTTTAAACGAATATCGAGAATTATACATTGACCGCATTTACCTCTACAAACTACCGTGTTCGTCGAATTTGCGTAATGAATTTGTGTTTGCGTATCTATAGCACACATAGCAGTGTATGACTTTTTGTCTACTTTTCCCAATAGTGTTATGCATATCCCGTGTTCCAACAGCGATGTTTGTGATGCCATCGGCGCAGCTTTAATGGGTTTCGAGTGCAACATTGTGTTCGAGCGCAACAATGCAAACAACGCTGGACGCGAGTGGTTTTATGGAATGATGCGTCAGTTTTAAGGTCTATGTCGAAGTGGGAAGCTAATGACTCCCATAGTGCGTATTTGGTAAATGATTTCGTTGACCATTACTTAAAACTTGCTTGCCCGTAGGACGTACTGTCATGGTTATAGCCATAGTCGTAACGGTGATTTAAAGCAAAAGATTGCTAAATTATAAAAATAACTATGATGATTGTTAAGATTGCTGTTCTTATAGCTTGAGCCTTTAAATCAACTTAAGAAACTTTAAATTAATTGTGGACAACTCAAACAGTTATATAAAAATATAAAAACACCTACTTGTAAAAAGAACATCGATTTCACTCGCCTGTTACTTTTTTGTACCTAATCATTTTCACGAGCTGTCTTAAACAAAACAGAACCTTAAGAGCGTTTTAATCTGTACGCAGGTTCATATTTCATAGACTGCAGCATTAATACGAGCACAGGTAAAAAGCGCGCATTTATCTCAACAACAATGGAGTGCATTAAACGAGGAAAAACGAGCATCGTATAAAATGCAAGATCTAGTGTTAAACTTGAGAGAATAATTAACTGAACTTCCAGGGCTGAGTGAGATGAGAGAACGTAATTAGCCTACTTGAGATATAACTAAACTGAAACATTTTTGATCTTGGAAATAGTTAAATTCATGGCTCTTGAAAGGGAATTATTAAAACAATAATAATAATAGTGTGATCACTATAATTTATATTGGTCCCTGTATATAAACCTACATAGTACTAAAGCAACGGTAACGTTTTGGAAGTGGAAAGGAGATCGTCAATTTTTGTTAGGTGATCTGGCCCAGATTATTTAGGACCGTTTAGGAATGATTCGTATCTTTAAAACATCGTCATAATTTCTAGATCATGACGGTGGTAAAAAAAATGCGAAATCTAATGGGAAAATTGAAAAATCATGCATTTAAAACTTGAATCTGACAAGGACAATATTTGAAAGCGTGCATGCCTATGATTAATATATTAATGTAAAAAAAGTACCGGTTTTTTAAAGAAAATGTACAAAAGCGGACTTAAAAACAAAACGGGAATCATGATGAAATAATAAAAAGTCATATTTTGATCATATTTATAGTTCTGTATTTCGGTAAACAAAGACGGCTGTCAAACCATCGTTGATATTATTAACTGAACATTTCTAATACCTATTGCGAAGGGATAAGGTTTACCACCGTTAAGTGCGATACCACTAGTATCTGACATTGCAAAATTGAAAAAAAGATGCGTTTCGTTATGGAAGGCGCATGATATTATTTCATTATGAAACCCACTTTTAATATTCACTCTCCGATCAAAAATGCAAAAAGACACATTTTCAATCTTTAGGCGTTTTAATACAGTCGATTTCTAAGATAAACTTCCGTATTCGTAGGCTTAGATATTATTTTAATATTACAATGTTCTAACTTACCGAACAGTATCAAAACGCAGATTATGTAACGGTAGACATTGACAGTGTCAAACCAAAAACCAAACCGGTTTCAGTCCAGGTGAAGTTAAACTTAATGTCAATGCCATAAGGACGTTAACGACTTGTTTTGCTGTATTGTAATCGCAGAAAGATCAACATAATGTTTGTTTATTTAGTATTTCTAATTCCCGTTTCATTTTTTTGTAATATTTTGCCTACTTTAGTAATAAAATGAGTATTTCATTTACATTGAAGTACAAACTGTATACGGTTTATATCAGGTGGCCTAGAATTGACGATCTCCTTTGATCTTTGGATAGTGTCTACTCTACGAGTACTACTCATAATAACATTTTTCCCTACCATCTGTAACAAATTCGTGTTTTCTTAAAAACATGATATAAGTACGTCTCTTTGGTCTCAAGCATCAGATCAAAAAGATTAATATTAATTACCTACATTATCACGCCTTTTATTATTATACGGATGCAAAATTTTGCTAAAGAAGACCTAATAATGACTCAAAAGTTAACTTACTAGATTTTAATAGAGCGAACGCCGGACGAGATCAATTTTTATTTTTTTAAAGACTGCTGATTATTAAAAAAAAATATGATGGGTCAATCTTACACAAATCGACGTTTTCTCATAGTAAGCATACGCAACAAGGCGACGATAATAGATAGTAGATAGATAAAATACCCACAACTCTAAGGCCCTTTTGAAATTCCATACCCGACTGTAAACGCTTTTAAAATTCAAACATTGTTATTGGCATATTTATGCAATCGAAAAAAATTATGATACCGCTTCAGGCTGGTTTCTGAACCGTATAGACAAACGTTTTGTCTTTATTTTAAAAGCCACAAAACATGTAACCGACCCCAAAAAGCCATAGCAAAATTCTAATTATGCTGCCTTGAGGGCGTTTGTCGAGCTAACAGTGCATTTCTGTGGTTTTGTACATCGTTTTTGAATTTCAATGCTATCCAAAGGTTATATTCGATAGCTATTTCGCAAAAAAAGATAACAAAGACGATTAGGTACCTAGTTACTCGAATCGATTAAATGATTTTCGGAAAAAAAAATTGGCAGATCTAATCATACTTCGACGTTATCGACGTTGCCGTTGAGTTAATTGCAGAACAATAATTTATAAAACCGAGTCCATGTGAATTTGTGAGTACTGCTGGTAGCCAACTAAGTAAGATTAAACTTTCTGTTCCCCTTTTCCGCAACTTCTCTTGCAAACGTGTCATTTCGTTCCCCAGTAAGATGTCACTGACACACTAACATACTACGTACAACTAAGCGCAGTAGCAAACAGAGGGGACCGTATATTAAAACTGACTAGTAAAACGCAGTATTACGATTCAAGATTTGTGTACTTACGCCTTTATCAGTTTGTGGGCTCAGAGAGGTACGCGCTGGCTTACAAAAACGAAATGTCATATTATGACTAGACATTTAAGGACTTGCGTCTGTATGGTTATGTGCTGTAACAGAGGCAGGTGCATTGAACTAAGGCTGCGCCAATTATTCATCGCCATGCGTTCACGGGAAAAATCCCTTAGAGATGTAACCCTTTTCACGGAGTTATCATCTCAAGATGTGGCCATTTTATGAGGTTTATTAGCAGAATATAAATTAATAAATAATACATATGTTTCAACCAGTTAACATTCACCAGTATATGTAGGGTTTCATTCAAAAACTTAACAGCAGTGTAAAACAATATTTGGCTTGTAAAATGCTGTTATCACTATCAGTTTATTACGTTTAATACTTTTTAAGCTTTTTGGAAATATTTCTGGTAACATAATAAACGACCTAAAATTATATCTTATGAAAATCACTGCTATATTATACGTTCTAAACCTGTATATCGTTTCTTTGTATTAATTCTTGAGACTACTGTCACATCTAGTTTTATAATGTCATGTAAGAATTATTATGACTTTTGCATATTACGCGGCTGTAAATAGAACTTTTTTCCTTGCCTTCATCAAAGTTTTAAGTCCTACCCCTGCCATCTAATCATCTACCTACTCGTACATACCCACATGTATATGATTACTTAGATTCATCTATAAAAGACAATTCATAGTAGCCTCGGCGTTTGATTCAGCTTAATTACGTACCTATACATACTTGTTAAGCCTCGTCCTAGCAAAACTAACTATTGGTAGTCGAAATTATTGAACAATACACCTTAGGCCCGAATAACTCGATAAACTTTAACCACATACTTTCTCTAATTGGAAAATAATTTTAAACAATAAAGAACCGATTTCACTTAGACTCCATATTTCCAATAGCAAATGCTCGAGCTACTGTAAAAAATACTTAAATCGCTATAGGTGTGCCTATAACATTTGAAGAGTTTCCATCCCATCATCAGATCCTGACTTGGTGACAATGGGACCAACTGTCAGCTATACCCTTTCAAACAAAAAATAATTTTCCAAAACAGTCCAGCCGTCTTCGAATAATCGGTGAACATACATAAAAAACAAAGATCCGACGAATTGAGAATCTTTAGAACTAAAAAACCTAGGCTATTCTAATTTCAATACTTATTTATTTTGGTTAACAACAAAGGGTATGCCTAACTTAAAATGGCATAATTGGACTTTGTTGGTATGTACTCTGCGAGTTATTTGAGTCCATGGTGTATTAATTTTGTCCAATCTACACAGACGTAATGAAGGTGTTGTCTCATTTGGCACGTCCAAGACTAATGACGCAAATTCGTCTGCGTGCAGCGGACATGGACAGCGCAGCGTTATGTGCGGACGTGCGCGCCAATGAGACTGCATCCTTATTTGCATGTTCTATCCTGATGATTGAAATAATTTTGAAGCCGAAATTCAAGAGGATACAAAAACTATGCAATACTGGCGCACTCTTATTTGGAGAATCAAAATATAATATAAATATAGATATAATAATATAAATATAATTAAAAGTCTTCTATGTCACGTAAATAAGTTAATGCAGTAGAAGCCTAGTTATTAATAAATAAAGATTCTGTCGTGAAAACAAAATCGTTATCTTGTTTTATTAGATAGGTAATAATTATTTCCATTATTTTTATCATTATACGTAATTTCGCAACAGATACATGATAATGTATCTGTTGCGAAATTACGTGTCTATTAAATTGTAGGACCTACCTTTAATAATATTACCAATTTAAAGTAAATTCATTCAGTGATCATATTCGTAAACTTAAAATAATTAAAGCTACTATCACTTAATAGTGATACAATAATGCTACTGCACTATTGTATCACTGCTATGCTACTATCACTTCTATTTGATGTCAATGACAGTTCCGATTCAAAGAGGCAATTCAATTGACTAATTTAAATATCCTAATAGGCCGTCGTAATATCCTAAATCCACTTTTAAAAGTAAAATAAACGAGAAAAAAATAAAAAAAACAAAATAAATCTTGTCTGATTTTAGTAAGAGTTGGGGCATCAAATTGCTTGTTGTTTATGGAGTTAGATAAATATATTACGTTTCACGACTTAAAATTCACCCTGTATAAATGCGACGCGCTCAAAAAGTTATGTTCCTAAGTAAGTGCTAGACGAGTGATAACGCGACTCATTGATGTTACTCGTATAATCAAAATGAAATCATATTCTACGTTTCTGAATACGGTACGTCTTAAGATAATTCCAAGAATGTTCATTTCCCAAAGCTACATTCACAAAACACAATAAAATGCGGTTACGCTAACTGTGGCGAAGTTGGAGGCTAACGATATCTAACAGTTTGTACGACTCAATTTGGAACGTCGGCAATTTGTGCAAATTGGACTGTGAAGGAGTTGGCGCAAAGATCTTGCAGTGGGGCAGAAAGGTTTATTTTCTGTCAAAACCACAAGAAATAAAAAGTGATTGTATGCAGTCGTGGTTATTGAGTAGTTAGTTACATTGACTGAATTTCTGCGTTGCGAGTACATTGATTTTCTGCAACCTTTTCCACCCTTGTTTTGAAATATTTAAATTTAAGAATCTTGATACGGTTTTTTCAAAAAATATGTTCAGAAAAACTTATTTCGATAAAATCTAAAATTTTCAGTTAAGAAAAGATACGATAAGATGACCCAGGATAAAAAACTCAAAAGTATTAAAAAGAGGTAAAGTACTAAAATTGACTTGTTTTTATTGCATTGTGAATGATAGAATTGCTTAAATTTATTACATTTCAGTTCCGCTGTAACGCACCAATCATAAACGAATTAGCATAAATATTGTAGCATTATACTGCATAAAAGTAAGTGCTGTATTTAAGAGTATATTCATATAAGTTCAATAACCCATTATAATATAATACCTACTCTTTGTTGCACGTTATCGGAAGCGACTTGAGAACTCCTAATGCGATATGCAGTCTTGGTAATGTTTAGGGTTCCCAATTGCAATTACACAGAGAACTTCGTGAGATATATGTACAACCTTATCTGCACCATTTCGAAGCTCAAAATGTAATAAATATTATTATAGTATAAGGTTATTGCATCTAAATATACGGACTTTAAATATACGGACCAAACGGTGAGCAATAACGGTGTTACGGACAGCCTAGATCCCTACCTAAATAAATTGTATTTTACCTAGTTAGTTATAAGGTTTAGGTAAGGTGATAAATAAGTGGTACACACAGGTCAACTTTATTAAAGTAAAAACTAGATTGATTGATGTCTGTGCAGAAACAAGACTTGTTTGTACCGCTGAAAAGCAGTATGTGTGCCCTCTGTGATGGTACGCGCCCGACTGAGGGCGGGCAGAGGGGGAGCGGCGTATTTGTATGAATGATGACCCAGGCAGCCGAGATTACCATACGACGACCGCGGGCCCCGACTGAGGTGGCAAGGCTTGACCGAAGCGAGAGCCGCGAAAACATTTTGATTTTCCCGGAAAATGCCGCATCCCACATAGGTCATACATACCTCTAGAGATAGGTTTTTTAGTAAACTATCTAGTAGAAATAGTTTTGTAAGCCTCGGACTTAGGATACCGGAGTTAGAGTAGATAGAAGCTCACTCCCATACAAAATTTACTATTAAGAAAAAGCAACTTTTTAGTTTATTGAAATTCTGTAAAGAGATTGTCCTAGATAGACAGATCTTGCAAAGACCTTTCTAACAAGGTATGGATCATCGAAATCCGTCCAGTAGTTTTCGAGATATAAGCAAAAATGTAAATAAATACGCAAATATCCTAAGTCGAGTGCAAGAAAGAGATAGCAATGTAAACAAAGGACTTCTCTGTCTAAAACTTCTAGATTTATCGAATGCGTGAAAAAGATAGAGATATCCTTGTCTAAAATATCTAGATTTTTCCATAGCGTAAAAGAGATGAAGATAGATCTCTCTTTCAGATTGTTCTAGATATTTCCACCCTCGCTATTTTCGAATCATATAAAAGCCGGCACGCACCGCCGTAGTTCAGTTCAGTTCAGTTCAGCAAGCAGTGCCAGCAAGAAAAATAAGAAGAAGAAGAGATAATAGTGACCAGTAGTCGACAGTATCAGTATATCAGTGTGCGTACCGGCTTTCTATGTGCCTAGTGTTAAAGTTTAGTGCCTAGCGTACCTAAGGTTCATATGACAGGGTATATGTACCTGTTTATGGACTAAGCGTTATAAGTAAAGTGTTAGTGTCTCAGTTTGTACCTAGTGCTCTTAGGGTAAACGTGCCAGTACTCGGGCAGGGTATATGTACCTGTTCGTGGACTAAGTAGTTCAAGTAAAGTTAGTGACAGTGCGAAGTAGGGTAAATGTGCCTATCCTCGGACAGGGTATATGTACCTGTTCTAGGATATAAGTTGTAAATAGTGTAAATAGCCATAGTTAGCCAAGTGTACCGAGTGATTGTGTTTTAGTAATAAATAAGAATCCAAGTGCAGTGAGTGTTATTACTGAGAGTCCCGTTCCACAGTGGGAGGAATTGGATCCCGAACCAGCGAATGCTCTGTATCCGCATAAATAAATATTTAGACTGTGCTGTCGCTGATGCAGACTGACGCCAGAGAGTAGCCTGGCGGCCACAGTTCTATGGTCCTTCGAGCCGGATAAGGGGATTCAGTGGAACTTGGACTAGTGAAAAGTGGATTCTTATAGTGACTACTGACACTTTGCGTGTGTGTTATTTGTGACATTGTGTTGTGATATAGTGCAATAAAGTGCCAAGATGGTGTCATCAGGAGTGAATACGAGGTCGCAGTCTGGCCGCCGCACCGGAGAGGAAGAAGGCCGACTAGAAGATACTGCGGAAGGCGTATCTGCGAACGTGGCAGGGGCACCCGGTACCGTGCGCACCCCACAGGATGGGGTCACGGGCAAGGCCGGGCAGCCGTGTCAAGAATCTTCTGCGGGGGTACCTGTAAGGGCCGGAGCCATGGTACCGTCTGGGCCCGCGAAGGTTGTCCATAAGGGACCACCACGTTCCCCGTCGACACTGGAGCGGCGAAGGATCGAGCAAGCGATCAAGAAGCAGCTGCGACACAAGGAAAGGGCGGAGCAACGCCGAGTTGAGCGCGAGCACCTGAGTGGGCGCGCGCAGAACCTGTCTCCGGTTTCGGAAAGAGGGAGTAAGGAGGCCCAGTCAGAGGGCCACCCTAAGGCCACGGAGACCCAGAAGTTACCGACTCCATCACCAGGCAAGGTACCGACGGTCAAGTCTCATCCGTCGAGGAAATCGCACGCATCACACGCAAGCAGCCTCCGATCAGCCAAATTGAGAGAGCTCGAACTCAAGCAAATGAGGAAAGAGGTCGAGCTAAAACGGCGAGAGATCGAGTTGGAACGAGAGCTGCTAAGGAAGGAGTACGAGCTCAAGAGGGACGAGGTACTCGAAGAAACGAGCTCTGGAACTGGAACTGGAACTGACTCATCGTCCGTGGGGTCATCGCGCACAATCAGCCCGGCCAGGGAACGACCGGCTGAACCCGATAGTCGAGTGCACGAGTGGCTGCGCACTATTGAAGACACGCCGCGTCATCGAGTGCGCGTAGAGTCGCCGCCCGTACCGTCACGGGTCAGGCGCGCCCAATCGCCGCCGCGTGGGCCGCGTATTGAGGCACGAGCGCCGCCGCCCGTGGAACCGCGTGATCAGCCACCAGGACGACATGAATGGACGCCGTATTCCGAAAACGCCAGACTAAGGTCGTCGGTAGAGCCGCTGCCGAGTGATGCAGCGACAGCGTTCAACAGGCTCGCCGACCAGCTACGGGACGCCGTCAGGACCACACCGCCGAAGCAGTGTTACGAGTTGCCACCATTCACGGGCAACCCTAACGAATGGCTACTGTTCTTCAACGCCTACACGGAGTCAACCCTACGGTACAACTTCAGTGCGTTCGAGAACATGGCTCGGCTGAGGAACTGTCTACGTGGGGATGCACGGCAGTGTGTGCAGCATCTGTTATCCACATCGACACAGCCAGAGCTAATAATAAGGCTCCTTAAGAAGAATTTCGGGCGCATCGACTTACTGGTGGACAAGGCGCTGGACGAGCTCAAGCGGCTGCCGCCGTTGGGACCCAGTGCCATCGACCTCAACGAATTCGCAACGAAGATTGTAAACATTGTAAGTACACTTTGCGAGCTCGACAGCAGGAACTATAGCAACAACCCGTTGTTAGTTCGAGAGATAACAGACAGACTGAGTCCACACCTCAGAAGTCGATGGTGCGCCTACGCAAAGGAGCACATAAAGGGCGGCAAGTGTGAGCTGATGCTGATGGCTGACTTCTTAATGGAAGAGAGCGACGCAGAGTTAGAATTCTCGCACGCTCGCATGCCTGGCACCAATAAAAGGAGGGAAGCGGCGACTAAGGAGATAGCTCGACCATCACCGAGTCGCGCAGTCCAGGGAAGAGGCGCGCGTAGGACGCAAGCGCAGTACCACGCCGAGCAGACGTACACAACAGGGAACACCGTGGGCATTCGGGAGCCTTGCTTGTGCTGCGGCGGTGAACACAGGACTACGGAATGCAAGCGAGTCCTGGTCATGGACACAGGCGCGAGATGGGACTGGGCCAAAAGCAACCGCATATGCTACAAATGCCTGAACGGTAAACACTCCAAGTTGAAATGTCACGCAAAGGCATGCGGTTCCAACGGATGCACCAGATGGCATCACCGATTACTGCACAGCGAGGGCAGCACGCAGAGAGAAGCGCGTGTACGCCGGCCGCCACCCCGCGCGGCCTCACCTGCCCCGCAACCTGCCGCCCGCGACGGGTCCGGACATCCGCAGGCGGCCAAACCAACAGAGCCGGAGATCACGTCGAACACGACGGTGGAACAAGTGAACAGCACGTCCAGCGTATTTTTGAAGATGGTACCTGTTACCGTAGAGGGTCCAAAAGGGAAGGTGGATACCTACGCTATGCTTGACGATGGCAGCACAGTGAGTCTGATCCAAGCAGACTTGGCCGAAGCCATAGGAGCCACGGGACCCGAGACGCCGCTGCGCCTGGCAGGGGTAAGCAACATGGAAGCTGTGCCAGAAGTAAGCAGACAAGTCAGAGTTCGCGTACAAGGAAAGGGCCTAGAGACCGCGTATAACCTAGTCTTCACCACAGTGAAGAGACTAGGACTACGAACGCAAAGGATGAGCAAGCAGGTCATGGAGATGGAGCACTTCAAGGATATCCAGACTGCCTGCTACGACGAGGCCGTACCGCGACTACTTGTGGGGACAGACCAATGGCCAGTGTTGCTACCTCAGGAGGCAAGAATACGGGGACTGGACGAGCCGGCAGCAGTACTGACAGGGTTAGGTTGGGTGGTC
Organism: Pammene aurita; assembly: GCA_947086415.1. Lineage (NCBI taxonomy): Eukaryota > Metazoa > Arthropoda > Insecta > Lepidoptera > Tortricidae > Pammene > Pammene aurita. Next base: position 34,027,483 of record OX352290.1, on the reverse strand, counting down.
TTCGGAGGTAAGCCACGTATAGTCAACCCACCCGAGAAGCACGTGACGCTACACTGCCGCCAAGAGGATGACGAGCACCTGGACTCTATGTTGCGGGAATATTTCAACATAGACTCGCTCGGCATCAAGAATGTCAAGAAGGTAGATCCAGGGACACAGAGGGCCCTGGATATCTTCGAGAAGTCGGTCAAGAAAATCGACGGACCACGCTACGAGGTGGGACAGCTATGGCGGGACGAGGAGCCACGAATGCCGCCGAGCCTGCACACGGCATTGAATCGACTGCATAGCATCGAGCGCAAGATGGACCGTGACCCGGCATTCGCAGCGAGCTACACCGAGCAAGTAAATAACCTGCTTGCTAAGAAGTATGCTGAGCCGCTGGAGGAGCCGCCAGATAGCAACGTAGCCTGGGTTCTACCGCACTTCGCTGTGACCAACCCCAACAAGCCGGGAAAGATCAGATTAGTCTTCGATGCAGCGTGTCGCAGCCAAGGGAAGTGCCTCAACGATTTTCTTTTGGAAGGACCGGACTTACTACAATCACTGATCGGGATACTGTTCCGGTTCCGCGAAGGGAAGTTCGCCGTGGTGGCGGACCTACAGGAGATGTTCCTCCAGATCAAGATGAGGAGTGAGGACCAGCCCTCACAAACTTTCGTCTGGAGAGGAGACCGCCGAACCGGAAACCCGCAGTTCTACAAGATGACGAGCATGCTGTTCGGCGCAGCGAGCTCGCCTTTCCTGGCGCACAGCGTTCGCAACAGGAACGCCCAGGACAACGCCGAAGAATTCCCGGATGCTGTAGAGGACATCGTCCGTAACCACTACATGGACGACTACGTGGCAAGCTATCCGGACGAGGAAGAGCTCGTGCATCGTGCCACGCAAGTAACATCGTCGCACGCTAAAGGAGGGTTCAAGCTTCGTGGATGGACGTCCAACAGTAAGAAGTTACTGCAAGGTATCCCACAAGAGCTGCACGCAAGCGCACCGGCGCAGCTAGGGAAGAAGGAAAACAAGATCCTTGGCATGTACTGGAACCCTGAAACGGACGAGCTCGGGTTTAACACGGCCATGATGAGGGTACCAGCCGAGGTACGAGACATGAAGACTACGCCGACGAAGAGGCAAATGCTATCGGCCGTGATGTCCGTGTACGACCCACTGGGGCTGTTAAGTCACTACACAATAACAGCCAAAGTCCAGTTACAAAACTTGTGGGCCAAGAAACTGGACTGGGACTCACCACTGCCAGAAGAGGACAAGCACGACTTCGAAGAATGGCTACGGGCTTTGGACAGCGTTGCAGCACTTCGAATTCCCAGATGCTACTTGTCAACGGGGGCAGCGGCGAGCAAGGAACTACACGTCTTCGTGGACGCCAGCACTAAGGCGTACGCATGCGTGGCTTATTGGAGAGTCGTCCAAGAAGATGGGACGTCCCTGGTCAGCATGGTCGCCGCCAAAAGTAAGGTGGGGCCAACGAGACAACTCAGCGTGCCACGCATGGAGCTACAGTCAGCGCTCATCGGATCGAGATTGCAGCAGACCATCCGAGAAGAGCACCGCCTGACGCCAGCACGAGTCGTTATGTGGACTGATAGTGGAACAGTACTCCACTGGATTCGCAACGACACCAAACGCTACAGCGCCTACGTAGCCAACCGCTTAGGAGAGATAGCGGAGCTAACAAAGCCAAGTCAATGGCGCTGGGTACCAACCAAGGAAAATCCGGCAGATGAAGCTACCCGGCCGGATAACAGAAGACAAGTCACCTTCGACAGCCGATGGTATCAAGGACCAGACTTCCTGAAGAGACCAGAAAACGAATGGCCAAAGGAGAAAATGTCCCAGGAGACTACGGATCCAGCCGAGAGGGAAGAAATAATTTGCGCTGCGACAGAAGAACCAAAGGTAAACAAGGAGCCTATTCCCGACATCGATCGATTCTCCGACTACAACAGACTGCTGAACGCGACAGCACGCGTTTACCAGTTCGTCGAGTGCCTTAAGACCCGACAACGAATGCCGCTGCAAGTGAGACATCGGAAGAAAGCGGAACACTTACTCTTCCAGTACGTGCAGCGGACGAGTTTCCCGGAGGAATACCGAAGTCTGGTTAAGCAGGAGCCAGTAAACCGGAAGAGTCGGATCTTCGAATTAGACCCAGTAATAGATGAAGATGGTCTAATAAGGATGCGGGGACGGATCAACGCAGCGCCGGTGCAAGGCCTGGAAAAGAGACCTGTAATCCTGGACGGCAGGCATCGGGTGATCAAACTAATGATCGCTCGAGCACATCGGGAAGCTGGACACGCCAACAACGAACGGGTTGTGAATGATCTGCGTCAGCTCCACTGGATCATTCACCTACGACCGACGGTGCGACAAGTGGCTGGCAAGTGCCGCCTGTGCATTCTTCGAAAGACACAGCCAAAGGTGCCAGCAATGGGAGACTTGCCACTGGCAAGAATCGAGCCGTATAAGAGACCGTTCACGAACACAGCCGTGGACCTGTTTGGGCCACTCATGGTAACCATCGGACGAAGACACGAAAAAAGGTGGGTTGCATTGTTCACCTGTCTAACTACGCGAGCTGTGCATCTGGAGGTCGTCCACAGCCTATCGACAGACTCAGCGATAATGGCTCTACGACGACTGGCGGCACGACGAGGATGGCCTGCGGTCATATACAGTGACAATGCAACCAATTTCCGGGGATCGGACATCGAGCTACGCAACGCGTACAAAGAATGGATACCTGCACTTCAAGAGTTCGGCGTGCAGAAGAACATTTCGTGGAGGTTTATCCCACCCGGTGCACCAAATCAAGGCGGAGCCTGGGAGCGACTGGTGCGCTCCGTAAAGAGCGCATTAACAGCCACTCTGCACACAAAGGCGCCGAGAGAAGAATTACTGATGACCGTATTAGCCGAAGCAGAAAACACCGTCAACGCAAGACCGCTGACCCACGTTTCGGTGGACCCTAAAGATGAAGAAGCTCTGACACCAGCACACTTTCTACTGGGCGGATCGACGGGGGTTCCACCGACAGGACCATGCGAGGAAGCCGACCGAAGAACTTGGCGCGCCAGCCAAGCTCTAGCGGACCATTTTTGGAGGCGGTGGGTGCGCGAGTACCTACCCACACTTGCACCACGACAGTCAGCGGCTAACGGAGTGAGACCGATCCAGGAGGGCGACTACGTTATTATCGTGGATGGAAATTTACCACGCAACGTATGGCCGCGAGGGATCGTCACGAAGGTGTACCAGGGACCAGATGGCGCAGTCCGATCAGCCGACGTCCAGACCAAGGGAGGCGTGTTCCGGAGGCCCGTCACGAAGCTGGCTGTCCTACCGTTGCAACAGGAGCAGCCGCAGGAGCGTCAGCGGGGGCAGAACTGTTACGGACAGCCTAGATCCCTACCTAAATAAATTGTATTTTACCTAGTTAGTTATAAGGTTTAGGTAAGGTGATAAATAAGTGGTACACACAGGTCAACTTTATTAAAGTAAAAACTAGATTGATTGATGTCTGTGCAGAAACAAGACTTGTTTGTACCGCTGAAAAGCAGTATGTGTGCCCTCTGTGATGGTACGCGCCCGACTGAGGGCGGGCAGAGGGGGAGCGGCGTATTTGTATGAATGATGACCCAGGCAGCCGAGATTACCATACGACGACCGCGGGCCCCGACTGAGGTGGCAAGGCTTGACCGAAGCGAGAGCCGCGAAAACATTTTGATTTTCCCGGAAAATGCCGCATCCCACATAGGTCATACATACCTCTAGAGATAGGTTTTTTAGTAAACTATTTAGTAGAAATAGTTTTGTAAGCCTCGGACTTAGGATACCGGAGTTAGAGTAGATAGAAGCTCACTCCCATACAAAATTTACTATTAAGAAAAAGCAACTTTTTAGTTTATTGAAATTCTGTAAAGAGATTGTCCTAGATAGACAGATCTTGCAAAGACCTTTCTAACAAGGTATGGATCATCGAAATCCGTCCAGTAGTTTTCGAGATATAAGCAAAAATGTAAATAAATACGCAAATATCCTAAGTCGAGTGCAAGAAAGAGATAGCAATGTAAACAAAGGACTTCTCTGTCTAAAACTTCTAGATTTATCGAATGCGTGAAAAAGATAGAGATATCCTTGTCTAAAATATCTAGATTTTTCCATAGCGTAAAAGAGATGAAGATAGATCTCTCTTTCAGATTGTTCTAGATATTTCCACCCTCGCTATTTTCGAATCATATAAAAGCCGGCACGCACCGCCGTAGTTCAGTTCAGTTCAGTTCAGCAAGCAGTGCCAGCAAGAAAAATAAGAAGAAGAAGAGATAATAGTGACCAGTAGTCGACAGTATCAGTATATCAGTGTGCGTACCGGCTTTCTATGTGCCTAGTGTTAAAGTTTAGTGCCTAGCGTACCTAAGGTTCATATGACAGGGTATATGTACCTGTTTATGGACTAAGCGTTATAAGTAAAGTGTTAGTGTCTCAGTTTGTACCTAGTGCTCTTAGGGTAAACGTGCCAGTACTCGGGCAGGGTATATGTACCTGTTCGTGGACTAAGTAGTTCAAGTAAAGTTAGTGACAGTGCGAAGTAGGGTAAATGTGCCTATCCTCGGACAGGGTATATGTACCTGTTCTAGGATATAAGTTGTAAATAGTGTAAATAGCCATAGTTAGCCAAGTGTACCGAGTGATTGTGTTTTAGTAATAAATAAGAATCCAAGTGCAGTGAGTGTTATTACTGAGTCCCGTTCCACAGTGGGAGGAATTGGATCCCGAACCAGCGAATGCTCTGTATCCGCATAAATAAATATTTAGACTGTGCTGTCGCTGATGCAGACTGACGCCAGAGAGTAGCCTGGCGGCCACAAACGGTATTATTCCTATTATTCCTGTTTATACCAAATAGTCTTTCATAGGTCGGTAGGCCTCATCATTAATTGTCTGTAATTCATTCTGTTGAGTTCGTCTTATTCAACGCCTTGAAATCATATTTTTTTGTTTTTACTAAAGCAGAACATCATTGCTATAGCCACACCCGACACTGCAAGCATTTGCAAATGGCGCTGAAAAGTCACATTCGACTGATAGGTGCATTACGATGACGCGCCGTGCCCAGCGCTGCACCGCCTCAGGTGAGCAAACTGCACTTTATCCTCATTAATTTGACATTGCAGGGCTTGGCACCGACTAGCCGCAGTGAACCGTTTCATGATTGATATTAGGAATAATAAGAATAAAGTTTAATTAGTGGTAATATCAAAAATGGGCATCAATTTAAACTACACATTAACGCTATTTGAATTAACGATATTAATTGCTCTAACGATTTAACTAGTATATTAGTTAGTAGCACTCAGTGCTTTTTATTTACTTATTACTTGATGTTAATGTGTTAATATTTTAGCATAGATCAGTTTCTTATAAAGTATTCAACAGCCGGTAACGAAGTGTAAAACGTTCAAAGTTGACTAATTCCTGCCGGTGGAAAGGAGGGCGTTCTATTAATTCTATAATAAGACCTGGCAAACGCAGACACTTAGCTAATTTCACACCTGACTTAGCCTTTTCAAAGTAAAGGGTGGAATGAAACACTTAAGAACGGTGCTTTGGTATTGTTAATGAGATTTTTCAAAGTGTTCCAGGATTGCGGTGATGGGTTTAATTTACTATTGGTAATTGTTAAAGTGCTTTGTATCTTAGCATTTTGCTTTGAGGAATATTGTGCATCTTTTTAAAAATGAGGTAACCTTTTCATAAAACATAAGTAAAAAATACTTCCTAAAAATAGTTGCTTCGAAACCACAGATGATTATTATAACTTAAAATGTTTATGTATAGTGGTAATTTTTTAAGAGGTCGGAATCTTACTAAGGAATTCTATCGACAATACCGACATCTTAGAAAAATCGTAATATAAAAAAATAAAAAAATAAATAAAAAAATAAAAATTATTTATTTTCAGATACCTCAGATCCATAGATTGTTAGTTACACTTATAAACCTACATTAGTAAAATAATGTTAACTTAAAAACTATGACTTACCTCATGGAACTTATATAGATTGTATGAAATCAAACCGAAAAACAAGAGATGGGGAATGTAAATTACAAATAGTCCGTTTTATTTTAATGTAGAATTTTCTTTAGAAATTTTCCACGGTATCTGTCCCTAAGACACGACTGCTATATCTTATACTTACGGAAGAAACGTAGCGTCACTGATGCGCGACGAGCCCGCTTTGTAGCAGTAATGTTATGAAACACTATATCCACGGGATATCAACTGAGTAAAGTGTAACCCATTTGCTCCGCTCTTGCTTGTGTGTGTGTGCAAAGCACGGTAGATTAATTTTTAAAAGACATAATAAAAAAAATGTTACATTAAAAGGTTTTACATTTAAATCAAAGCGAAACGGCGTAAATTTAAAAACTAAAAACGCGATCAACGCCGTCTAATTGTACACCAGAATGCTATATTCTTGATAGTTTTTTTAGAGTTCCGTAGCCAAAACGGAACCCTTATAGTTTCGTCATGTCCGTCTGTCCGTCCGTCCGTATGTCACAGCCATTTTACTCGGAAACTATAAGACGTATCTTAATAAAATGTTGACATGAGGTGTATTTTGTATGCTGCTATTTATAGGGAAATGGCTGAAAAATATATTTTCAGAGGGGGCGCTCCATACATGTAGGTAACTAAATTAAAAAAAAAAATTGTAATTAAGTAAATATTTTCAGAAATAATCGCTTCAAAAGTCAAAAAAATTGGGTCACGAAAATTGTTTTTAACATTATCGGTTAAGCCATTTTTGAGTTATTTACAAAAAACTGCTTCAATAGCCATCAGATACCTACGACCTTCTAGCATTAGTTTGGTTATTATTCCATTGAAGCTACGGAACCCTCCATTATCCGTGGTCCGACACGCACTTGGCCGGTTTTTTTTATATTAGCTTTCAAGTTGTACTTAGTGGGCTGTAGTGGCTGTCCAGTATAAATTATGTTTAATAATTAGACAAAAAAAGACAAGCAAAGATCTCAAAACCTAAAATCGTCTAAACATATTTAATCTCTTAAAATTTCAACCAGCATGAGTGATGGTTGCTGCTCTGGCCACAATGATGAACGACCTATGCAGGCGATTCATTTTGCAGACAGTATGTAAGTGTTATATTTCCTATATACGTTTTTATTGATTTTATAAGAGAAAATGTGTTGGTACAGTCACTCTTCGTTGACGTTATCATTTGTCTTCAACAACCTACATTCGTTAACGGCACTAAGTTTTAGCCGTGACTAAACTAACAATTATTTGCACAAAACTATTTAAATTTTTAATTATCAACAGCATAGCGACTACAGCGAGGTTTATTGCGACGGCTAAATATAAAATTCGCTCGCTGAATTGTTAATTTCGCGTAACTGTGCATTTTTGATTATATCTAGTGTCTAAGACCAAGGACATAATGGGACGAATTCCCATTACTAAATTATTAAAGACATTTTGGTGGAAAAAAAATGCTACTTTAGTGTTTCCGTTTAACTATTCAATGTTGAACATCCTATAAGATTTTATTTTTACATAAAAATACAACAGCATTATATAAAGTAGTTATACGATTTTTAAGATTTTAGTTCGTTGGTTCTCAACAAAAATTCTTTACAAAATTTTGAAATGATAAACAATACCTACCTACAGGTGTAAAGAATCCAACAAACAATTTTAAATAAAATTAAAGTAGACAGTAATGAATCCTGTTTTTATTTGGATTCCCTAGAATATTTAGTATTTAGTGACCTTGGTGTAAACGCAACCTAGGAACTCCTTTAAAAGCGGCTCACGCCCGTAAAGCCAAGAGATACAACCAACATAAAAGTAATATTTTAATTATATTTTATCACTACTAAAGTCGTGTAAATGAAAAACTGTTTTCGCTGTTTTATGGAAATCGTAAAAAACTTGTCTCTCTGCGATTCCCGAAGGAAACTTTTGATGGTTTTGCATTGTTCGAGTTTCATTAGATGAGTTTTATGACGCCTCATTCGAAGGTATATGATGCTCTTTTGTTATGCAAGCTTATTTAGATTTTTTTATGTTTCGTGCAGTTATGGTGGCATTTTTTTATGTATTCGTAGGCGTCAGCGGCGCTACTGAATTCCATTAGAAATATTATAAACATGAGCAGTTTTCAGTTTCCATGTGTAACATCGTCAAAAAATAGGCCGATGTTCTATAGCAACACAATAGAAATCGTGCCTGATAAATTGATGGTATATTTTATTATAAAACGGATATAATTTAACGGTTCAATTCTTATAATCAAATAATTTTGACATAATTATTTTATAAAAGCATGGCATTTAACATGGAGAAGATTTTGCAAGAGATAAACGTGTCATGTTATCAAATTATTTGTTTGTAAATTTTGGGATTAATATAATATACATAGAAACTGAAAACTATTGATCACTTTTGAAAGTCAGTTAAAGGAAAACAAAAGACAAGAAGGGCAGAGAGTAATGGGCCTGAACTATTCCAATGCATGTTTTATTACCAATTTATATCTAGAGCTGCTACATATTTAATTTCACTGCTTATTTCGACTACTAAGTTCACGAGCAATGTTTTTACTAGAACCTAATCAATTTTAAGTTTGTGTGTGACTTAAATTGGTCATTTATTTTAATAGAACAGATAGGTTACTGGGTATTTATTAGGATACATTCTGATTTATTTACAAAAAATGACATTACCAAAAATCTGGAGAATCCTTCCAAATCTACAACAATTAGTCAAAGATTTGTCTACAAAAGTAAGGGTGTTGAAACCCTCGAATCAAATTAGAATAGGATTAGCGCTGACAGCTCTGCCATATACTTGCCTCAAAATTACTATGGGTTGACAGCTATCTCACTCTTATTCTCATCGCGATTCAGTATTACCAATAACTTTAACGCAGAATCATTCACATGAAAACGTTAACCAAAATCAGCAAAATTGTATTTCATTTGTTTTTGGTTGTGTGGTATTATCAACTCTATAGTATTCCGACCCCTGTCCTCATCGATTCAACCTGATGACTCCAGATAAGGTACAGACGGGATTGGCCAAGTTTTTCTTCTTTATTTATTGGACCGACAGACAGACAAATGGAGGTGGTGCTACAAATGCGACGCCGTTTTTTGTTACTTCATTATGTTTGATTAGAGTAAATTGAAACGTTTTGTAAATGTCTTGTTGTATTTCTTGTTTCTTCATTTCAAGTGTTTACAATACTACTATGCTACTTACTTGGTCAGTACCTTACGAGAATAACCTGTAAGTCCTAGTTCATAATTTTAGAAAACAGTAATCGTAGAGCTTTCAAGTCCAACTATAAAATTAGTTTTTTTTTATGTAGGTATACCTTTTTGTACAAAATATGAACACAGTAATGGACACAAGATTTTTAAGGAACATTGAGAAAACAATATATTAATGTTAATTTATTTCAAAGGAACAGGAACGATATTAATACTCTTTAAAACATACAGTTATGTAATACCTACATACATATGCTCGGGCAGCAGCTGGTTTCTTAGCTCATAAATATTGACCAAGCAGCAAAGGGTACCTCAAGGTCCATTTGCGGCCCCGCTCGACTGGTCATTGGGTTTATTTCCGAGTGGTCCGGACGTTTTTACTGGCATTATTTAAATAAGCAGTAGTGCGTATTGGAAGCTAGTTTCGGGATAAAATTGTTATGTCTCGCTAAGCTATGCCAAGTGCCAAGTCACATTTGTAAGCAGGATACATTACATACAGTCATGTAGTAGTAGTAGTAAAACACTTTATTGTACAAAATAAATACATGACCAACAAAAATATAGTGAGTGTGTACAAAGGCGAACTTATCCCTTCAAGGGATCTCTTCCAGCTAACCTTTAAGCAACTGAGAGAAATCGGTCAGACATGGTAGACAAAGATTTGTACATTACTTGTACATGACGGCAAAACTACGGAGAAGTTACTAAACCTAGATACTATAGGTAGTGTTAATAAATACGTAACGTATTGGTATAGATTTTACAAATACATATATATAAATATAATAATACATACATAGGTATATATATATATATATATATATATATTTTTTTTTTTTTTTTTTTTCTTTATTGGAGAAACAACAGAAGCATGCGACAATAAGAATTACATGCAATAGTAAAAAAACAAAATAGAGATAAACACACCTTCCTCAGGCGTTCTCACTAAAAAACATACAGTAACATACACGGACTTAACTAGGCAAGTAACCGGCAAGTATAATCATTTGAACATGAGCAACTAATAAGAAATATACAATTAATAAATATAACAACACATACTAAGCACTAGTGACAATGACGACACAATATTAGCAGTCACAGGGTTGGCTCTTAAGAATATTAAGTATTTGATCCCGAAATTTAGGCCTTTTAACATTAAATATATCGATAGAGGTAAATTCTTTATTATAGGTGTTACAAATACGATGTAAGGGGGCGCGCAAACCAGCGTTGGTGGAAGCGGTACGGACCGAAAAGACAATCTTAGTGCGCGAGGTAACTCGAGCAGGGACCCTGAACCGGATTTGCTGCAGGAGCTTCATACTATTAAAATGACCTCTGCATATATTGTACAAAGTAATTGCGTCACAGCATTTACGTCTCGTCTCTAAAGAAGATAACTTATAATGGTGTAACAGTTTAATGTACGACAATCGTTTCCCTGTCAATCGTCTATGCAGTGCCCGTAAGAACTTTTTTTGAACCATTTCTATTGCATTTGAATACTTTTTATATAACGGGTTCCAGATCACTGTACCATATTCTAGATGCGGTCTAACCAGCGATTTATACAACAGCAGATAACTCGAGGGTTTTTTTAAAACTTTTGCAGTCCTCAGAATAAAACCAAGCATTTGGTACGCTTTAGAGATAATGCGTTCTATGTGAAAGTTGAAATGAAGCTTATTATCAAATATGATTCCAAGGTCCCGTACCGTTGACACTTTGTTGACGTACTCACTAACCATTTTATATTTAAAATTAATAACCCTTTTTTTGTTTTTTGTAAAGGTAATTTGTAAGCACTTGTCACTTGCCAATTGTAGTTTATTCTTTGAACAATATTCAAGAAATACGTTTACATCATTTTGAAGTAGATTGCAGTCGTTAATAGAATCAATAGTTTTAAATATTTTCAAATCGTCAGCGAACATTAGGAAGTTACAACTTTTAAAACACTGCTTAATATCGTTTATGAATAGTGTATACAAGAGACGTCCCAAAATGGAGCCCTGAATTACACCAGACGTGACTATTGTTTGTTCTGATGCAAAACCATTGACGACAACAACTTGGGATCTGTTTGAGAGATACGAAACAAACCATCTCAAAAGGTTTTCGCGGATACCATTGAACGCGAGCTTTTCAAGAAGAAGTAAGTGGTCAACTTTATCGAAAGTTTTCCGAAAATCTGTAAATATCACGTCTACCTGCTGTTGCTTGTCCATAGACTCGAATAGTAAGTTGCTGTAGAGCAGAAGATTAGTAATTGTAGATTTGTTTCTCATGAACCCCATGCTGTTCAGCTAGAATGGTAGTCTCAAGAGCAGCAAACAATTGGTCATGCACCAGCGACTAGAATACTTTTGGAATACAGGACTGTACAGAGATCGGGCGGTAATTGGTTATTTGCGAACGTGGACCAGATTTATGTATGGGCGTTATATGTGACACTTTCCATTTCTCAGGGAAAATGCCTGATTTTAAACATTTATTAAATATAATATATAGCGGGGACACACGAGCCGTGGCTGCGTTTTTAATAAAAACAGGGCTTACTTTATCAGGACCAGTTCCCTTATTTATGTCTATGTTTTTAAGTTTTTTTTTTATATCTGATTTACAAACATATATATTACATAGGTTTGGTGCGCTATCTGACGTGGGAAAGCTTAAGAGATCATTTTCTATAACTTTCTCTTTAGGTTCGAAGACTGAAAAGAAGAAGTTCGAAAAAGTATTTGCGATTTGTACACCACCAGAGGATGGTTTATCTTCATAAAACATTGTCGCGGGATAACCCGAGGAATTAGCCTTAAGTGACGAGACGTAGGACCAAAAAGATTTTATATTCTGTTTTAAGGAAATTTCCGTGTTTTGCGTATAGCTATTGAAACATTGTAAAATGAGTGTTTTACAACGAGTGCGAAGTAACGCGAACTCACGATAATCAGCCAGTGCTTCGTATGTCTTCCACTTACGCCGTACCTTTATCTTCCTATTTAGGGTTTTTATAAGCGCCGGGAGAACCATTTTGGATATTTTTGAGCTTTGCGTCGTTTCAATGGTATAAAGTTGTCAATAATACAAAATATTAAGGAATAAAACCGTTCAATCGCTTCATTAGGTTGCATGTCACCTAGTTCAACCTCCCAGTCAACTTTATTTTACTCTGTTGAAATATGCGAGTAATCCGCTTTTCGAAAATTATACAAAGGAAAACTTTTCGTAGGAATGGGCTGCGGTGATTCAAAGTCAAAAACGAATTTGACCGCTGGATGATGATGATGACGATCTATGTTTGATAGTACAATATCTGGCAGTGAAACCTCGCATTTATCATCATAAAAGATAAGATCCAAAATTTGATCGTTAGTGTTACGTAATTTGTTATATTGTTTTAATCCTAAAAAGTTCATGGTTTCTAAGAAAAGCCTTGCCATCGGACAGAGATCACCACCAGACGGCGCGAGCTCATATGTTGTCTGGTTGAGCACCCAATTGATAGAAGGTAGGTTAAAATCACCCACGATACAAATATGAGTGTCTTTTAAATGGTCATGATTTTTTTCTATTTTGTTACAATAAGTCTCAAAAATGCTGAAGGGCGATTTTGGGGGAATATAAACGCAGTTTATTATGAGCATACGTTGAGGAAAGGTCAGAACAACAAATACATCTTCAACGTTGGTTGACTCCCACTCGGACCTACGGGTTGCGACAAAGTTAGACTTAACTGCGAGTAGAACCCCGCCGCCGCCTTTTTTCGCTGTCCCTACCAGGTCTCTGTCGCGCCGAAAAACATTGTACTTATTATCGAATAGTTCAGCACTACTCACTCCGGGATTAAACCATGTTTCTGTCAATATTATGACGTCATAATCGCACTGTAAAATATTTAGACGTACATCAAGCAATTTAGACTTAAGGCCACCACAATTTTGATAGTAAACAGTTATATTTTTAGTAGGTACAATCACGGGCAAAATGTGGTACAATAATACAGATAGAAATATTATATTTCTTGTAAAGCCAAGTATTATAAACTGACATTTTTGTTTTGATGTTTTTTGTACAAGTTTATTCATAAAGTCAGGAATTAAATATGGGGCCGTCATAAACATAAACAATTCAGTATAACAAGACGTGAGTGGACTAAATGTAAATATTACTTTCTTTAACGCCATCATTGTGGTACAAGTAATATGTAAAACAAAGATAACAATATAACTATTATAAGGCATGAAAACATTCACAAAGGCATAAACCAGTGCATCAGTAACGTGGTAGGTATTTAGGATACAGAAATTTAATATAAATTCACCAATACAATATTTACGTAATCTTCATAACTTAATCAGATCGGTTTCTTCACGGACGCGTATAACGGTGGACGTATCATCCCACCTGACAAGGATAGCGGAGTTTTTTATCCAGACAAACTTGTAGTTTTTTGCAGCAGCTGCCTTGCGGGTTTTGGCATAAAGAATTTTATTCTTCAGCGTGAGGTGTTCATTGATGAAAATAGGTCTTGTATCCTCCTTATGCTGGTCTACCGGGACGCTGCCGCTGGCGGTCGCAGCAGCGCCGATCAGCTGGCCGGCGGTGACGCCGCGCCGGGCGCGCGCGGCGGCGATCACGTCGTCCCGGAGCCGACGAGAACATAGTTCCACGATTATATTTTTGGGGCGATCACTTTGGACATTGGGAGCCACTCTGTGTACGGCTTTAATAGACTCCACTGTTAAGGGGACATTCAGTACTTTACCCAGGGTCAAAGTCACATGGGTTAAGTTTTCGGAAGATTTCACAGGTAAGTTTTGTATCTCGATATTACACTGTCGAGCTTTCTGCTCTTGATCCTCGACAATTTGTTGGATGTCGTTTAGCTGGCTGCGGAGGGCAATATTTTCCTCCTTAACGGCAGTCACTTCAGCATGAACATTCGTAACTGTCTCTTCCAACTCTTGAAATTTACTGGCCCAATTGTTGATATTGGCACTTAATGTGTCCATTCTCTCGTTGATACTAGTTTTGAGGCCCGACATATCCATGGATAACTTCTGTAAATGGCTATTCATCCTTTCTAATATAACTTCAGTGTCAATGCTTACTATAGACGGCAAGTTGGAAGCGTTATCGTCTGATCCTTCATTTAAAGTTAGCGGTGGCTTCAAATTGCTGATCGTTGGTGTGGTCGGTTTTTTTTGTTGCTTACATGAGGGGTATTTACATTTTTTCAGGTTCATCGGGAGGATTTTATTGAAATCTGCTGACAGACCAACACAGAAATAGTGTAGCGCATCTTGACAGGCACTGCTCTTAATCAGGTCATTTGATGGCAAATCTAGGCTGCATTTATTGCACTTCATTTTTCTTAGTTATTTTAATAATCACGATAACTGCCTACAAAACAAGTTAAGGCCAGATAGGATAAGTCAACGTTCAGTAGCTTGAAATAAGGATGACTATTAAATGCGTTCTTAGATCAGCACAGCTAACGGGCACGAAATGCAGTCGCTACGTAAATGTCATAAGCGCCGTACATGCGCACACTATACTTGCGTTTCGTCACTAGAGCCCAATCACAGCACGTTTCAAGATCACTGACGGTATATCTCAAATTGGGTTGGATTAACTACAACTTTATTTTGATGAATTAACACACTAGTCCTTTGTTTTCGATACAACTCGTATATCACTCGCGAAACTTGATAGATCGAGTCAATATTACAAACACGAACACAGGTTTAACTCTCTTAAAAACTTAATTATTAATTATTTATCAAGGAGCGACCGGTCACAGTGTTTACGCAGTTCGTCCGCCATGGCGGTTAAATATATACAACATATATAACCGCACACGCCCACCCACCTTCTAATTGTCATGGGTTTGAAAGCCATAACTTTTTCAATTTATCCTTAAGCGTCATGTCAAGTTAACACTTATTTCTAGATATTACACTCACCGGAAAGTATACTCGAACCTACTTTATGAGTAGGAATTAGTATTCTTATACAGGCATTGATGGAGATGAATTGGCGTACTTATGCTTTCTTTACTGTCAATATTATTACTTTTTAATAGAAATTACTTCGATTAATTTCACAGCAACTAGAAAGAGAAGTAAGAGAGAGAGGACATTTTAACTATCAAATTGAAAGGCGCACATGAAATTAAATTATAACTAGAGCACAAATAAAATTATATGTATTAAATATTAAATAAATTATTTTTAAGACGCCGATTTGATCCCAGCCCTGGGCATCGGAGGCCTAGGTCACTTTTTCCTTTGTGCTATTATAGGTGCAGATAATATTTAATTATAAGTAGCTTTTTTCCCCGCACGTTTTCTACCTATCCAATTCTTTAATTTACATTCACGACACTCTCTGCTATTTAAGATTTATAGCCATCACTTGAAATCTTCTCTATGCTTGCGCCCTACATACTCATACGTTCAAGATCTATTTCTTGCAATACAAGGTGCTAGTGAGGTACTTCTTGGGCATAAAATGTCCTCTTTCGTAGAAAAGCCATTTGGCCTCTTTTTCTGTAGAAATTGTTTGGTTGAATAAGATGTGTTAACAAATCAAACCTTTGGTTTCTTACATTTACCAATTTCAAAAACATTTGACACATGTCTTACCTAAAATGAAGTAGATTCATGATTTGTCACAAAAGAGATTGATCTGTTTGCAACTGTCGACTTGATAAGGATAATATTGCAAGGTCTACTTGTAAATGGAAAAAAAATACAAAAATTACGATTTTTAAGGATATAAAGCAAATCATTTGCCTGCAATTAGGTAAACCATATTTTCTTTCTTATGTTCTCTGCAAAACATACTAAAGCAATATGCAGTCCTCCATTATCTACCAAATCCTAGATTTAAATTTACGGGTCACAATCCAAAATGCTATAAAAGCTTTATAGCTATTGTCCCACGTCGCTTCGCTCGTTTCAGGCTCTCATACATAAGGGGCGTAGGGGACTTTCTGAATTTGTGGACTATTTTCATATACCTACTTGATAGACAAAAATATAAAATTAACAAAATTTAATTATGTCTAACAACGGCTGAGAAATAGCCAAACCGTTGGGCTAACGACTTGTATAAAATATAGTAGGGGCCATAATCTAACTTTAAAACACGATTCAACTTCAATACAACTCGAATGCATTAACTACGCAATACACCTAGCGCCTAAACGTCTGAATCAGAAATATCAGAATATGTTTGAAAATTATTCCGATGCAAATCCAATACAACTTCAATATTGGTTGATTATTTGTTGTGCGTTGAAGTTATGTTAGAAATACGAGTTGATTGTGTTTTTAATGAATTATTTATGTATTTTAAAATTAGAATACGGCACTAGGTGTATGTTGTTGTTGGTACCCGAATATTCTCGTAGCACTCGCGTACCTTAATATGCTACGCCGTAGTATTCGCGTAGAACTTCGATAAATGTTGAGTTTTATGTTGATAGCTCATGGCACTATAGTATTCGTTGACTTTAGTTTAAGACAGTAGTTTTACTGTAACACGATATCATAATATTAAAAGTCAAAAATTTAAACTTCATTTAGTAATATTGTATTAAATAATATAAAATATGTTGATTCAATAAAACTTGAGTGAAGCGAAATTAACCCTCTTTTGAACTTCGCCGATGCGCCGTTTACGATCGTTTATTCAAAGCAGGTAATTTCGTGCGAACATGTTTTACGAGTGTTTCCGTTTGATAGTGCGGGGCATGGTGACGGCGGATGCAAACTACGTCGTAAATTGAAAATCATAATAGTTTGGGTCAGGTGGCATGGATAAATATATCGAACGTGATATTCAAACAAAAAGCATCCGTTATGAGCTGTTGAGTTGTTAAATGGCATTCAATAGTAGTTTATGTAACTGTTACGTAATAAGGGTCCTTAAAACATGAGTGTGGTTTTATGAAACGAGCCGTAGGCGAGTTTCATAATAAGATCACACGAGTGTTTTAAGGCCTAATTACGTACAGTTGCATACACTGCTTTATCTACACTCATATTATTTATCCAAAATGCCGTATTCGGAAACCATAGAATGGCCGCCATTGCACCGCCATGACCAACTCGATTGTGTCGGGGAGGCGCGTGTCGGGCTGTCGGCGGATGCGCGGGAGGGTGCAGGTGTACATTATGTTATCAAAACTCATAGCACATCAATATTTGAGCATGAAAAGTTAAAATTACGTTACTGCCACAGATAAAAAGCTTATCATAGTAAAATCGGTCGTGGTAATGCTAGCCATTGCCTACCGTTTTCGAACAAGTTTTAGAGAACTTACAATATGAGTGTAGATAAAGTATTTTTTTTTATTATTCAAATATGTAAAAATGTATATAATGCGCTGGTAGCCTGATGGCGGTAAGATGTCCGACTTTCAATCCGAAGGTCGCGGGTTCAAACCCCGGCTCGTACCACTGAGTTTTTCGGAACTTAGGTACGAAATATCATTTGATATTTACCAGTCGCTTTTCGGTGAAGGAAAAAATCGTGAGGAAACCGGATCTAATCCCAACAAGGGCTAGTTTCCCCTCTGGGTTGAAAGGTCAGATGGCAGTCGCTTGCGTAAAAACTAGTGCCTACGCCAATTCCTGGGACTAGGTTGCCGAGCGGACCCCGGGCTCAATAGAGCAAAAAGCTGGGACAAACGCTAGGAGGAAGAAGAAATATGTAAAAATGTATGTAACTGTATGTAGCTCCAATTCTGATTTCACTTATCATTTGAGGCAAGATATATTCGATTAATTATTGTACTCGGTAGAATAGTAATATGTATGTAGTATGCATGTGTATAAAACAAGTACGGTTAATATGCGTGTATTAACCGTTACTATTACTTAATATATACTTAATATAAATCTCAGTAGCTATTTCTATCATCTGAATTCAATGAATACATGAAAACCTACTATGCCAATCATTTTATTTCCAACACACTGCCCCTTGCACATTTACGTAAACAATAAAGCCAATCTGTCCCCTACTCGAGCATCTCTAGGCTTTTTATATCCTCAATCAAACGACAAGTGGCGAGAGCGGAACAACGACCTAATGAATTTCGACAATTCAAGAGGCGGTCGGTACGTGTCTTGAGCCAACGGCAGACCCTTGACAAATGTGCGCAAAACGAAGCTGCTATCTATTTCATACTTTGTCGTCAAGAATACGAGTAAGAGACTTAAGAAATGGTATAGATGAGGATTTTGGAGTGCAATTTTGTACTTATAGATACTAAAGGGGATGGTTTCAAAAGAAGGTCATTATGATTTTTAAGATGAGATGACGTTATTATCTGAAATATTTTATCTGTGCCCAAATTGCGCACACTCAAGATTTTGACAGATAATTTTGTCTTTACTTTTATGTTTTGTTGACTAAGCTTGCTACCAAATTTTCTTAAGCCAAATTAGGATGCTTGCGGAGCTAATGGATACGACGAATATAATTGACGAGTTGGAATGCGCTAAAATTAAAGACTCCGCTGGATTAGACACCTGAAAAGGTTTGGAGACAACCGTGCCATAAAAAATAGGGACTTTTTGTTCGTAGACATTTGATTCCTTCTTTGTATAATATAAACTTATCTAACAAAAGTGCGGAGTAGTTTACAAAAGATGTCCAAGGCAGATTTTCATTCAACATTGGTCTCACATTGGTCACATATTGGTCACACATTGTACCAATGTTGTACCAATGTGAGACCAATGTGTGACCAATGTGAGACCAATGTGAGACCAATGTTGAATGAAAATCTGTTCGAATAGCAAATGTCAATGTCGTTATAGCGTTGAGTTGAGTTGGATTGGAGCTGTGTCTGTCCAGTGTGGGTGTTTATTATTCGAATCGCGGCCCAAGAAAAGAGAGGAAAAAAAGTCCAATAAAAGTCTTAAGTCCTGTTTCGTTCACAATTTGCCTCAATAACGCCACCACCCTGCACTTATCGCGTTCTTAGGCAATTTATCCGGGCTCATTCCTTTGGACCCAAGTGGAATCCGGAGGGAGTATAAGGTTACTATAAACATTATGTAGACAATGGAACTGTTGCAATACTGCCAGTGTTTTGTACTATTTTAGGTTAGGATATATGCAGCGTTTCTTTTCGAAATATATAATTGATAGTGATTTCTCAATTAATCGCATAGAACCATTCCCTCCATACGATAAGGTAATTTACAACATTATAACGACAGATCATTACCAGGAATCATTTCGAATGTAATGACTATTCATACACGGAATAGAGTCATTATAGGCCGCCACTTCATTATTAAACTTATCTACCGACGATTGGGGAAAGTTATAGTAAAATATATTTTATGAAGATGGCTGCAGGTTCTAAATTTCGCTGAACACTTTCAAATGTAAAATAAAATTAAAGCATAACGATTGACTAAAATTATAGGTGAGATAGTTGAGTTGAGAAGTAGAGCAATTTAAAAATCATTACATGCCTGATACTTTATTAAAAAGGTAACCCCTACTATAAAACAAAGTAACTCAGTCAATCGAAATTTCTATTTTTATATAGCCAAAAGCTTATACTTATATAGATGTCATATACAAAGGAAAATGTAACCTAGGCCTCCGATGCCAGGGATGGGATCGAACCAGCGTCTTCTGCATTCGCGGCAGACGCCTTAACCACTTGGCCACCCGGGTCACA
The DNA here is from genome assembly GCA_947086415.1 of Pammene aurita. Taxonomy (NCBI): domain Eukaryota; kingdom Metazoa; phylum Arthropoda; class Insecta; order Lepidoptera; family Tortricidae; genus Pammene; species Pammene aurita. The sequence goes on along the minus strand of OX352290.1, from coordinate 34,007,436 downwards.
GCAGCACCGGTCGAATTTTCCCGTAAATATTTATTAAAATAATTTGATTTGTTCTTCAGTTGTAATGACGGCAACGCCATCTCTCTCGTTTTCAATGAACTCCTAAGAGTTCGAATTGGAGGTATGGACTCATAATATTCTACCTTAGATGATTGGCTAAAAATGCGCCTTTACAAGTATTGCATATAGGGAAAATTCGACCGGTGCTGCTGTGACCCGGGTGGCCAAGTGGTTAAGGCGTCTGCCGCGAATGCGGAAGCTGCTGGTTCGATCCCAGCCCTGGGCAGCGGAGGCCTTGGTCACTTTTTCCTTTATATATGGCATCTATATAAGTTTATTATTTATATAGTAGTGTGTTTACTTAAAATAGTTTAGCTTAAAATACTTCAGTTGAGCCAAAAGCTTGTTCCCTAAAGATTTCATCAAGTTGAATATTAGTTAATTTGGTATTTGCTTTGCCGGAAAGTTGACTGGTAGAAAATGATATATAGCATTAAGTCCGCCTTTTTAAATATTGATTTTGTTGTTTACGAATTTATTAAAAATAAATTAATCAATAAGTATTTCAATATTACATTCTGTTTCATGAGTAAACGTTTCAAATAAATAGTAATAGTAATTTAAATGTTCAATATTCCTAACCTTAAACATTTTAAGGGTATTTGTAAAACAATGGCTGACTAATCTAAAGGGTTTATTACTATGCTCTAGTCATCAACGAGCAATCATCCCCTGATGACTGGCTAACCAGATTACAATTCCATCACTACTCTCCTTTTTACCCCCCTTAATTGAAATAGTCAAACTTGTAACTAACGTGTGCTTTTGACTACGAAGCGATTTAAGCGCTTGAACAAGAATATACTGTTTAGTAAAGTTGTTCCACGCGTTTCAGCAAGCAGCTTTTGAATAGTTATTTTATTAGTATTATGAATAAATAACGAATACCTAAACGTATAAACTTTTGCATTTACAATAAAATAAAAAAAGGATCACCTAATCGTTTGCTGTCTGCTTATGCCCATTATATAAGTAATTCTTAAATGTGGTAGTTTAGAAAAAAAGGTACCATCTGGTAAAGGGTGCTTACATTGTACAGTCACCGGCAATAGTATCTTCCTACACGAAGGCTGCAAAAATATGTGACACGCTCTTATGGCCCTACAAATAAGAACGTGTCACATATTTTTGCGGCCTTCGTGTAGGAATATACTATTGCCGGTACAGTCGTACGTTGTAAGTATGGGCCGCCAAATGGTATCTTTTAATAAAGACTGTCAAACATTTATATTTTTTAATACTTATCAAATGAATTTCCCACCAAAAATGTAGAATTTTAAATACCCTGGATTTATGATACATCAATAGTGTCAAGTGTAAGGAAAATTAAGTAGTTACCCATTAGCTTTAAACAAATGCGGTTTTTACCTGGAACACCCGTCCTTTTTAATAAAGCGCTGCAAACGGCTACCAATCGAGAAAATAATGCGATTTTTGCACCGGCAACCCAAGCCGGGTTCGATCTAATTTGTTCCATTTTACACGCGTCTGCTCTTAATAGTTTTAATTAAGCGAATAGTTTGAAATGAAACGTCATCATCCTGGTGCAGCCATTTTTACCCTTGGCTAGTTTCGAAATTTAAAAAGTCTTAACGCAATTTTGAAATCTGGTGAAATTAGTAACATAAATATGATTTAGAAAGATTAGAAAATAACAAGACCAATAACTATTGTTAAAATGATATTTCATCGCGTATTTTAAAGTGGAAAAAAGACATATAATAAAGCTGCAGGACTAGGTATGTTATAATAGGTATTTTAATTAAAACGGGAAACATTGTTTAAGACCGAAAAATAATCATAAACTTATATAATTGTCATATTATATGACATCTTATACAAAGGGAAAAGTTTAGTGACGCCTCCGGTGCACAGGGCTGGGATCTAACCATCGTCTTCTGTATTCGCGGCGATTTTGTTTATAATTTATATACTCGTAGTACCGAGTGTTTCTACTTAAAATAAACAAATAATAATATTTATGGAAATAATTTGATTTGTTCTTGAGTCGAAAAAGAGTCTCTTAATTCTCGGCTAGGTTGTCAAACACTGTCTGGCCATGAAAACCTAAAAAATATATTTTTAAATATATGATCCCTTTATTGAGCGCATCAAGGAGATTTTACATACCCTCTACACTGTTTGTAATATAAATTCAATTAGTCGGTTCGCATCGATACACTGCGTAAATAGAAAACAATTGACTACCAATAGGGCCAGCAGTGCAGCCTGCTCGTACACAATACGTGCACTAATGGATTATCAGTGATTTGCATTTAGCCAGGTCCGCGCGATGGTGGTATGCGAGAGTGGTTTTAACTTGTGTAAACACTCGATAGTCACCGAAAAGCGAGTATAAAAAGATATGCATACATATGACAATTAAAAAATTGATCCGCTTTATTTATTGGTTTTCTTAGTGTTGTGATAGTTAACCAGAGTAAGTAATTTAATTGTTTTATGCTAAGATATTGATTGAGAGACACTAAATTCGAAAACTATATACATACTTTCATTACATTACATACAAAACTTATATATCATACGTTGGGAACAACGATATATGCATCTATGATATATAATAATGACAGATGGGTTATGCACGCTCCAAAAGTGAAGCACTTAATATGAGTGAATTCAAACAACTGTCGCTAGTCGCGCACCGGCCAGCGTGAAATGCGGACGTGCGAATGAGCTCCCGTCATCCGCGTGAGAAAGAGATAAACTGTAATTTTCTAACAATGAGAGTAAAAAATATGTAATGATTGTCAAAATAGATAAATATAACAGAATCGTTGCTAGGTTATGAAATAACTCTGTAAGTATTTTTTCTGCTCATTTTGTTAGAGTATAACCCATCCATAGTAAATACCATTGATTTGCATGCGAATATGCTTCATTCTACTTAACCTCGTCCTTTAACAGTGCGAGGTCGGGTTCAAACATGACCCTATTTAGTGCAAAATAATTGTCTAGCTGATACAATGCTACCGACGGAATGCAATCCCACTCATAAATATACCGTAGCTTACTAACTTTACTATACGTATAAGCACTACGAAATCGAGAAATAGAGAAATAAATAAAATAAATAAGCGTTGATATTGTTCTGACTTTGCATTGACTTCATTTATGGCAAGAAATACCTTTACTCTATCGCAAAGAGTGTTGTTCTACACGTGCAAGGAGTAATAGCTGGAATTATTTCCAGTTGGATGTATATTATTTTTGGTACCAAGTTAATTTAATCCAGGTAAGTAATAGTACATTATTGTCGAGGAGACGAAGTAGCACATTGCTGGCTGAGTATTATGTTTAAACCGACGACTTTAGGAGTAAACTAGGCTCTTCGCCGCCTATTTTTTAACCGTTATAAAAAAAATCTTTTATCACTACTTACAATCAAACTCTTTTTTATTTGCAAACTTTTGAAGGTAGGTAAGGAAATATAAAATATTTATGTTTAATTTAAAACAAAATGAGAACTGCTGTAAAGGCGTTTATATTGGCCGTAGTTTCAGCATAAAGTATTGCGGCTGCAAACGCCGTGTCGCGGGCAATCAGCCATTTTACTGCCCTTTGTCTTCTTAAATCGCCGCTCCGAGACCGATAGTCACTCTCGGTAAAGTAATGATTTTAGATGGTTTCCCTAGCACACGTTTTGTTGGAAGCTGTCAAAACGTTTGATAAGTTTTCTACAATTTTTCTAACGTTAAAAAGGTCATAAGATGTTATGATATCTCAAAGTTAAAGGCTAGTTTTGTATTATACGTTAGCAATTAAAGGGTTATTCAACAAATATTCAGCTGTTACATAATAATCAAAAGCATTACCGACCTTACACACAGACGCCTAGTTCCGAAGTGTCAACTGTTAACGGTGACTAACCGATAGCGACGTATCCATTCATTTTTTAGGGTTCCGTACCTCGAAAGGAAAAAACGGAACCCTTATAGGATCACTTTGTTGTCCGTCTGTCTGTCTGTCTGTCTGTCAAGACCAATTTTCTCAGGAACGCGTGGAGGTATCAAGCTGAAATTTATATCAAATATTCAGGTCTATTGTCCCTTGGAGCTGTGAAAAAATCAAACTTAAAAGCCAACGCAATCAAAAGATACAGTCGTTTATGCTGCAAATTTTAGAGTTTTTCGGCACGTTACAGTCGGCCATCCTTTAGGAACGAGTCTCTTCGTTCTAAGCCTTAGTCTATTTATCCAAGTCCGTTACAATCATAATACTAGTTAATTTCGAGTCGTACACTTATCTATCAAATACACAACTAAGTATAATAAAATAATTGTGATTATTGACATGAAGTATGAGAGTTATTCTCTCCAACTGCCATACTGTCTGCAATGTGTCTGCAATGTTTGAAGCCACTCCTAGGCGGTGAGTTCGTACACCAATCATGCCCGGTTCCAAACACTGTCCCTAAGTGTCTACCTATTTACTTCTCAGTCAAAGAGTCATCAAATGAGATTTGAGCCACTCCTGGACGGTGAGTTCGTACACCAATCATGCCCGGTTCCAAACATCCGTGACCTGCGAGGTTCGCGGAGACTACGGCTCGGCTGCGGCTGCGGCTACGTTGTGCTCGCGTTGTCCGATCATCACAGCGACTGCGCCCACGGCTGCGTCGCGAGCCTCCACGCTGCTTCCTCTCAGTATCTTTTCTGAAACTCAGATAGGTTTATGTGAGTTCTAGATAATTAAATGCAAGAAACTCTCAATAAACAAGCAGATAATTATATTATCCATATAGTATTTATTCAAGTTTAGGAAATGTTCGAACGAAACAACGTAGGTAAAATACAATATTTGATATCAACAATTAACTCTAAATGAAATCACATTTATTGTTATAAATCCATATTCATCCACTCCATGTGTTGTTATTTCCGTCATGAAACTTACAGTATGTCCTTAGAAACATTTATTATTTCTATTACTACATGTATTTTTATATTTCATCGAAATATGAAGAATTTTAAAAACATTTTATTAAATCCATGTTTATTTCTTCGATCATCTTTTATTTTTATGAATAAAAGCACTCAATTCATGTAATTTGTCCTGTTATTTAACTTTTCACTATATTTTTGTAATTACTTATCATTTTACAATAAAAACAAAATATGTCGGCCGAAAATGAATTTTAAAAATCCATGTGGATCGGTTAAATAAAGAGATATTTTTGAAATATACGCTACCTCGTATGACTCGATATCTTAGTTCTTTCTATTTTCGCTTATATTTTTGTATAACAAGTCGTTTTCTTTAAGATTTGAATTCAATAAAAGTCGAGCTAATGGCGTGGTACGAAAAGTTTGTTTTTTCGCAACGATCCCTAGGCTTCGAGGCGTAAAGTTTTATCCCACTTCTGAGATGTTATGATATCTCAAAGTTAAAGGCTAGTTTTGTAAAGCCTGACCAGAAATATATGATCATGCGCCATGTTGCGGAATTTCATTGGAACTAATTTCTTACACTGGCAATAATTTTAATGTGATAGGCTGTCACTGTTGTCAAGTGTCATTGAGACGGTTTGCTTGAACAATAATAAAGTGTTGAATATGAAATAATAAACGACAAAAATATCATAAAATTATCCATATTCAAGAGCGAAACATTGTAAATAGTGTATATAATAAACTGCTGTAAATAATATACTCGGGAAATGAAACTATTTCGCTGCGAAACATTTTCAAATTAACATCAGAGCTGACAGGTAAATAAATCAAGATGTCACTATACCATAGACAATTATATGCTCTATGACTGTTGCTATATATATGAGAATAATAGCGCCCTCTTGACAATAATCAACAATCAAATAAACTGTCAACTGTCAACGGTGACTGACCGATAGCGACGTATCCATTTATTTTTTATGACATTAAGCACAGTGTTGCCACTGCAATATTGATAGTCACATTACAAAACGTTTGGTGCACCTGCATGAAATCTTTCAGGACAAATTTCCGCCACTCGGCTCATAAATATCTCAAGTCATAAAAAAAACTCGTCAAGTTATAAAAGCCAACAATATCATAATTACCCATAACGCATCGGGTTACATTTTCATAAAAATAAGTGTTTTAAATTGTTTCTACTATCGGATAATTTTTATTCTCTTTTTCACTTTTCTAGAATAAATAGGAGATTTACGATCAGTACCAAATACCCTGTCCTTAACCACAATATAACGTGCTAGGTGGACGATGTCCGTATCAGATTTTTGTTCGGTCGTAAACCGTCGCAAACAGTTGTGTGGTGTGTAACGGCGCGGAAGCGTAAACTGCCGTAATTCGCCCCATCTCTTAAACATGTCAACTGACTAGTTCAAGCAGTGGTAGGTAGGTATCCTATATAGGTAAAAAATAGCGCTTAAAAACTAACACCAATATCATTTTCATACCAGCATATTTAGCATATTCCAATTTAATTTGAAAAGATTCCTAAATGGTTATGACTGGGTAGTAACCAAGTTTAGGTGACAGGTCAGTAGGCGAAACAAGTGCTCGCATGTCAGGTGACAAGGTGACTTAAGATAGGCAGCGAAAAAACCTAGTTTACTCTTATGCTAGGATCACTTATGGGGGCAATGTAGCATAAAAAACCGGCCAAGAGCGTGTCGGGCCACGCTCACTGTAGGGTTCCGTAGTTTTCCGTCCGTCACAGTAAGTGTCCCCACTTAAGAGTTAATAACACCGCCATGTAGAATATGATATGAGAGTTCCATGTACAGCGACATCTATCGGCAAATTGAGTAAACTATTGCGCGCGAGCATAAAGTATGGAAGATGATTTTTATGGGATAATTCTTTATTGCGTGAACCGATTTTCACCGTTTTTACTTTATTTGAAAGCACGTCATTTCATTGTAATTTTGTAGAAATTACAGGTACAATAAACACCTGCTTATACGGTTAAATTACAAACTTAATTCAGAAATTATTTTGTATTTTTTTTTCAAAAACTATTCATCCTATCAAGTTCAAAATAATTTTTCAAGAAAGTTTTTATAAAGTTCTACTTTTGAGATTTTTTTCATATTTTTAAAACTTATGGTTCAAAAGTTAGAGGGGGGGGGACGCATATTTTTTTACTTCTGGAGCGATTATTTCCGAAAATATTTACATTATCGAAAAATGATTTTAGGAAACCCCAATTCATTTTTAAATACCTATCCAATAATATATCACACGTTAGGGTTGAAATGAAAAAAAAAATCACTCCCCACTTTACGTATAGGGGAGGTACCCTAATAAATAAAAAATTTTCACTTTTTATTTTACCACTTTGTCGGCGTGATTGATATACATATTAGTACCAAATTTCAGCTTTCTAGTGCTAACGGTCACTGAGATTATCCGCGGACGGACGGACGGACGGACGGGCAGACATGGCGAAACTATAAGGGTTCCTAGTTGACTACGGAACCCTAAAAAGCATTTCTAAGCAGTGGAATAGATTTATTATTACAAACATATTATATAAAGATACAAAGCGACAAACATTCGGCTTACCCCACCCAACGTCATTTGTGTTTTGTGTCATTTTCAAATATTATATAAAAACAGGTACCTATAGCAGCGTCGCGGGAGGGCCCGAGTGGCATCATGATTTACACCCTCTTGTTCATGCTAATAGAAGCACAAGTAGCTGCCTTGATTTACGATCTGGATTAAAATATAATTATTTCACTTCGAATACATTTATCATGGATTTTGCAGAGATTCTCTTCTATCTATGGGTTTGTTTTCGGTTAACAGTCAGGATTACTCAACTTCGCCTACACCAATTTTTTCTCAATAATTGATTAAGAGTTGAATAGGAATAAAACAATTTCAGGTATTATAAACATAAAGGATGTAAAAAAGGTACAGTAGATATTAAGAAAGTTCTAATTATTTGCATTTCCACACGACACAAAAAGGTCAAATACGGCTTTTCGTGAACCAAAGATTTCCTATGGCATGATTGTTCCTTAGGATCCAAGGATGGATTTGAGAAATGGAGCCACCAAGATTTTTGATGTTAATTTTTAGGGGGGGCTCTAAACTTTATCTTGATATCTACATCAGTTAAGCTACTAGGCCAAGTTTGGTAACGCTTTCGTATAAATCGGGGATCTTATAAAACATTTTTATTATATTTTTCCATTTTAATTTTTAGCTCCATCAACAGTTTTTTTAGTACACCCGTCAATATAACGTTTTAGTTTGACATTACATTTTTTTAATTAACGAATAGTTGGTTATGACGTATGGATAACCTTGTGAAATAGGGAATTTCAAAATAACAAAACGTTTATTTCACATGTTTTTGCTTCGGAACGGTGTCAAAATTATACCATAAATGAATTCGGCATCCCCGATTTATACGAAAAAAATAGCAAACTTGGCCTAGTAGCTTAACTGATGTAGATATCAAGACGAAGTTGTAAAAATTCCCATATAAAATCTTGGTGGCTCCACTTCTCAAATCCATCCTTAGGTCCTAAGTAATAATCATGCCGAAGGAAATCTTTTCTTCACGTAAAGCCGTATTTTTTCTGCTACAATGGGCTCTATAAGTGTTATGCAACTTATTTAGTCATCATAATAAATAAAAAAATAAAAAAATAAAAAAAAAAAAATAAAAAAAATAGAAAAAAAAAAAATTAAAAAAAAATGAAAATGAAAATGAAAATGAAAATGAAAATGAAAATGAAAATGAAAATGAAAATGAAAATGAAAATGAAAATGAAAATGAAAATGAAAATGAAAATGAAAATGAAAATGAAAATGAAAATGAAAATGAAAATGAAAATGAAAATGAAAATGAAAATGAAAATGAAAATGAAAATGAAAATGAAAATGAAAATGAAAATGAAAATGAAAATGAAAATGAAAATGAAAATGAAAATGAAAATGAAAATGAAAATGAAAATGAAAATGAAAATGAAAATGAAAATGAAAATGAAAATGAAAATGAAAATGAAAATGAAAATGAAAATGAAAATGAAAATGAAAATGAAAATGAAAATGAAAATGAAAATGAAAATGAAAATGAAAATGAAAATGAAAATGAAAATGAAAATGAAAATGAAAATGAAAATGAAAATGAAAATGAAAATGAAAATGAAAATGAAAATGAAAATGAAAATGAAAATGAAAATGAAAATGAAAATGAAAATGAAAATGAAAATGAAAATGAAAATGAAAATGAAAATGAAAATGAAAATGAAAATGAAAATGAAAATGAAAATGAAAATGAAAATGAAAATGAAAATGAAAATGAAAATGAAAATGAAAATGAAAATGAAAATGAAAATGAAAATGAAAATGAAAATGAAAATGAAAATGAAAATGAAAATGAAAATGAAAATGAAAATGAAAATGAAAATGAAAATGAAAATGAAAATGAAAATGAAAATGAAAATGAAAATGAAAATGAAAATGAAAATGAAAATGAAAATGAAAATGAAAATGAAAATGAAAATGAAAATAAAATAAAATAAAATAAAATAAAATAAAAATAAAAATAAAAATAAAATAAAAATAAAAATAAAATAAAAATTATTTATTTTCAGATACCTCAGATCCATAGATTGTTAGTTACACTTATAAACCTACATTAGTAAAATACTGTTAACTTAAAAACTATGACTTATTATCTATTTATTTTAGGTCGTATCACATGCAGGTCGGTGTATCGGCGCAGAATGTCCGAATCCCACCTCCCTGCTATCATTCTCAGGATGCTATTTGAGCTCCCCCTCATCTGCGTCACCACAGACGCCGTCTTCTTCCGTACTATGGCATAAAAGTCCTCTATGCTGGCATCGGCAAACATCCCAGAGGCGCTGCAAAATCGAGGAAGCCCAAACAGCATCCTGAAAACGTTATTATATTGGATACGCAGGGTATTATAGGACTTCAGCCTGAAACTAGCCCACAGGCCACACGTATAGAAACTTTGACAGTAAGCTCTAAATAAAGTCAGCTTCACTTGGGCACTACAGCGTGCGAACCTGTGCACCAGCATCCCGCCTCGGACCGACAACGCCCTGCACTCCCGCTCGATATCTAGATCGTCTTTTAGGTCCTCAGTCACAATATGACCTAGGTATTTGAACTGAGTGACACGATTCAGAGGGACTCCGTTTAACATTATTTTAGGCGAGTATGCTGGACACTTAATATTACCCCTGAAAATTAAAAACTCGCTTTTGGCAGCGTTGTACTTTAAGCCGTGCTCCTGCGCATACATATCGCATGTATTTATTAGCATTTTTAGCCCTGATACTGATGGGCCCAGCAGCACCATGTCGTCTGCATAACTAATATTATTTACACAAACATTATCAATTCTACATCCGACATGCATGCTGCTGACCCCTCAATCAGATTATTTATATACATGTTAAACAATCGAGGCGAGGTCAACCCCCCCTGCCTCACCCCGCACTTTAACACGTATGGATCAGAATATTCTTTAGCCCATTTTACCATGTTTATCTGATTACTATACCAGTGCGACATGATTTCTGTCACAGCCGGATTTATGCCTGTCTCCTTCAACTTTGACCACAATTTATCATATGACACGGTATCGAAAGCCTTAGAAAGATCTAAGAAACAGGCTGAAATAGGCGTATTTCTCTTAACATAATAGCTAACTGTATGTTTTAAGGCTAATATTGCACTTTCCGTAGAGAGTCCTTCGCGAAAACCGAATTGCGCATCATGTACTTTAACATGTGGGTTCAAAAAAGAGTCAAGAAGCCTATCTAATACCTTTGCGGTGATTGTAGCCAAAGAAATTGGCCTGTAATTACTTTTATCCGCGAGATCTCCTGTAGGATTCTTAACAAGGGGTATGACCACAGTTTTCATCAAATCAGGAGGTAAATATGTATGTCTCAAGCAGAGCGTGAACAGCATAGATAATAATCTCCCAATGTGCGAGCCCGCGTGCTGAAGGTGCTCAATGCTGAGCCCGTCATGCCCCGGAGACTTACCTCGTTTCATATTAGCTATAGCTAGTCTAACGTCTTTAGCTGAGACTGCAATTGATGTGTCTTTCAACTTGGGCTCAGCATTGAATCCCTCCCGCACGGGTTGATAGGGGGGCTCCACCATAAAATAGTCCATGAAAATGTTAGCAACATCCTTGGGTTCACTAGCGCCATCCACACTAGCTGACAGACTTGGTTTATAATTCAATTTTTTGGAACTTTTCCAGAACTTCCCAAACTGTTTAGTTGCATGTTGTGTCGCTAATATGTCAAATTTAATCTGTTCTTGATTGTTTTGACAGAACTTAAGCCTAGATTTAAAAATTTTACGACTAGAACACATCTTATCATAAATAGGACCACTCTTGGGTTTCCCATGTAATACATATGTCAAAAAATCTAACCTAGCTTGCTTGTGACTGTGTGATACATGTTTATTCCAGCCTAGAATACTTTTACCATGATTATTTTTATTTGACTTATGTACACTACTTTCCATAGATGCTCTACTTAGCGCACTGATTATGTCACAGTAAAGTTGATTAATCACACTTCTATGTGAAGTATCTTGACAAAAATTATCCGCACAGTAATGAAGTTGCTGCGGAAACTCTATTATTTTTAAATAGTTATTACATAGCTCTGAGTATTTAGCAATCTGTTCAGGGCTTCTTACTCCCCATAACACTTTATTACATAACTCATTGTTTTGCATATTTTTTGATCTCATTACGTCAATATTACATTCGATTTTTAATGGATAGTGATCCGACCAGAATACACCGTATAGAACCTCGATATTATTTAACGTGTACCATGCAGAAGTACTTACCAAGCAGTGATCTAACCATCTGTGGGATCCGTGCGCATCACTCACAAAAGTATGGGTTCCTGATGATGCACCTAGCCGAACCACATCCGCACATAACCACTGCCTATCATTACAAAATTCGAACATTTCCTCATAAAATTGAGCCGATGGATGTGCATTGTAATCGCCCAACATATACACATTTTCAACACTGTTATCCTCGATTATGGCGTTCATTTCGCTTAAACATTGCGTAAAAATTGGTAAGTTATCCGGTACATCTGTCGGCATATATACGCATAGCACTACGAACTCCTTTCGATCTTTAGTTATGACATTTATTCCCGTAATACGCTCACTACTGCACTTTATAACGCTAACACTGTGAAACGCACTATTTCGCCAGAGAATCGCCACGCCGCCGTGCGGCCTACCGCGAAGAACACCAGCTGATAAATCCACCGCCGATTTGCCGGTGTAACTGAAGTCCTTATCAATTTGTCCAAGGAAGGCCAGGTCGTGTGGCAGTAGCCAGGTTTCCTGTAGTGCAATCACATCGGCCCCCTTACAAAGCGATCTGACGCAGTCAACGCTTCTCTTTATATTTTTACAATTATATGTTATAAACGTACATCTATTATTTGTCTGATCTATTTTCATTGAAATTCTTTTTGTTTTTTAGACCCTGCCCCCCACTCCTTACTGCGGGGTCACTGGGTTTGAAGCGCATAATGTACATACATATGTATACATGTTAATATATGTAAACTGTATACTCGTTCTTGTAATAACGAGAAACAAAAATACCATTTTACAGGACTACAATCCAATACGCCAGCGTTCATGAATGTTAAACAAATATGCTTCTGTTGTAACAAAGGCATTTACATAATTATGATCAGAGTCGAATGCACTTTATGAATATAGGTTTCATTTTCCCTGGTTCAGTTACTATTTATTTGTATATTTTTGCTTTTCGTCGTCTGAATTATCTTTAAACTTACAATAACTTTCATATAGTCTGCAAAATCAACTCACCCATTGAATGCAAGAATCAATTTTTTTTCTTGCACAATATAAATGTATACGAAAAGGACAGTAAAGGAAGTCCGATACCTTAATCCAGACGAGGGTAATGATCCGCACTGGCTCCTTCGACGGTGCACGAATCGTTAAATGAATAAAGCCAGTATTTTAAGACAATTAACTTTTTCTTGAAGAATTGGTAACTTCTCGAAGGAAAAATGAGCTTAAGATGCATTTGCAAAAAGGTAAGATAGACGTGCAGCCCAAAAAAAGTAAACGTTCAGATGTCTGACGGTTGGCTTCAAGTATAAACTTTCGGTACTTGTCATGTTTTCTAAACACTCTCTGTTCTTGTTTATGGATGAATCATGTGAAAAAATAATAAAGACCAATCTTCTTGCCTGACTCCCCGCTGCAACGGAATAGGCTTCGAGTTTTGGTCCTGGAGTCGGACTGACATAGTGGCGTTCTCGTACAAATACTTCAGCACTTCGATATAACGATAGTCTACTTGGCACCTTTGGAGAGATTGTAGTACAGCCCAGGTTTCGATCGAATCGAAGGCTTTCTCGTAGTCCACGAACGCTAAGCAGAGGGGCAGGTTATACTCCTCAGTCTTTTGTATTACCTGACGGAGCGTATGGGTGTGGTCTACGGTATTAAAGCCGGTCTATAATATTGGTTGGCCGGTTGTAGTACTTACGATATGACTTAAAATTAAACCACTGGTAGTAATATTTTGATCGTGACACAATCAAGCTAAAACTTGGCTGCTGTTCAATAAGTTGTGCATCTTGCGGGTTACTTGAAAGAAACTCGGCCAACTTTGCAACCATTGGTTTTGTTTTAACTGATGATAACCCAAGTTCTGTTTGTCAGTCTTTGTTGATTATTAATAATTTATGCTTGTTATTTGGTATGTAAATATGAGTTTAATGATTTTAATGATTTAAAAAGTGGACCTTGAAATTGACTATACCTATACTAGACAGTTTTTAGCAAAAAAGCTTTTTAGGATAAGTAATAAAAATATATGTTAATATGCGCACTAATTGTATAATATAAAATATTAAAACCATTATATAATCAAATATTTTTATATTATACAATTAGTGCGCATTTTTTTAATTCGTAATTTTTCTGATTTTTGTGATACGAATCGTTACACGGTGTTTCTCTTTCACTCGCGTTTAAAAAGAGTTAGACTGAACATAGCTTTTGTCTGCTTACCTCTTCTAATCTATCATATATGACATATATTTTATTTTATAATCAACCACATTGTTCGCCTCGTTCTGCCTCCCTATTAAACACTGTAGATCACACTGCACATCAAACAGAGGCAGATATTGTTGTAAGTACGACATTAAAGATCACTTAACACTCATCGCGGGCGTTACCTACGCACAAATGAAAAATGATTCCAATGAGGGTAGATCGTCCGTCCATATCCGCTTCCGTGCCGCATCCATCACCGTCGGATGTTAGTCGACACCCTTTTTAAATCACGGCGTGAGGATAGCTCACCAGAGTCTGTGAAAACGGCGGTTAATTTCACTTGGCACAAATCTGTTTTGTACCACGTGTTCTCAATTGTTTTGACTTTCAGCAAACAACCCAAAACAAACATTCCATTCTTCAAATTATGAACAGTTTCGAAGAATGTACCTACAAAGAAAACTGCTCCATCTGTATAAATAACTACAGTCAGTGTCAATGACCACTGACCAGTGTTTTTTTCATCAGTATAGATAATAGAGACAAATTATGTAATTAAATCCTTTCAGAGCATAAGGGATTTTGATGAAATCCACTACGGCACGACGTATGTACTCGTAGATAGTAAATATACGATAATCCCTTTAATATTTATTTGAAAATCTGAATTGGCCTATTTAAACTGTTGTCATAATAAAATTGGAAGCTCTATTAAAATATATAAGAATAATCAACAAAAGGCAACAAATTCCGTAAAATGAGTACAATACTACTAATAAACAAGGGAGGCTCAGTCTCGGCCGTTTGAAGTATGCGAGGACTTACTACGATTGCGATCAATGGCGAACAATGGCGATCGAGTGGCCTGTAGTGGATAATAGCGATCATTACATGGACATCTTTTGTCTGTCCGTATGTCCCTAATTGACCAGCAGTCATGACAACGGGTGGTACCTAATTGGTCAAAACTCATGCGAATTTTGAATATGAGTATTCCTATTTTCTAACTTAACTCGTCGTAGTTGTTTTTCAATTGTGAAAAAGCACGAATTTTATGTAGACATATTTACCTTATCGCGTTTATCGCAATCGTTTTAAATCAAATAGAGTTATTTTTTAAGAAGATTAATTTAAGATACGTATGATCAATACATTAATTAAAATAAATATTTGTACGTAAAATCAAAGCAAACCAAACTATGATGTACCACCTATGTAATTTAAAAACTGTACTCAACTTTTTTTGTAACGTCGGCTTTTTGGACGTAAAATAGTCTGGCAATTTTGTAAAAGCATTTAAAGCGGCGTATCAAAAAATATCATGTACCTGTAAACCGAAAGACAAAGTGAACTTACTACCAAAGGGATTACCGCGTGGATTACGCTTTCTTTTACTTTTTTTTATATAATTGAGCGCTTTGAGCATGGAAGTTTTAAAGTCCTTTTGCTGTTTGGCGGAGTGTTTTGCAGGCAATGACCGGGAAGGCATCGCGGCGAGATGTACAAATTTCAGCTGGAGGAGACTAAAAATAAACCGTCAAGTGTGTGGTGAATTTACACAGAATATAATTATTTTATATTTTGGTTTACTATCAATTGATATGGAGCAATATGTTGTGGTGTATACTTATACCACAACATACAACATATGTGGTACACAACGTAGGCTAAAGAATTGAAAACGAGGTACTTTATTTGGAAATTCTGGTACGAAATTATCCTCTTAATTGCTATTCACGTATGAATTACCCGTACTAAGTATTATTAAAATTATGAATTGCAAAATTTCCTTACGAATGCGTAAGGAAATTTTGCGTAACGACGCAATCGCAATAAATGATACGATTATCCAACAAATTAGTGGACGATACCAAAAAAGTTGTTTTTAATGTGTATATTCTGAAAATAGAAATAAGTGGTATGAAGATAAAAGATGCCACATCTAATAAAACTTTAATGCAGCGTATGCACAGACGTAATCCGGTACTTGTGCCTCAAGTAGAAAATTGTACCGACTAACTTCCTTTGTCCGCTGACCACTCGGCGAATTTTTTACTATTTGGCTCAATGACTAGAGTTATACATTCACTTGAGCATTCTCCGTGAATCGCGAAATTATTTCATAAAGCCAGGGAGTCTATTCGACATGGCATATCTGACAATCGCATGTGAGACAACTATGATATAACACTTTTGTGACAGTTGATTCACCTATCCACCTACGTCAAAATCAACAGGTCTCGCTAGAGGAATTTCTCTATTGGCATGGGCGCCATCTTATTGTTTTGACGTTGACGTCAGTAAATTATGGGAATCCCACGTAAGGCATTTGTTTACCTCTAGTAGGTAAAGAGAGCCTTGAAGCATTTTATGAAAACTCATTTGAAAGCGACATCTCTGAATGTCTTCTGAAACTAAATACGTGTGTGGGTATGTGTGTAAATCATACGTGTATTTTCGTGCTACAATACTAGGCTAGAACTAGGGTAGTCTACATAGACGGCTTACACGCAATTTTTTAGATTTGACGATGCATTTTTGGGTGTAGCAACTATGACGAAACCTGTGCTTTGGGTAAAAGATATGTGACAAATATTACATATTGAATAAAAATGACTGGTATGAATGATTTTAAGATTTCTTGTAACCAATAAATGTTTTTTGTCACAAGAAATAACACAATACATTGACTTGTAAACCGACCACGTAGATCCAATATTATGTAGAATAGGTTTAGTGTAAATAAATTATAATATCAAGAATACAACCTTGATATCTATCTCACGTGTTTATATCGAGACCCGAAAAAGTGAAAGATTACAAAATTATAACTAGTGTATGGTTAAAAAAGTGGTATCTTGGGCGTTGCGGGGGGCACTAGAAGCAAACAAACTGCTGCCGAGAGTATTACAACATTTTTCACCACGCCACGGCAAAAAAATACAAGCTTAGGTAAATACATAAAATAAAACAAATTAATTCTGCCAAATATTTATGGTTCAAAATCATCGTTCTATAACGTAAAGTAATAACTGTTCTCCCTTGTAAAAAAAAAAAAAACAATTTTACTGACGCTTTAAAAAAATCAAGAGAGGCGGTGGTGCTGATGTGGTGAAAAAGCATTCATACACAAGAAAATAATTTTAATAAGAAAACCTAAATACTAATAATATAAATATTTAATTTTGCAATTTTTCTGTCTGTTTTAATACCTACTTATAGTGCTGCAGTCTTTGTTACGTCAACCTGTATGGAAAGTTTGAGGCATTTCAAAAACATCAGAAAAGAAATTAAATTCGAGAAATAAATGAATCTTACACAAATCGAACTAGGCCCACAGTAAGCTCAGTAAGGCTTGTGTTATGGGTACTAGACGATATATATATATTTTAGATAAATATGGATAAATACTTAAATACATAGAAAACATCCATAACTCAGGAACAAATATCTGTGATAAACACACAAACAAATTCCCTGACTAGGATTCGAACCCGGGACCTCCTGCTTCGTAGGCAGGGTCACTACCGACTGGGCTAGGAGGCCGTTATTTCTATCGGTAGCCTGGTAGTAAGTGCCTTAAAGGATTGTTTGACATTTGATACTTCACGCAGATAAACATAGTAGAAAAATGGAGCAACAGTATAGTAATTATCAAAACAAACTCTGGTAGCCTGGCGGCCAGACGCCCGACTTACGCTCTATGGATCGCGGGTTCAAACTTGGCTCCTACTACTGCCTCCTAACTTAACTAAGGTTTTAGACACTTCAAACAATTTTACACATATTCTTCATAGATTCTAATCTAATGTAAGACTCTTATATTACAAAGGTATTCCTAATCCTGAGAGTTGAGGATGTTATGGAAATATAAACATATCAGGTAAATAAATACAGTGCACAGTAGTACTAGTCATAATCCTCATGATTATAACTAATTGCCACTAACAAGACCCAAGTTTTGAATTTCTATTTAGGAACCTCGGGATATGAAAACAAATGGGTCTTCATTTCAAAAAAGAAGTTGACGTTTACTGCAAGTAAATGTAATTGTGTATCTGACTGACTTACGTGTAAGTTATATTCCAATATTATATCATATTATATTTCTTATATAATGAATTGATATGGTTACACATGGCACTATAAACTATACATACTTGTTTCTTTAAACATCGATTTTTTTTAAGGGTGTTCAGTTTTTCAGCTGCTTTCGCCACCGCATCTGTATGTTTATTGGATCCGGTGAGGTGAGAAGCCGCCAGTGTGTCTACGCATGTAGTATCCCACATGCACATGTACATGGGGAATGGCTATACAGCCGCATACAGTCAAGGCGTTGTAGGAGATTTATTGCTAGTGGCTTGCTTAATCTGAGGAAATCTTCTCTAACATAGCATCCAAATTACACAAAATAATGCAGAGCACAGTGAATGCAGGGTACTGTAGAGATATTCCCAACAGCAGGGTGGAAGAACACCTACAACTCATCGCACTTTTTGATGTTCATCCATTCGCTCCTCGGCCAGATATCGACATTTCTTTTATGGCATGTTAATTGAACTTTAGGTTAAATAGGTAATGCCAATCATATTATATTTTAACAGTTATATATTTTTAGTAAATACCTACAATTAAAAATCATAAAAATTATAAATATTAATGTGCTCTCAGTGAAAATGTCTTAAAATCATATCAATTTTATAATTACTTCTAGTAGGTATCTTACCTAGTTTGAATAGTCAGAAATCAACTTCGCGCAAAAGTTTCGTGGGGGCAATTACTAGAGGTCGCCTCCATCATTACTATCGGTAGCCTGGTAGTCAGTACCTTAAAGGATTGTTTGACATCTGATACTTCACTACTTAAACATTATAGATACTGGTGCCGGCTATACTGTAAATTTATCAAAAATCTTAAAATTACCGGTCGGCTTCCATATAGCGTTGACAGCGTTGTAGAGCCCATCACGGAGATATTGAAAACATAAGTCTTAAAGGTCGTAAATGGGCGCTAGTATGTGTGGCGTCAAGTTGAAAATACAAAAAAAAATACGTTAATTCATCGTTACGCTTAAATTTTGACACACGGCGAAGCCCACTTACTTAACTACCCACAAAATCTACATACTTACCAAATTTAAGGCCATTACGGTGGGCGTATAAGGTTTTAAGACCAGCTGAAATCGCAATTTGTTGAGCCTTAATTTATTTTTGAGCTTACTGCTCGAAATTTTTACAGAAGCTATAAGACCCGTTTAGTAAGAAAATACCAAATTTAAGACCATACCGGTGGGCGCATAAGGATTTAAGACCATTTTAAGAAATAGTCGGCTTCATAACATCAACTGTAAGACACTCCTCCGTCTACAGCTCAGCCAGCCTCGTAGGTAAAGTCACTAAAATCTTACAGGACCCCCTCCCCCAAACCATGGAACTGTGAGCTTAGAGGAGGCCAAAAAAGCTTGGTGAAGTGGTTGGCGGGTCAGGATGTTTTTACCCATCCAAATTGCCATTGGAGCTGGGACGACGTATTGTGCCAAATTTCTTATGAGTCACTCACTCCTAAGCCGCAGCACTGGCTACCGGCTTACCCGTCACCAAACAGGAGGTTTGGTGACGGGTCGACAGCTTTTCCAGACACTGTCAGTAATAATGACATTATTTCTCTACTCATCTTGCTCATCCTTCATTCATATACATAGAAAAGGATGGGTACAGAAATATTGACAATATTACTGGATAGAAATAAGTCAAATAATAATAACATTAAATAATTAAAATACTTAAAAGAAAAAGAAAAAGAAAAAATATATAAATGTACAAAAATGTATAACATCAAAAAGTTAAAAACTAAAATAAAAACGTCTTCTAAGGCTTTTCCACAAAATATGCACTTAATGAATACACACAAATCATATGTAAGTTAACCAGTGAACGCACCGGGTAGATCTGTTCAACTGGTCCCTATGCACAACATTACATTGTTGCATTGCGCTTGGTGTTACCGAGCGCCTTTGTTCTTAACTCGTCCACCAGTTTTTGCATTCTACCCTCTCCCATTTAGCTTTAAGATAAATATTGTTTTCTCAGTAAGCGATTTATGTAAATATTTTTGAGAAATAAATGTCTTAAACCGTATAGTATCTGGACCGGCACCTGATTGATTGAAATCTGATTCCGGCTTTGAGTCCGTGTTTGTGCTCCACACAGGTGTTCTTGCGGTACTTAAGTAAATGCCACATGTGTGCCTGTGGGATGCTATATTCGTAGACACACTGGCGGCTTCTCACTTCACCGGAACCAATAAACAAGCAGGTGCGGTGGCCAAAGAAGCTGAAAAACTGAAGACCCATAAAACATTTTTATACCTTTCGTAGTCGAGACCCTTGGCGCGTGGGGACCCAGTGCTCAGTAACTTTTTAAAGAACGCAAAAAGAGGCTCGTCGACTCAATTGGTGACCAAAGAGCTGGCAGCTTCCCCGCTCAACTCATAAGTTTTGCGATATAGCGGAGAAATGCTGCCACCATCCTCGTTTGTTAGTTTCTAACATGTCGATACATATAATATATATCGGAACCTCGACAAAACAAATACCCATGGTAAATACCCCGTTTTAAATTAAATAAAACTTCCATAAAAAAAATTGCGTTCTACGAAGTTAAAAAACAATTGTTTTATTTAGAACGTCATATAAATATTGAATACCATTTTTTTTCAATAATAAAAAAATATAAGGATGAACATTGAAAGCATTCTTTTAGAAACATGAATGAATGATTTATTCATGACAATTACAAAAAACATAATAAACAATAACATATACAACCCGAAACATTAATTGCCACGAAATCGTCGCAACTCAGCGTTAAATGCCGGTAGGGCCAGCGCTGGTCTTCCGTTGCAACCATTTGACGACACGGCGCATTCACGCCACGATCACATCCCCAAAGTAAGAATATCTTAATCAAAACAAGAGAAAAAAAAACATTAAAAAACAGGAAAAAAAACATATACCTGTTATACACTTTATAACGGCATGTTAAACTATAAGCCACTTAAACATGGATATCCAGTTATGCGTGTGCCAATTAAGTAAATATTTGAAACTATTTAAAGTATTTTTTTCAAAACTGTCCCGCAAGGTTAAATTTTACGGTTTAAAATAAGGCGGTGAAGTGCCTAGTTTATGGTCAAAAAATTTGGAGTTTTTAGCTCAAAAATAATACAAATGCAAAAACGATTAGATTCGAATCTTAAAATAAGCATGATGACACATATTGATTTATGCAATAAAATTTAGTTGATAGGATGCAAAATGATCAATATATCCAACTAAAGTGAAAATTTATAAATTTTTTTGAAGTGGCTCAAAGATATCAAGCTGCAAAATTTCTAAATTTTACGATTTTTTAAAGTGTGAATTGAAATGATTTTTAACTTTGTACTGTAAAATAAATTGTATGGCAACCATACACATAAATGCAACATTTCACTGTAAAAATAGCAATTTCATATTTTTTCCATACTTTAAACAGGGCAACTATGTGATCGTGACGTCACTTTTGCACGTCATTTTGTTAGGAGCGTTTTGAGAAACAAATGCAAATCTCGGACTTTAAGTCTCATTTCTGACTTTTCTGTTGCTTTAACGCAATTGGCCCCATATAGACATTTGATCCTCACAACAAAACGAATCGATTGATACCATACATGAAAAAAATTCACCATGCCTATTGTATGCTCCCACCGGAATTTGGTATGTAGGTTATTTGAAGTAGACTTTACCGTGAGTACAAATTTGGAGCGGTAAAACCACTGATTAATTAACGTTATTTTCTTGTATTTTCAACTTGACGCCATATGATATGATATTTATTCAAGAACAATTTACATCGTGTTATACATACTAGCGCCCATTTAAGACCTAGTAAGACTTATTTTTTCATGATCTCGAAGATGGGCTCTATATCGCTATATGGAAGCCAACCGATAAGATTTTTGATAAATTTAAAGTGGGGCGGGCTAACAAGGTGTAAATCTGTGTTCGTATCACGGATTTATATAAAGTGGATCTTTTTCTAACCTAACCAAGGAAGTGCATTTCTGTCATTGAATTTGACAACTAGTATCCGATACGTTTGCCTAAGTGAGAAAGAGAACTTGCCATGCGTGAAGAAGGGACAACATGATTCGTAACGTCAAAGAGGGACCTCTGTATAGTACTATTGTTTACTCGGTGCCCTAGCCACAGTTGAAAATTATTACCGAGTAAAAGAGTCGTTCATAGGCGACTAGCATAAAACCGGCCAAGTGCGTGTCGGACCACGCATAATAGAGGGTTTCGTACCTTCAATGGAATAAGAACCAAACTAATACCAGAAGGTCGTATCTGATACCTATGGAAGAAGTTTTTTGGAGATAACTCAAAAATGGCTGAACTGATAATGTTCAAAACAATTTTCGTAGAAAGTATGTAATAGAAAAATCAGATAATCTCCTCAAATTTTTTCTGAAAATATTTACTATTATTATTTCTGAAAATATTCACTAAATCACAAAATGTTCAAAAAAAACCTCAATGTTATTTTTAAACACTTATCGATTGATGTGCAACATGTTGATATTAGGGGAAAAATTGTTTTTTGTAATTTAGTTACATGGAGCGCCCCCCATAAAAATATTTTCTCCTTCAATTTAACTACATATAGTCTGGCCAGCCAACGAACGCAGTAGCAATAGCGACCAAAAGTATGACAACACTAAGAATCAGTGAAAAAAGGAGCAATGATCATCAAATTCTATGTTTTTAATTTTAGTTGGTATTTCCACCCCTTTCATTACGTGACATTCACGGTGTGTAAAAAGGAGACGGATATATTTCGTCTGATCTGTCATCAACTGTAACAAATAATCTGGTTGAGGCAATTGACATATGCCATAAAAAAGAATTTAAATTCAATGTAGAACGTTGCAGGAGTTCTATCTCACTCGCGCTTAAGACGAGAGAGTGAAATGCACTAGAAACAAATTCAATGTAAAAGAAATGTGAATTGAAATGTTCGTCACGAACACGGTGTCTCATCACAAAGGGTTGGCACATATACGTATTTTGAACTTGCCGCGCTTTTCTACTAAAAAAAATGGTTTGCCAGACTATAATTAAATAGCGGCATGAAAAATACACCTTATGTCTAAATTTTATTGTATTCGTCTTATAGTTTCCGAGTAAAATGGCTGTGACACACGGACAGACGGACTGACGGACAGACAGACGGACATGACGAAACTATAAAGGTACCATTTATGCCATTTTGGCTACGGAACCCTTAAAAGTACTAAAAACGGTCCGATAGAGAGCATAATAGTGGGGGGCGGTGCCTCACTCGCACTCGTTACAAAATTGTCACATTTTGATTGTCTGATGACGTCATTACCTCCTTAGTCAAAACGAGACACTCCCTTAGATAAGCTTCTATGTCGGCCTCACTTTGTGACCGAAGAATGAGATCCACTTCATATACATCCATGGTTCGATACCTACGTATACCTACTAAAAAAAAACACCAAACTCTCTGCCATGGGATTCCCAATGTCGTGTCAACATATCTAAAATGGTGGCCATAGCCATAGGCAAAACGCTCTAGCGAGACCTACTGACAGCTTGACAGTTAGGTGTATCACTCTATCACCTAGTGAGACAAGTGTGAGAGCAACGTCTCGCAGTTTGGCATCTCGAATCGAGGCCCAGGTGTGGTGTACGTAATGGGTACTGTTCGTCTCTGTTCATTGATAGGATTCACAAGAATAATTGCAAAACTTTCTCTGGCCAGTACCTACGGTAAGAAATGATTACCCGACTGTAGTGAGTTATATTTGTGTTCGTGTTTAGTGAACATATGCGAACGCTAAAAATATCTCAACATAACATCGGAAGAAGTATGCTGAACATAAGGAGAATATCGTGTCAACTTAAAAACCACACGTAGAAGAACACTTCGTGTTATAGATTTTGCATATATTATCAAAAAAAAACAAATAGAAGTGGGCAGGACACATACTTAGATGCAAGGAAGACAAGATTTTGGGCCAAAGAAGTGACTGATTGGTATCCAAGGGAAGGAGGCAGGAAGCCACAAAGACCTCTACGAATATGATAAGATGACTTTAAAGCTATTGCTGATGGTGACGCATGGCAGAGTAAAGCCCATGATCGGGAACTTTGGAGAAACTTGGGGGAGGCCTATGCTGGAAAGCAAAACAATCTTGACTCCGATGTCTAAAAGCGTAAAATAAATTTTAAGTGATAAATTTGAATTAAAAAATAAGATGTATTTTATTAAATATGTAAGAATATTAAAATATTATTTTTTGTAAAACTAATTAATAAGATTATTAAATAAAGGCTTATTGAATATTGAATTTTTGTCAATTTAATGGTGTAAATTATTAAGAGTTTTTTAGGATCTGGACGAGTAGCGTCCTCAGTATTGGATTAGTAGTGTTTTTTTTTAAATAGTTTTTGTTTTTCTTACGCTTTTATACGTTCCTTAGAACTTTCACAGTTGGTGCTTTAAGTTGTATATTATGCATTCTCAAAATTACAGAAAAGAGGCAAGTAAAATACCTTTCATCCCTTGTGCGAGCAAATTGAAAGCAATGAAGTCGAAACCGTAAGTTCTCAATCATTCAAGTTAACGACAGTGGAGTGGAGGGTCGGAGTGCGTAGAGGGTAGGTAGATGCGTTTGGATGTGGCATATTTAATGAAACAATACAACTAATAGGTATTTAATCAGATCCTTAATTTATATACTTGTTTGAAGGAATGGTACTTACAAATTTCTCATCGCTCTCAACTGGTTATTTAAAGCAGGTACAGCTCTATTTCAACAGAAGACCTTTTTATTTCCGTAATTTTATTTTGCTTTATTGATAATTAACTAATATTTTTTTACGATTAAATATACTGCAGGTGATATTTCATTTAACAACTATAAATATTCATTGTATGTGTGTTTTATACTCACACTTATTAACTACAGTAAAAAAAATATATACGTATATTAACCCTTAAACAGGCCTGACGATTTTTTTACTTTTGAATCCTGATTTCGGTAGATAATAGCGTGACTAAAAAACTAATTTCTTGTTTTTTTTTAGTATCATTATTTCCTAAAAAAAAACCCTGTGGTCATTATACGCCCTCTGCCCGTTACCAATAGTCCCACGTGATCCGTATGTGGCCACTGCCCTGCTGGCTATACATTGAAGTTTTAAGGGTTAGTCATAATGTTTACATGTAATTATCGGCAAAATAAGACCACAATAAAAGTAAGAAAAAAGGATATTTATTTTTATATTCAAGCACCATTTAGCAAAAACTGCTTCAAAAATAAAAACTTTGTTTCAAAACAAAAACTTTCCAAAGTGATGTTAACATTTAGTGTATAGAATCTACAAAATAAAGCTTGTTATATTTAAATAATCAGAGAAGCGCTCTGGTGGCTTAGTGGTAAGAGCGTGCGACTTTCAATCCGAAGGTCGCGGGTTCAAACCCCGGCTCGTACCAATGAGTTTTTCGGAACTTATGTACGAAATGTCATTTGATATTTACCAGTCGCTTTTCGGTGAAGGAAACCGGACTAATTCCAACCAGGTCTAGTTTACCCTTTGGGTTGAAAGGGGAGATGGCAGTCGCTTTCGTAAAAACTAGTGCCTACGCCAAATCTTGGGATTAGTTTTCAAACGGACCCCAGGCTCCAAGGAGCCGTGGTAAAAATAGCGGGATAACGCAAGGAAGAACATATTTAAATAATCACGACTATTTGCCAGTGGCGCTAGTGTGCATCAATGTTTTTATGAATGTCCTCTTAAGGTAGTTTCCCTCCAGGGCCCGACATATCTTTCCACACTGTATATATATATATATATTATATTCACTCGTGTCACGGAATGCACAAATTGCCGGCACCTGCTCGGCTCGCATGTCAGTTCCCATGCTAAATAATCCGTTTACTTAATACATTTTTTAAACCAAGCGTATTACTTGTAAGGTCTTTATCAGATTTTTCACTTGAAATAGTTCAACTACAGTAATGAACTTACCCTTAAATTTCACGTAAATACCCTGCCGGGCAGTGGTCACATACAAACCACTTGTACTGAACCGAAACGGGCAGAGGTCATATAGGGACCACAAAATTTAGGAGCAAAAATTTTACATAAAAAACTATGACTGTAACCATTTATGACATACCACACTTACATTATCTTATATACTACTAAAATAAAGCATCACATAGCACATACCGTAAAATTTTCAGCACAATAGTAATATTTACTTGGAGCAACACACAAAACCGGCTACTTTTTCTGAATTTGAATTTGACACCTAAAACGTCAAAGAAAATTGTTTTGACACATCAACTTTGGGTGCGTTCCGAAATCTGTCAGTTTATAGACTATACGTCAATGACATTTAGTGGCTTCTACAATCTTCCTGCTCGTCAGAAAAAAATCATTTGCTAAGTGGTCGCTATGAGATCACTACCTGGTTAAGGGTTAAAAAACAGTTACACATACCTATTTTACAGCGACAACATATCCATTTTATAAGACATCACTCGTTGTTGCAGATTCACAGGGCAACAACTTAATAATATAAAAGCGAGCAGAATTGTCGACTCGTCCTACTAATGGCTGACCCTTAACTATTCATTTTGCCAAGTTTAATGGTTGGTTTTTCTACTATCTATACATATGTTACACTCGACAATATACTTTAGGAGAACCATAAACGACGTTATTTCTTGGCGTAAAATAGGATATTAGACATTTAAGAAAAAAAAACCTTTTTTAAATAAATATTTCATTTCAAATTAGAACCAAGAATACTTGCTGGAATATGGTGTACAGTCACCGTCACTCAGAAACAGGAGTTGTGATTCTGGTACTCAACCGAGGTTTGTCAAATCGGACATACCTACAAGCGGACATGACCAAATTACAACAGTTCTTATTTGACAACGAAACCCTAAAAACCAAGTATAAATATTTCCATCGACCACTTTCATAGGTTTTTTGTGAGTAATAGTAAAAGAATTGTCTTTTCAATCCTATCAAAATGTCAAGCGCAGTATTGTTCAAAGGCCACCTTTGTTAAGTATGATGAATGCCAGGCAAAACCATGAACTGTGCATGGTAAAATAAGATTCATTTTGTATAAATGCGTCGTACAAAGGCTTTGTGACCTGTGGTCAGTTGACGTCATTTATATGTGAATTTCGACAAGCTTTGACTATTAACGAGACATTTTCGTTTATGTCATTGCATTCCAACTCATTGATTCTGGTACTCAACCGAGGTTTGTCAAATCGGACGTACCTACAAGCGGACATGACCAAATTACAACAGTTCTTATTTGACAACGAAACCCTAAAAACCAAGTATAAATATTTCCATCGACCACTTTCATAGGTTTTTTGTGAGTAATATTAAAAGAATTGTCTTATCAATCCTATCAAAATGTCAAGCGCAGTATTGTTCAAAGGCCACCTTTGTTAAGTATGATGAATGCCAGGCAAAACCATGAACTGTGCATGGTAAAATAAGATTCATTTTGTATAAATGCGTCGTACAAAGGCTTTGTGACCTGTGGTCAGTTGACGTCATTTATATGTGAATTTCGACAAGCTTTGACTATTAACGAGACATTTTCGTTAATGTCATTGCATTCCAACTTTGTTAAGAAGTATTATGTAACTATGTAGTATGCAGTTAAGTATTTAATTTTTCTTTTAGATATGTACCTACCTAATAACAATTTTATTTTTTTTATTCTATACATAAAAATATAGCTACATACCTAATTGTGCAAAACAAACACAAATATTACAAAAAAAAAAACAGTACGAATACGAACAATTCATAGTAAAATTATTTCCTTGAATTAAATAATTTAAGGAATCTCTTTCAGCCAACGACTTGAGGCCGCACAACTTATTTTACTGTGCAACGTAACATTTCAAATTCTATATTTTTAAAATACGGACACTTAAATAAGTATGTATGTTTTTTAAATATTTTATTAATTACATAGTCGGTAATTAATAAAATATTTAAAAAACTGAGCATTCAACATATAGACCTTAACAAGAAAACAAATATGTATTTTCAATGTGTCAGGTACAACTTGTCGTCAAACCCACCGCAGCACTAGGACACAGACCACGCGCAACAAACCAATTAACACGTTAAAATTACAAAATGCCCTCCAAAACTATTGTTACGTCCCAATCAAAGGTCAACCTTGTAAAGCTTTACAAATCAATTTTTATATTGCTTCTTATATGTGGATTCAATTTTAATGTCTGGAAATTCAAATTACTTTTAAAAATGATTGTGACTTTATATTGTATTTTTCTCATAACTGTTAACATAATTACTAATTTCACTTGTTGTCCTGGCCAAGAGTTATCTGTTGTATGGTCCCTTGTAGAATACACAGCCACGGTGGTACTGACTCTAGTTTTAAAGAATCAAATAGCTAATTACTTTAAAAAATTAACTGACATCGACACTTACTTGAGAGTCGGTAGTAAGTATTACTTAAACACCAAAACGAAAATGTTCTTGTACACATTTGTACTTTGGTTAATTAGGTTCATTTATACTATATTTTATTGGATCTGGTTTCCTTATTACGAAAATCTGATTTTATTTGCGATCTCTCAGTTTTCATTGGTCGCTCTGGATTTGAATAGAGTGTGGCGATTTGTATTGTTTGATATGATGCGATATCGGCTGAAGATGCTTCGCTGTCGCATGGAAGAGATGAAGAATTACAATTTCTTTTGTTACGTGAGCAATTATAAAACGTTAAAGCAGTCGAGAATACGCTTTTGTTTACATTTATACAAAAGCCTAGCTGATGCTGTCGATGTTATAATGCCAGAACTTCAAGCATCAGTAAGTAAATCAATATTTCAATTCTTATTCGAAGTTGAATTACACAACAAAATATCAGCTAGAAATAATGAATAAATGCAGGTGTTATAAACTCCACTATACCTACAATGATTTATACTAAAAAATGATCCCGTATTAGTTTGAAGTTGCTAAAGTTCTGAACATGTATTAATTTTTTCAGCTCTTCATCAGTATAGTGTGCACATTGCCTAAACTGATATTAAATGCCTATCACATCTTGCTGGTAATTGAAGATTTGGTAAGTATCCAGAACATGCAACTTCACTGAATAAAAAATATTATAGTATGAAACCGCGCGTGCCTATTTCTTAAAACTTACTTGAAATGTATTTTTATAGCTATATAAGGAAATTTGGTGCCGTATTCTAATTTTAAAATACGTAAACAATACATTAAAAACAGAATCTATCTCAAACACAACTTCAACACACAAAAAAGAATCAACTAATATTGACGTTGTATTGGAGTTGCATCGGAATAATTTTCAAGCAAATTCTGACATTTCTGATTCAGACGTTTAGGCGATAGCTGTATGGTGTAGTTAATGCATTAGAGTTGTGTTGAAGTTGTATCGTGTCGTAACGTGTTTTAATGTTAGAATACGGCCCCTTGCCATTTACTCGGCCAACGTTTTTGGATGAATAATTGCAATTTCTTCACCGTGATAGACCATATTTTATTGTAAAAAAAACTTTTTACAAAAAAAAGATAAACCGACTTCAAAAAGGATAAAATAAATGATTATATTATTTATATGCGTTACAAACTGATATGTTTGAAGTCGGTGCCAAGCCAAATTTGGAAGAGTTAATAAGAACGAGGCTCTGTGTTCAGTGAATTGTTCTTGATACTATTATATATATATATAGGTATTCATTCAAGTACAGAAAGAAAGTATAATCATGCGTCTTATGAATTATGATGTTTGTTAATAAACTTTTTTTACTAGTTTTCGGACTAACCATATCTCGAACGAATATCCGTGCTACGGTTTGAATCATTTATCCTACTTCATCTAAGGTTTAATATCGAAGTGTAAAGGAATTCAATGGCTAGATTGATCTTTCTATACTCAGACACACTGGGTGTTTGGGACCCACTTTGTCAGTAGAAAAAGGCGCGATTTTTAAATTTTCTATGGAAGGTCAACCCTACGCGATTGGGTACATTCTTTTTGTTATTATTGAAAAAAGAGACGTGTATCAGAGTATATATACATACATAGGTACCACATTTCATCAAAATTGGATTAGTAGTATAGATGTGAAAATGTAACAGATAGAATCACATTCACCTTTGCAATATAAGTAGAGGTATAGATGTTTTTTGATTTTTATACTTGAAGCTGATTTGACCGGTATAGTAATTTTTGGCTTAGCACCGACTTCAAACATATCAGTTTGTAACGCATATAAATAATATAATCATTTATTTTATCCTTTTTGAAGTCGGTTTATCTTTTTTTTGTAAAAAGTTTTTATTTTTCCATTTTTAGTGGTTATATAATTAGTTTTTCCATTTTTAGTGGTTATATAATCATAGTCGGAATAATCGGTGAGATATATAAGAAAAAGGTCATAATACGTACTCAATTAGGTCCACTCCATTAAATTGGTGGTTTTCGAGAGGAAATGCTTGAGTTGCTTAAAAAAACAACAAAATCAATATACATGTGCCTTTAAAATTTGAAGAGTTCCCTCAATTCCTCATGGATCCCATCATCAGAACAGCACCAGATTGATGTGTGATCATCTTCGAGGTAGTTTCTTTCAAACAATAAAAGAATTGCTCATTTCGGACCACGGGTCTCGGGATCCTACATTTAAAAAATCATCATCATTATCATCAAACCAACCATCATCATCAGGTCCACTTCATCAAATTGGTGGTTTTTGAGAGAAAATCCTCGAGCAGCTTAAGAAAACACCCAAATCACCGTACATGTGCCTTTAAAAATTGAGACGTTCCCTCAATTCCTCATGAATCCCATCATCAGAACAGCACCAAATTAATGTGGAATCATCTTATAGGTAGTTCCTTTCAAACAAAAAAGAATTCCTCAAATCGAACCACGGGTCTCGGAGTAATCGCTGAACATACTACATTTAAAAAAAATCATCATTATCATCAAAACAACTATCATCATCACACTTCATCAAATTGGTGGTTTTCGAGAGAAAATCCTCGAGTTGCTTAAGAAAACACCAGAATCACCGTACATGTGCCTTTAAAAATTGAGGAGTTCCCTCAATTCCTTATAGATCCCATCATCAGAACAGCACCAGATTAATTTGGGACCACCTTGGAAGTACATCCTTTCAAACATAAAAATAATTATTCAAATCGGACCACGGGTCTCGGAGTAATCGCTGAACATCCTACATTTAAAAAAATCGTCATCATTATCATCAAAACAATCATCATAATCAGGTCCACTTCATCAAATTGGTGGCTTTCGAGAGAAAATCCTCGAGTTGCTTAAGAAAACACCAAAATCACCGTACATGTGCCTTTAAAAATTGAGGAGTTCCCTCAATTCCTCATAGATCCCATCATCAGAACAGCACCAGATTAATTTGGGACCACCTTGGAAGTACATCCTTTCAAACATAAAAATAATTATTCAAATCGGACCACGGGTCTCGGAGTAATCGCTGAACATCCTACGTTTAAAAAAATCATCATCATTATCATCAAAACAATCATCATAATCAGGTCCACTTCATCAAATTGGTGGTTTTCGAGAGAAAACTCTCGAGTTGCTTAAGAAAACACCCAAATCACCATACATGTGCCTTTAAAAATTGAGGAGTTCCCTCAATTCTTCATAGATCCCATAATCAGAACAGCACCAGATTAATATGGGACCACCTTGGAAGTATATCCTTTCAAACAAAAAAAGAATTATTCAAATCGGACCACGCGTCTCGGAGTAATCGGTGAACATACATAAAAAAAAAGCCCAAACCGAATACAGAACCTCCTCCTTCTATGAAATTGAAGTCGGTTAAAAACAATTCATCATGCCTATTGTAAGTCCTTACCAATATTTAATATCGATAATTTTTAAGAAAAAAAAACCGACTTCAATGGGGGTAGCCGGTGAAGGATTATTGTAGATGGTGCACTTAGATTTCATACAATGAAATAACTTGCTTAAAAAACGCAGCGGAGAGGACAAATCGCCAAACGTGAACTATGCGTCGTTGAAGAGTTCCGTTCTGATTATCATCAGCAGTTCCACTTCATCAAATGTCACTCTTTTGAATGAAAATGCTTGATTTGTTGATAAAAATACAAAAGTCACTTTATGTATGCCTTTAAGATTTGAGGAATTCCCTCGATTCCTCGTGGAACTCATCATCAGAACTTGAGCTTGACGAAAATTGGTCCTGACAATCTAACTTGCTTAACAAACATAGCGAAGAGGAAGAATCGCCAAACATGAACTATGCGTCGTTGAAGAGTTCCGTTCTGTTCATCATCAGCAGTTCCACTTCATCAAATGTCACTCTTTTGAATGAAAATGCTTGATTTGTTGATAAAAATACAAAAATCACTATGTGTAAGCCCTTAAGATTTGAGGAGTTCCCTCGATTCTTCATGGATCCCATCATCAGAACTTGAACTTGACGAACATTTGTTCTGACAATTAAACTTGCTAAACAAACACAGCGAAGAGGACGAATCGCCAAACGTGAACTATGCGTCGTTGAAGAGTTCCGTTCTGATCATCATCAGCAGTTCTACTTCATCAAATGTCACTGTTTTGAATGAAAATGATGGTTTTGTTGATAAAAATACAAAAATCACTATATGTATGCCTTTAAGATTTGAGGAGTTCCCTCGATTCCTCATGGATCCCATCATCAGAACTGCGTTTTGACAAAAACGGGACCAATCTGTATATATATACTTACAATCAAAAAAAGAATTTTCAAAATCGGTTCAGACATGACGAAGTTATGGAGTAACAAACATAAAAAATAAAAAAAAAAAAAAAAAAAAAACATACACGCCGAATTGAGAACCTCCTCTTTTCAAATCTTGAAGTCGGTTAAAAATCAATGCCTGGCAGTTAAAAAATTCATGAGTTCATGACTTGGATAGGTGATCGTTGGACACATTAAAAATACGCGGAGTTCGAGTATTTGTGGCATCTAGCTTAATGTATTGCTGCTATGTGCTTCCATGTACTTTCGCTTTTGATTAATAAATTTACTACTAATTACCAGCAATTTCCTGATTTACCAGCTCCAATAGTGCGAGCGTATACCAGTCCCTTAAGAGTAGTTAATAGTCTACCTGTGAAGGTCAAACTCTTGCCAACCCTAGGAGCCGACTGCGTCAGCAGGGTTCGCAGCCCTGCACGTGACGCAGGTGACGCTGTTCATCTTTGCGCCGTGCGTAGTGGTCGAGCTGTACGCAGTGGAGGTGGAGCGCATGCGGCTGCTGCTTGTACACAAGCTGTTTGATGATCCTGGTAAATAAAACTAACTGGATAATATAGCACTAGAGTCTTCTTGCAAAGTATTTACAAACATTAGTTCAATTATATTTTGTCATCTTCGATAGATGTCAGAAAATATGTTAGGCGGCTTTCACACTGCTGCGGTTTCCGCATACGGCGCCGGTGCACGAGCGAGATAGCGCTCTGCATGTGTATAGCACTGTCACGCTTGCACACCATCCGCATCCGGTTGCGGCGCCAGTGTGATAACTGCCTTACCCGCTACGACGTAGCGGCAAGCCTCCTCCGTAACTACGCTATAGCTACGTCGTAGCTATCTAACTATGACGTCGTTAGCATATCGGTGCGGTAAAGTTATACATAATTAAAATACTATCGGTCTTTTGAAATACGCGTTACAATTTTCCCTAGTCCTAATTTGACACGTGGTTGTAATTTTACAGTCTAAGCACAAACACAAGCAATAAAGTAGCACTTAAAGTAAAACATTCGACTAATCGTTTTACAGATGAGACGGTAAAAGAAGATGCAAATCTATTTCTGCAGTACACAGAAGTTCGTCCGTTCCGGTACTATCTGTGGCGAGTGCTGCCCGTCTCCATTATGCTGCCACTGGAGCTGCTCAACTTGTGCACTACTTACGTCATTGTTCTTATTAACTTTACTCATCTTTATGGATAAATTAAACAAAAAAGTGTCCATTACAACTATGTATTTAAAAACAATTTTATTTCTGACTAACATAGTATCCGTAGATTATTAGTAAACAACAATAGTACATTACTGCAGAGGCCGTGAAGTAAGGGATTTGAGGACGAGATTGCGGTAGACGGCCGAGTCGTAGACGAGGCCGGATAAATCGAGTCCTGCAATCCCTGTTCCGGCCAAGGATTGTACAGTGCTTTTCTCAAACAATGTAAGAAAATATTATAATTAAAATAACTACTAAGTAATCAAGTAAATAACTTTAAATTGCCGCCTTTTTTATTTTTTAAACTTGACATTTGAAAAAGCTATTCGAGCACCATGTCCGCTTATAAATTTAGTACCATAGATTTTCTTTTTTCTTTTTAATTTTAATGTCGCAAGTATACTTACAGAGAGAGTGGTCGTTGGCTGTATGTAATATTTCCTTTGTCAGTCTAACCTTAGTGAGCAAATTTAAAAAGTTAGAGCAGCGGACAATAATGTACGTTTCATACTAATTCCCTAATGTAAGGAGCCATAAATGAGTGACATTAACGCATACATTTCGGAGTATGTTTGAGAAAACATCTTAATGTAGTGTTAGTTTCCCTAATTTAATTACTATTTTTTTAATATAAACATGAAAACGTCATGAAATAAAACAACTAAAAATGGATTATATCGCGTGTACTGAGCTTATTTTAATTTGTAAATTATTTGAAATTATTAATTTGACCGTATTAACATTCTTTATATTTTTTGTAACTTAAAATTATTTGACATTGTAAATTAGGTATTTGACATTATTAGCATTTGTTTTTTATAAAGGCCCCTCTGGCATGTGCAATCACAAAATTTGTTTAATATTTAATATGTGGGTAGGTTTGCCTATTGTGATAGTTTTTGAACGTAGGTAATTGTATATTTTTCCCCAGTCGACCCGTTGACCACGAATGCTGTAAAGTGTTCGAAACGTCGGGATGTAATTTAAGCTCAGTACACGCGATATAATCCGTTTTTAGTTGTTTTATTTCATGAATAACTATCGCGGC
Organism: Pammene aurita; assembly: GCA_947086415.1. Classification (NCBI taxonomy): domain Eukaryota; kingdom Metazoa; phylum Arthropoda; class Insecta; order Lepidoptera; family Tortricidae; genus Pammene; species Pammene aurita. The sequence goes on along the minus strand of OX352290.1, from coordinate 33,972,117 downwards.
AACCGAAGACAATATTATGAAAACGTCAATTAATAACATAACTATATATACCTATACACACACACACTTCTACATCATAATCATATTACCTATAATATAAATTGCGCTACACTTTTAGTTTCTCGATCCAATGCTTAAGGATCGGACACTGAAACCTGTCAGCAATTTAAATAAGTACTTGAGAATAAATAAATAGAATCACAATTAGTATATACTTGTGAAATTCCTAGCCCAGTCGGTAGTGACCCTGGCTACGAAGCAGGAGGTCCCGGTTTCGAATCCTGGGCCTCGATTCGAGATGCGAAAGTGACACACGTAGATATCTCACTTCTATTGTGCATCTATTGCGATCCTATTGCGGTCCTATTGCTGTTGTTTTTATCTGTCACATTTACAGTAGGTATCGCTAGAAGGTTTTGTCTATGACTATGGCGACCATTTTGTTTGTTATGACAGGACGTCGGGAATCCCTGGCAAAGAGTAAAAGGAGACTTTTTTAGCATACAATAGAAACACAGATTACGCAATATTTTTCTGCACGAAGTAGCCAATATCAAATAATTATTTATGCGATGAAGGCCATCAACGCACAAGGTCTTTGTAGTGTCATCTTGATTCTTGAATGTGTGTAATAGGAGAATTGTATTTGCGTCTCGTTCTCTCGTTAACGAAAGAACCAGACGCAGATACAATCTGAGGATGCGTCCGTCTATGCGTAGACCATAAAGTTATTATTTTAAACTGGAGTATACTCTTCGGCCACAGAGTAATGCCGAAAGAGAGCGTAATAGAGGCGGCTGCGTTTCGTTTTGACCACAGATATCTCAAAGAACAGATCCGAAAAAATAAGCCAGACGTTTTTTCATATACAACTATATTCTCTCTCTTTGGTTATTTATGGTTAACCAAGATGAGTTAGAATGGGACAGATAGTATGACCTTTTTCGGCTGTTAACGAATTGTCTCGATTTAAAACTTAACCAAACTGTCAAATTAACCTAGACGTCAAACACATAATTGTAGCAAAAGACGGTTTCTTGCAAGTTATCGTGCTATTTCTGAAAATTAAGCTGTATACATTGAATATTCATTATTTATATGTAGGCAGAAATGTCGTGCATAGTTCCATACCGCCGGAGGTGGTTCAAATCAGCGAAGAAGTCCGGAGAAAATACCAGTTTCCATCGGTAAGAAACTATTGTTTTCATTTCAAAATTTTCAAACACATTATGTAATATAATAGTCTCGGATAACTGCACATGCTGGATACTATAAAATAAGAACCTTTTGCGTAGTTACAAGTTGATTTTATTGAGATTTATTGGTAAAATTCAATTTTTGTAAACAACGCTAGTGTTGTAACTAAATGAAAATAATTATGTCGATATTTTATCGATATGAAATATTTATCTAGGCAAACACAAAATATTATTATATTAAATTATTGTTTACATAATTAATTGTCAATTGTTCAGATTTCCGGAATATAATATATTGCGTCAAAAATGGATTGACGTCGTAGGGCTCAATAATTAGATGCCGAACAAACATCAAAGGATTTACTCGAAACATTTTAAAAATGACTATTTTTTTACTACTTGCAATATTTCAGAGGCCTCTTGAGGTGAGTTGAGAAAGCGCTTGTTTAAACCGGTGTTAGATAACGCAATATTTGCAATTTCTTGGCCCCATTTTGTCATGTACCCTGTCTCTCTCCACCCCTCCCACTTTTATTACACGGCGCAATCTGACAGATTATGCCCTTTCTGTAGAAATTGCAATGTTTTATATCGGTTTTATTTATTTTGCGACCACAGATAATCTCCTATGGGGCGTGGCCAGACGTAGGAACATGACGCCGACCGCCGCGCTCGGTCGACCGTCTACAATTGCATGTTTCAGCGCAGCGGACAGCAGAGTAGTACGACGCTATAAGATAGAACGAGACGAAATTGATATGACCTTGTTTTCATATACCTATCTGAGTTAACGCAATAAAAATATATTTATGTCATACTTTGACACACTTAAGGGAATCAAAATGTCTTATAGCACAAGTATAAGAAACCCAGACTTTCCAACCCAGAGAGGAAACTAGGCCTGGTTAGGATTAGGCCCGGTTTCCTCACGATGTTTTAAAAAAATTGAGAAAATATATCGTTGTATTTTTTTTACGAAAATAGTGTTGAAGAAAGTTATCTCCAAAAACTTCTTTCATAGGCAGATACAAGTTTTTGATATATTTTTTTTCGATAGTAGTTACGGAACCCTACATAATGCGTGGTCCGACACGCACTTGTTAATTTTTGTAACATTGGAATACCTGTTACGGATATCAACAGTAAATATCGATGTCGATATTTAGTAGAAAATTATCATTCACTGCACTAAATCTCGTCACGAAGTCATGAAAGGCTGAGACAATGACAGCTGAAGACCTGTGAGATAGCATGGTGTCTATCTTTTTCTTACTTACTGATAAGTACATTAGTGAGAGCAGATCGGGAATACAGAAAAGTTCAACTTATAATTTCAGATCTGCTTTTCTCTGATATCTGTGATTTCAAACAATAACCGGTTGACAGCTGAATGAATTTGAAGTACCGAATTTAAAAACAGAAAAAAGGAGGTATATTCAAGCATATAACATAGGTTTAGGCTCCAAACAAACCTGTTACCCAATCAGGTCGCCCGAAGGCGCATATCTTAACGAAATACCGGAGCCCCACACACACAGGGTTCTACGCCGTGCGGTTTTAAAATCTAACGTTAGGCCAAAATAAGTCAACAGGACGAGTGAGTGTGTCTTTCGGTCAGGTTACCGAATCAGGAGCCGTATCGGCTACCGGACGTTTGCTTGGAGCCTTGGTAAGGCCATAGGTTTTAACCCTACAAAAGCAAAACAATCTGATCACGGTCGCTGTAAATTGTTGAACTTGCGGTTTGAAAATGTTACACCAGGAGTACTTCAGGTCAGAATGCAAACAAGCAAAATCAATCAGTCCTGTGTGGAGGTCATCCGATCGGATAACCGTATCCAGCAAGGTGTTTGCCTGGAACTTTTAAAATAATGCAAACAATTAAAATTAAGCGGCCGCGTCCGATCGGGGAACGGAATCCGCCAACCTGACGCGTAGACCGAACGTTTACCTTGAGCCGGATCAGTTACTCAATTTGATACTTTATTCCAGCCCATTTCCAGCCTTAGCACACATTTGTGGTCAACGTGACATTTTTTAAATATCCTATAAACAATTAAGTACCGTAGTTTTATTATGTTGGAGGCAGACCGATAGTTATATATATTTTTTTACAAGCGTCATCTACTGTGAAATAGAAAAAGGTAGAGACAACCACGGACCAGTAGAGTCTGGACGGTACTTTTGCTCTATTTTCCTAACCTCAGTTGAACCTTACTAACGAGCAAAACAGTTGTTCATATGTGACTAGAAAAAACGGTCTGATAGAGAGCATAATATTAGGGGGCGGTGTCTCACTCGCACTCGTTACAAAATAGTCACAAACTGACATTTGAACTTGTTCTCATGTTGTCATGTTGGCTTTGTCTGGTGACGTCGGAACAGTAGTAGCCAACCTATTCTAAATGTTCAATTTAAACACACTGCAAGCACACCAACAGAGGATTAGTTAATATGATTAAGAGTTCACATTTGTGAAAAAATAACAACAATAAATACACAATTTCGTTTTAGATTTTGTATGCCAACATTAGAGACACGTGAAAAATGAAAAACTGACCTGACAGTGACGCACGTATTTTTTATACCTTCTTTTTAGAAAACTTACTTTCGTTTTCGAAAACTTAAGATCTAGTTTTTTTATCAGTATTCATGAAAATTATTTAATCATAATATGCACTTATTAATCAATTTTCGTGAATTAAAATGCGTCTAAACGTTATTTAATAGTTTTATTATATAATATTATATCTATTATCACGGACAGGACTATTGTAGCCAATTAGCCTGATATCGTGGTAATAGATCGACCGCAACGCCGGGCCATGCTCGTCGACATCACCGTCCCATGTGACGAGAACCTCGTGAAGGGCGAGAAGAACAAGTCCAGCAAGTACCTAGACTTGGCTCACGAGGTAACCGCCATATGGGAGGTTGATTCGGCGATCATTGTACCGATAGTTGTTTCTGCGAACGGTCTCATAGCGAAGAGTCTCAACCAACATCTAGAGAGACTTTCGCTACGGGGTTGTGGTTGGATCAAGGGTCAGATTCAGAAGGCGGTTAACCTGGACACGGCGCGCATAGTCCGAAGGTTCCTCTCTCTGCGGCCCTGACCACCGACAGCCTGGGCCCTGATCCGTTGCCGGCGGCACCCTAGGTTAGGTTTTTTATTATGTTTTTATTGTTTTTGTATGTTTTAGATGTATTTTTTATTTTACTTTTGTCAAAATATTATAAAAACCTAATCTATGAAATATTGTCTTCGGTTGCCGCGATAGTTATTCATGAAATAAAACAATTAAAAACGGATTTTATCGCGTGTATTGAGTTTAAACGGTCGACCCGTTGACCACGAACGCTGTAAAGTGTTTGAAACGTCGGGATGTAATCTGAACTCAATACACGCGATAAAATCCGTTTTTAATTGTTCTAATCTATGAAATTAATGAAATAAAGAGAATATTATATAAATAATAATAAATAATAAAGCAACTGTCTTAGGTGATGGTAAAAGATTTGGTGGACTACGAGGTGGCCTTTCTTGTTGTATGCCACTCGGGCCTGCCTCTGATTGCTTCATAACCCTCCAACCAAACGTACAATAATAGAGCAAGCAAATACCTTTACTTAAATAAGAATCACGATAAGCTTTAAACATTAAAAACTATCCAGGTATGGCTGAGAGATATTAATAACAGATGACGCGAGAAAATATTTAAAAATCGAACCATCAGTTGCGAACCTCTTCATGTCTAGGTATTTTATTGTGCAACATTCACAAGAACATTAACAATGATAAAAAATAAAATATTTAGTGCATATAACAACTACCAAAATATTGTTAAATACTCAATATAACATTTACAAATACGTAGGCATGGCTTTACTATAAATACAAATATATTTAAGTATGTTTAATGACGGGTGACATTTATCGTGCCTAATAAAGAACCCTGTACATCGTTCTGTCAACGTTTTTCTAATCTCAAAAAAAACGAAGTATAGGTGGGATTCCCCTCATCTACTGTCGTCTACGTCAAAACAAATAAGATGGCACCCATGCCCAGAGAGGCAATCCTCTAGCGATAGTTGTTGACTTTGACGTAAGTAGATATCTCACTATTGTGAAGCTATTGCAGTTTAGCGTCACTCAAAAGTGAGATATCTCAGTTGTATTGTGGTTGTATTGCATGACACTGTCATTTATGCCATGTCGAATCGCGCTCCTGGTAAGAGCATTTATTTGTGTGTTTATCACAGATATTTGTTTCTGAGTTATGGATGTTTCCTATGTAAATAAGTATTTATTTATATCTATATATTATATATATCGTCGCCTAGTACCCACACAAGCTTTATTGAGATTTGTGTAAGATTGTCCAATAATATTTATTCATTTATTTATTCATCAAAATGATTTGATGAACTTGTCGCCAACTTGGAGGCTGCCGGTGATACAGAAGTTTAAACCACGGGATATACTCGTATCTTCGGATCAATGCCGAGATGTTGTGAGTTTTGTGCGTCGGAATGTGGAGACCAATTAATATAAGTGTGATGGGACATTTTATTATATCTACCCCTTACTTTTTCATAGATAATCGTTCGGTATAACTACATAAATATGATTCGTCTTTCTGTGTAATATATACTAAAGTGCCGGAAAGGGGTCACTTTTATGTAGTATTTTTACTTGGGTACATATTTATTTACACAGAAATAAAATTCATGAAAATGTATTTTTTTTTGTAAGTTTTCATCATATTGCGAGCCGCTTTAAAACAAAAAGAGTCAACTGACAGGAATAATAAATCTGTAAAACCTCTTAAAGCGAGTTTGATGGATTGAATGCACATTGTATTAACGATTGGCCGAAACTTACGAGTATCGATAGGGGCGGTTTCTTCTCCATTACCTTAATCATAAAAGTGAACAAATTTTTCCTTTATATGTTAAATCAAACAATAGTTCCGTATTTTTGGACTTTTTTACTTTTCATCATGGACATGTAAAAGTTAAAGTAAAATAACATTAGGTAGTTTCTTGCCGGTCATAATTCTTCTCGGGCAGAGGTGTAGAGGTTAAAACCGGTGTAGTTTGTTTTTTCTCTCTTGCTTTGATAAACTTTCTGACGTGTAAAAGTGCCCTTGTGGCCTACTTACTGAATAAATGTTTGAGTTTGAGGTAAGTAAATAGAAAACTACAAACTAGTAGGAAACATCCTTCCTACTTGGTCGAAAGATCCTTTATTTGTCTAGATTACGAATATTCCTTGTGTCAATATAACGGCGGCTAATATAGATATGAATACAATATTAGCACTAATTGACGACTAATGATGCAAATCACTGGATCGGAATCTATTAGCAACCTCGTTACTGCATTTACATAATGTATAGAATAGATAGATGAACGCGTCATTGCATTGGCATGATTATCGTCTTACTTATCATTAGTGTGCTTACAATTTAAACTGCTATGTTAATGAATTAGAGCCTTAATTCGTTTGAAAGCAGTTTGTTTGATAGAATTAGTAGTTATATACTTATATGTAACTATTAATTTGTACCTGAGGAAAACATTAAAGTGTGCTGAATGTTAAACAATATTAATTCCTTTTTATAAGCAACAATTGTTTTTTGACAAGTTGTCGAGTATGGACTAATAACTGAATAACTAATAATTTTATTAAAAATACTTTACAAGACCGATCGACTGTAGGACCTATTGTCTCAAATATAAAATAATAGAATGCTTTAGACCCGTCATTCAAAGTCGGAATCAATAACTATTTTTATTGATCATGGAAATAATCTAAATTATCCATCAGGCGGGCCGTATGCTTGTTTGCCACCGTCGTGGTATTAAAAAAAAATCATCATCCTCCTAGCGTTTGTTCCGGCTTGTTGCCACTGATCAATTAAACCTGGGGTCCGCTTGGTAATCTAATCCACACACTAGTTTTTACGAAAGTGACTGTCATCTGGCCATGCAACCCAGAGGGGACACTAGGCCTTTATTGGAATTAGGTCAAAATAAAATTTTAAAATTTCGAACAGATATTTTATATTTGTAATCAACTATTGGATACTGCAGTTAAGTCTATATTACTCGTATTTGAGTGAAGAAACTTACATGTTCCGACAATTTAATTTACCAGCTAACAAAGACAAAAGCATGAAAAAAATGAGGACCAATACGCCCCGTCCGGGGCACAGCAATCGAATTTCCTGCATTTGCTTGCATTTTGCTTGTATTTGTAAACAGTATGTAAACGACTCGCCGATCGTGCCAGTTCTGTTTGCATTTTGCGATTGACTTGGGTTGAGACTCACAGTTATTTACAGATGCCAAGCATTGAGTTTAACTACAAGGCTCATAATAACATTCATGATAGAACTTACATTTAAAAAAATATTATTTGTTGTAATATAATATACCTAATGTAAAATAATATACCTACGTCTTTATATTCAATAAACTGTAATAAATAGGGTTGCCTTTCGTCATCGTTCGATTCAGAATATATCAATTTGTCGTGTTCACTGTTCTTCGCTCTACTGCCATAGTCGAGGAGCCTCATGCATATTGTCTACGTCATTGATTATTCCGGGTTCGTTTGAGTGTTTGTGGCGAGAGTTCACGAAAGTGATGGTTGACATATTTCTGTCGATGTGGCAGTAAATTATAGCGATTCTTTCTGTTATCCGATAATTCGCAACTTTGCTATATTTCGTTGCACAAATTAGAATAATTTAAAAAGTAGCAATTTGTACGGAATTACGAAAAACTCTATTAACATCAGCAAATCCTTCAAAAATGGATTTATCTATTAAGTTGTTACTTTATTTTTACTTCGGAATGTGCGTAGTACATACATTTGTTGTATCAGGTCAATAATTTATACAGTTCTTCAACTAAGATGTTTATGAAATCGTAAGTACCTAATCGTATTGACCGATAGCCCTCGTCTACATAAATCAGATGAATTTCAAATTCGAATAAAATTTGATATCACTGAAATGTTGAGTTACGGTATTACTCCAAGGAAATTAATTAGTTTATACCACGTTTATTTACAGTACACATATACTTTTTAAATACTTTCAGGCAGACAACTTGTTCTACTTTCTTTAAAGCCAAGTGTAGCTCACGACTCATCTGTATTCGGAAGATGTTTCTGATACTTCCTTCCTGGCTGTTGTAGCAAAAATCATTGTTTGTCTTGGTTTTCAATTTCATCAGCAAGAATAATTTAGAGATGTATTTTGTGTAATATGCACCGATCAAATAATACCAGGATTAAAATCTACAATCAGCCAAAAATAATGGCCCCAAAATAGTGCCGCCAGAACGACTGGTGCGGTAATTTCTACGGTATAAGACTGGCTGGTAACAAATTTTCACGAGCCATATTTTCAGTAAATCTTGTTTGAATCTACAGATTCACATTGTTGCTCGAAGGTAATATGTTATCAACTTTTCATAATATGAAACTATAAGCCTTTTATGTCGACAAGTTGCGATGAGATAGTGATCTTACAGCAGGTTTTAAAGGTTTTAGCATTGAGATTTTTCAAAATAGTCACCCATTTATTTCGCCAATAATGATCTACCTATTACGTTAACATTTACGTTGTTATTGTTCGAGACATATTTTTTACCATAATACAAAGTCATCAACTTTTCACACAAAGCGCAGTTTGGAAACACGCTGCCCATTGGCAAGGATTAACAACCTTCAAATTGCAATATCACCATCGACTATTAGAGAATGTATTCAGCCACCACAATACAGTCTAGTCTAGACTGATAGCTCCTCCAGCTATTAATCATTGCTTTTTGTTGTGAGCTTGCACTTAGCATAATTACTCTATTTTAGCAAAATTCAAAAGGGTCTAGAAGGAAACGAGGATCTTGCCGCGTATGCTAATCTAGGTTCGGTAATGACTTACATAATTTAAAATAGGTTACTAAATATAATAATATTTAGTAACCTATTTAGTAGAATTAAGTAGAAAGTAATTAGGTAGAATTAAGCGTATTTAAATATAAACCTTATCCGAAATAAATAATAATACTTAATGCATGAATTTAGTTTAGTTCAGTGAAAACACCACTGTAAACCAAGAGCGAATAAACTGCCATCAAACTGTTTTACAGTTTGACAGTGCAACTGATATGTAATACCTATGTGTCCTTATTAAATAAAAGATATAGTAAATAATTTTAAACAAAAAAGAACCGACTTCACTTAGCATCCAGCTTTCCAACAGCAAATGCTCGAGCTGCTGTAAAAAATACTCAAATCACTATAGGTGTGCCTATAATAGTTGAAGAGTTCCTTCGATTTCTCCAGGATCCCATCATCAGATCCTGACCTGGTTACAATGGGACCAACTGAGAAGTATACTCTTTCAAACAAAAAAAGAATTTTCCAAATCGGTCCAGCCGTCTTCGAATAATCGGTGAACATACATAAAAAAATAAAAAAAATAGCAAAAACAAAGATCCCGACGAATTGATAACCTCCTCCTTCGAAATCTTGAAGTCGGTTGATAAATCTTTTTCAGTTTTATTAGACCAGAAAAGAATCGACGTAGGTACTTGCCCAAAATAATGCCCTTAAGATCTGTATTTTATAGTAAAAAAGTAAAATGTTTTCCATTCCTTGTATGCAATTACGAATAGCAATTCACATTAGGTACAATTGTGCTATAAAAACAATATAGTCTTGGCAAAGTAAGAAAATAATAACTTCGCGTTCATTCGAGCTATCATTTTCATTTCTAAATAGAAGCATCCAGTAAAGGCTAACCCTCCCTTTATCTAAAACTACAGTATTAAGGAAACTCCTTCTATTGCAGTAATATCCGGAGTGACTGCGCGAGCTTCATTATATACGTGTTATAGTTTTCTTATCGCGCTACTTTCTTTTCATGGCTGCGATTTAAGAACTTTTTGCTGCAACCATGTCTTTATTTTCACACCTTTAATACAAAAATGAATTAAGTTGTACAGCAAAACAAACAAATGTAAATCTTGCTGCAGAACACTACAGTTTTAATTTGAACTGAATCTAATCTCGCTAATCTTTATATTCCAAGGTGCATTTTGTTTGCAAAATGCTCTTAGTAAAGTCAACTTTTTGCCTGCTAAACTAATTATATTTTGTATCACATACAGTCGCCATCAGATATATCGGAGCGGCCAAGGTGGTCACAAATATCTGAACAACGCCTCTATTATCAAGGCGCTAAAGTGCATGTTCAGATATATTTGAGTACCTTGGCCACTCTGATTTATTTGATGACGACTGTACAGCGACATCTATCGGCAAATTAAGTAAACTATTGCGCGCGAGCTTAAAGTATGGAAGATGATTTTTATGGGATAATTCTTTATTGCGTGAACCGATTTTCACCGTTTTTACTTTATTTGAAAGCAAGTCTTTTCATTGTAATTTTGTAGAAATTACAGGTACAATACACACCTGCCTATACGGTTAAATTACAAACTTAGTTCAGAAATAATTTTGTATTTTTTTTTCAAAAACTATTCAACCTATCAAGTTCAAAATAATTTTCCTAGAATGTTTTTATAAAGGTTTACTTTTCAGATTTTTTTAATATTTTTAAAACTTATGGTTCAAAAGTTAGAGGGGGGGGGGACACATTTTTTTTAAATTCTGGAGCGATTATTTCCGAAAATGTTTACATTATCAAAAAATGATTTTAGTAAACCCCTATTCATTTTTAAATACCTATCCAACAATATATCACACGTTAGGGTTGAAATGAAAAAAAAAATCACTCCCCACTTTACGTATAGGGGAGGTACCCTAATAAAACATTTTTTTCCACTTTTTATTTTACCACTTTGTCGGCGTGATTGATATACATATTAGTACCAAATTTCAGCTTTCTAGTGCTAATGGTCACTGAGATTATCCGCGGACGGACGGACGGACGGACGGACGGACAGACATGGCGAAACTATAAGGGTTCCTAGTTGACTACGGAACCCTAAAAATGACATAAATCACAAGTCCGATTTTATTTTGTGACCTGTTAGAATACGTTAAGTACTAATAATAAAAAATATAAAAAATATTTTCTAACAATTGTTAGCATTGCGCTAGATATAATACATGTATTTGTTTGCTACACATAGAAAAGATTATGCAAGTTTTATTTTCTCCACCAGGCTGTCGCTTTTTACTATTGCAACATAACTTCACATTTTATAACGGTTTTATCAAAAGCATATGTCGTCTTAGCCATTTGTAATTCGTTTAGAATTCAAGGTCAGTTATATTTTGACAAATTGTTTTCGATTATGCTCACATAATCTATTGACCAAACTGTTATAAAATGACAGACGATGTTGAAATAGTTGAATGCAATAGTATGGTAAAGGAAAATATATTTTGCATAATGTTTTCTTGTTGTTATTAACATATATCTATATAATACCTAGCGCGACGTCAAAAACTGTTAGAAAATATTTTTTACTATAAGTAATCATATCATATTCTCTAACTAAAAAAGTAAATCGCACTTGTGAGTTATCGAAGCTCAAAACTGTTCGCGTACTGTACTATTTTGTAACTGCTGATTGTACCAAATGAAATAATTCCTGCTATCTTTGATTTCAGTTTACTAGTTTTCTTCACTCCGCGATTCCCTCTCATGTGCTCGATACACCACGACGGTGGCAAACAAGCATACGGCCCTTCGTCATGAGATAAACCCAATGCATTCAATTCACTTGAATACTTATTCAAGGCAATCCAATCCATTTGCAGATGGAGTTCAAATTTGCTGGGTTAATTGTCACAATACCATTTTCCCCGTTCATTTAGCAAAGGAGAGCTGTTCAAAAAACGATTCTGTTACCATCAATATAAAGGTAAGAATCATTTTGGAAAACGAAAGCGGGTCAAAGTTTAACATTGCTGGCAATTTCTCATTGTAAACTAGAAGTTAGTAAATACTGGTATCTATTAACTACTAGCACTAGGTTAACAGTTCTTTAGCGCACCGACCAGATACCGTGGTTTTGATTTGCTAGTGTTACGCCGCGATATACGAGTATTGTTCATTCCTTCTAGTGAATTGGTTTTGAAGTGAAGGGTTTTAGCCTTTTAGGTGCTATGTTTATGCCTAACATGTCTCTCCAACAGGTACGAAGCTAATGACAAATCGAAAACTAGATAGTTAGTAGTAGTACTAAATATTATAGAATCTCTGTGACCTAAATTAGTAATCTAATTGAGTTTGAATGAAAGTGATTATATTAAAAGATAAAAAAAAATATGTATTCTTCAATTACATTAAATGCACTTATGAACGTCAGAGAGAGAAAAAAAACTACCACCGGTTCTAACCCTACATCTCTGACTATCTATTGTTTAATTAAAAAGAAAAAGAAATAAATAAATAAATTATTTATGGCAACCATTTTTACTTAGGTATAATTAATTTTAAACTTACCATACTTATCCTCCGAATAGGACATTAGGTGACATTTTTTTAGAAGAATGCATTAAACTTTTTATTTATGATTTAATTGTAATTACATTTGCGTTATATATTTTTCTCAAACATGCTCGGAAATGTTCCTGTTACGTTAGTAATTAGAGACCAGTAGGGACTCTATTCCAAGGCAGGTTCAGCGCGACGTACGTAAAGGATTTTCATACAACATTAAATCACTCAGCCAGTAACTGAAGCACTAAACAAGTAATTTTATTTTCTCAAACATGCTCGGAAATGTTCCTGTTACGTTAGTAATTAGAGACCAGTAGGGACTCTATTCCAAGGCAGGTTCAGCGCGACGTACGTAAAGGATTTTCATACAACATTAAATCACTCAGCCAGTAACTGAAGCACTAAACAAGTAATTTTATTTTCTCAAACATGCTCGGAAATGTTCCTGTTACGTTAGTAATTAGAGACCAGTAGGGACTCTATTCCAAGGCAGGTTCAGCGCGACGTACGTAAAGGATTTTCATACAACATTAAATCACTCAGCCAGTAACTGAAGCACTAAACAAGTAATTTTATTTCCTTACATGTTTGAGAAAAGCACTATACATGCTTCGACCGTAATCAGCTTACCTGGCTTCGTATTGTAGCCGTCCTCGTCTTCGACTCGGACGGCTACTAAATACTCAGCCAGGAAAGCTTACTTACTGGTCTCTGCAGTAATGTACTATTTTTGCATGGGCATAATACTTTAGTAAATATCGACACTGGAAATTTCAAATGTCGTAAGGGACAAAGGTCCACTTTTCAGGAGAGCCAAAAAACAAAATCGAAATTTAAAAAAAATCGTAACTTGGTAAATATTCATCCGAATTGGATGGTTCTTATATAGATTACTTTCAAAATGCTTTGTATACATCAAACTAACAGTTATATATTTGTAAGCTCAATAGTTTAGGAAATAGTGTCCCTTACGCAATAAATTTACTAGTAATATGCCCCTTACGCCTCCAAAAAATCTTACTATATTTATGAAAATCTCTTTCGCCAAAAACTAAAATACAATCTGACTGTAGTAACTCACAAACAACATTCTACATTGCGATTTTTTCTGTTGTAAAGTCATTCTAGTTTCCAGGTTATTGAAGTAAGTAGCCAAAAAATGTATGAAAATGTAAACTTCTGTATTCACAATTGTATTATTTTCATAGCCGAAGATTTAAGCAGGTTACAAGTTATAGGAAATAAAACAAATATATTTTTATATTTTTTAATGAACGTGAAAAAAGAACACAAGGAATTTTCAATCAATAATAATATTAATGTTTATCAAGCCAGAGGTTAAGCGAGAGCTTGAGTTTTTACCATTGCTCATCATATCACTTCTCACTAATTTTATGAAGAGAATTGACAACCGCCACTGCGTTACCGCCACGGCAGTAACAATGGAACGTATTCTGATGATGTAGTCGTCTTTCCTATGTTAACTATTTTTAATTTTCCCATAAAAAAGGTTTATTCGTTTCTAGTACCTTCTAATCAATATTTTGAGTAACTATTACAGTACCAAATAAATAACAATCGTAAACTACAATTATCTAAAAAGAATTTTCAAAATGAGTATCGTCTGTTTAATAGCTAAAAAAACAATGGTAATCTCTGATATCAGTATTAGGTACTTAAAGTAAAACCAGTCAAAATAAGTGTGCACTTCAAAATACTTTGTTATAGCCGAGGAGTCGGCAAATACTCCGAATTTGACAATATAAATCATCTACTCATACATTTTTAATAAGGAACAATCACATTTCTCAATAACTAACAGCTAGGACTTAGCAGAAACCACTGCTGTAGTATGAAAAGTAGAACTTTCCTCTGTACAAATTATCGATTGACCTTAATGACGCATGTAATCGCTACCAACAGATAATAAATATTAAACAGAGCAAAGTCGAATTAGGCATAAAGTTAAATTTTTATTAACAGTAAGTATTATTAAATTATCTACTAAATTATAATTACCGAAACAAAAATTTAAACTTTTTCTGAAATAAAACACAATTTTATCTCCTAATAGATCTCTTTGACGCTTGACTCCTCCTTATTACTCCTCTGACTCTTCAATCTTCTCGTCTTCTTCGTCAGTCTCCGCTAGTGTGTCAGCGACTCCATGCAAATATGGAAAGTTAGAATATTCATTATGAAAACGCTTTGGAATTGTACCGTTAGCTACGGACAAGGGTAGTATTGTTTCGTATAAAGGTTTTAATTGAATCACATCTTCTTCAGCCTGGTTTACATTCGAATCCAGTATAGTTTCCTGCTCTTGAAGTTTTTTACCCTTACCTTTCCCCTTGCCCATTCCCTTGCCCCTGTTCGGTCTTGTGTCAATCACACGTTTTTCATAAAGTTGAAATTTGTGAACTTCTGCCCCTGGCTTCATTGAATATTTAACCATTATTTCATTAGGATGCTTTTTTTGCATAATTACCGTTTTGATGTCTGCTTGGCCGCCTCACTTACCTATATATGCAGCCGAGTATCACTCTAGAAATAGTGTTATAAGATAGCTAGTGTAACATAATACAAGGTGTGATCTACTCGCTTGCCGTCTAAGATGCAGAGAATTTCGAACGAATGCAAGTGTTCATAGAATTCTCAAATTTCTGCTTGTTTGCCTCTCTCTCATCTACCTGCAGCCGAGTATCACTCTAAAAATAGTGTTATTTGATAGCTAGTGTAGTACATTACACGATACAGTAGGTGTAATTCACTCGCTTGCTGTCTAAGATGCAGAAAATCTCGAATGAATTCACGTGTTCATAGATTTCCCAATTGTCTGCTTGGTCACCTTACTTACATATATATGCAGCCGAGTATCACTCTAGCAATAGTGTTATTATATAGCTAGTGTAACACAATACAAGGAACAGTAGGTGTGATTCACTCGCTTGCCGTCTAAGATGCAGAAAATCTTGAATGAATGCAAGTATTCATAGAATTCATAGTGTCTGCATGTTTGCCTCTCTCACATCTACCTGCAGCCGAGTAACACTCTAGAAATAGTGTTTTTTGATAGCTAGTGTAGTACATTACACGATACAGTATGTGTGATTCACTCGCTTGCCGTCTAAGATGCAGAAAATCTCGAATGAATTCATGTGTTCATAGAATTCCCAATTGTCTGCTTGGTCGTCTCGCTTACATATATATACAGCCGAGTATCACTCTAGAAATAGTGTTATTTGATAGCTAGTGTAACACAATACAAGGTGCAGTAGGTGTGATCTACTCGCTTGCCGTCTAAGATGCAGAAAATCTCGAATGAATTCATGTGTTCATAGAATTCCCAAATTTCTGCTTGTTTGCCTCTCTCTCATCTACCTGCAGCCGAGTATCACTCTAGAAATAGTGTTATTTGATAGCTAGTGTAATACATTATACGATACAGTAGGTGTAATTCACTCGCTTGCCGTCTAAGATGCAGAAAATCTCGAATGCATTCATGTGTTCATAGAATTCCCAATTGTTTGCTTGATCGCCTCGCTTACATATATGCAGCCGAGAAACTAAACTAAATGTTATAACGTACACAAAAAAACTTTAAAGATTTTTAAATATCATCTTTTCTGAGGCGTAACTATCATTGTTGTACCGTATTTAATGTAACTTTTTCTTTATAATGTTTGAAGGTGAGTTACTACATCAGACTTTAAAAATATTTTGATTTATAAAAAATCAAGAGCCATAATATTCTTCGGCATTATGTTGTAAAGTACAAAAGCCTAAAATAGCTGACCCTTACGCCAATGTGGGTTCAAAGTTTCGTATTTATTTTATTAGATAGAATGTCGTAAAGGAATCTTTTTTTACTGTAGTAACTTATAACATAGGGATTTATCTATAAGAAGGATATACAACGTTATAAATGAACACATAATACCATCAAATTTAAAATTTGACCCATACAACATAATTTTTTAAGCATTAGGAAGTTACAACAAAATTTAATTACTTCGTAACTTCTTTATTTGAAGCGATGTCAAAAAGTTAGTTATACCGATCGATAGAAAAAAAAAATCTGAGTTCTATGCAATATTTAGTGTACTTACGACAAAATGTCCCTTACGACATTTGAAATTTCCATTGTCGATATCAATACAAATTCCGTGTTCCATCCGCATAAGGTTTCCCTTATTACGAGTAAAGCAATAAAATACAGCATAACAAGACAAATACTCGTGCGCTACGAAGCTACAGTAAATAATGACAGTATCTTAACTGTAATAAATAATAATTTTAAATACAGTTAAATACTCAAAAAGTGTTTTTAGTAGTGGTTTAACCAGCACCGGAAAGTTCGATTTCTCGCACTAGCAATTTTTACTTTTCCAATGTTTAAATTGCAATTATGTATGTAAATGTATGCAATTATTTGATATTATTCCATAAAATAAGCTAATTTGTTTTCTTTTGCAAAATGATGTGTATAATAAAAACCGGCCAAGAGCGTGTCGGGCCACGCTCACTGTAGGGTTCCGTAGTTTTCCGTCCGTCACAGTAAGTGTCCCCACTTAAGAGTTAATAACACCGCCATGTAGGATATGATATGAGAGTTCCATGTACAGCGACATCTATCGGCAAATTGAGTAAACTATTGCGCGCGAGCATAAAGTATGGAAGATGATTTTTATGGGATAATTCTTTATTGCGTGAACCGATTTTCACCGTTTTTACTTTATTTGAAAGCACGTCATTTCATTGTAATTTTGTAGAAATTACAGGTACAATAAACACCTGCTTATACGGTTAAATTACAAACTTAGTTCAGAAATTATTTTGTATTTTTTTTTCAAAAACTATTCATCTTATCAAGTTCAAAATAATTTTTCAAGAAAGTTTTTATAAAGTTCTACTTTTGAGATTTTTTTCATATTTTTAAAACTTATGGTTCAAAAGTTAGAGGGGGGGGACGCATATTTTTTTACTTCTGGAGCGATTATTTCCGAAAATATTTACATTATCGAAAAATTATTTTAGAAAACCCCAATTCATTTTTAAATACCTATCCAATAATATATCACACGTTAGGGTTGAAATGAAAAAAAGAATCACTCCCCACTTTACGTATAGGGGAGGTACCCTAATAAAAAAAAAAATTTCACTTTTTATTTTACCACTTTGTCGGCGTGATTGATATACATATTAGTACCAAATTTCAGCTTTCTAGTGCTAACGGTCACTGAGATTATCCGCGGACGGACGGACGGACGGACGGGCAGACATGGCGAAACTATAAGGGTTCCTAGTTGACTACGGAACCCTAAAAATGATGATGATGTATCAATGATGTGTGATGTGTGTTATTTTGCAAGCAAGGTCTCGTCAATTGCCTACTAATTTAATTATTGTCAGGTATTTCAATTTAATTGATTTATTTCAATCATATGTAGTTTTAATTTTATTAAATGTAATGGGTAAAGATAATGTTTTTTTTTTATAATTTAATTTGATTAACATAATGCAAGTATACAAATATTTAGAGTTAAACTAAGTCATGATACTGGCTACAATACTCTCACTGCATAGAAACGTGATATTTTAAAAGAAAAAACCGGACATGTGGAGACCTTTAAAGTGATCGCTGGGGAGCGCAATTTAATTTTCGTTCGACGGACAATTGAAGGAAATCCTAAACATATTGGACAAAAAAGCTTTGATGTAATTCTATCCCTTGTTATTTTTTTAAACAAATATTGTGCTGATATAAACCGGTATGTGATATATGATACATTTTACTCGGGTTTTTTACTGGATACCTACTAATCTATATTTTTTATATGTAAACTTATGTATATGTTTTATCGCTGAGCATAACATGCGTATTACGAATACGCTAGTCACATTAATTGCATTATTTAATAAAATAACAACGACATGTTTAAATAAACAAGAGACCATTTGTAGTTTTTCTAAACTGTAAGAGTAACGAGACATTAACAATATAAATAATCTAATCTATTTGACAACATTTTTTTAAGTAAATACATTTGCTTTATATTGTTTAACACAATCTGGAAAGTTTTTTTTCCTTAAGATTCCTCACAGAATCAAGCTATTACAAACATTACAGAAACATCAAACGTGATTGCAAATTACAAGTATTCATCTCGCATCGGATGGGCATTATTAAAATTTATCCGGCTGTCAAACATGGCGCCTCGGTGAGGCGTGACCGAGTCAAAGAGAATCCGCCTTTGACCGTCATTACGTTGCTATTTTTTTCATTTGCCAGTATGCTTTGAGTGAATTTAATTGTTTTGATATCATGTCACGAAATCAAATTCAGATATTCATGATTACATTTAAACTACAAAAACAACGTTAAAAGCAATTGATTTTACTTTAACAAATTGGACTTCTTGCTAATCGTCTAATAGATGTGTATGGTATTAATGAATAATAATAATAAATATTATGGGACAATCTCACACAAATATGTCCCACGGTAAGCTCAATAAGGCTTGTGTTGTGGATACTAGGCTATGATATATATATATACAACAACAACAAACACACAACAACAACAACAAGCAACAACAACACACAACAAGATAACAAAGAAGATAACAAGCTTGCTATCAGAAGTAGTCGTATCCGCAAGGCATATAAGTCATTTTTTGGTCAAGGTATTCACATTTATAACAAGTTACCCGTCGATGCTTTAAATTTATCATTTCCCGCTCTTAAGAAATATTTGAAAAAAAGTTTAATGTCAAAGGGTTATTACAGGGTCGAGGACTATATGACGGACAAACATGCATGGCCCAAACCAGAAACTACTACAAAATCATATAAGATTTAGAGGACACAGTTCAGATAGGAAAGCATATCAAACGTTTTGTGAAGCAATCAGATTTGGATTTTATTATTTTATTTTAATTAAACAATACGTACATTGTATATCTCTCAAGCTGTTTTGATATGTCTTCTTATAGAACTACGCATTATTGTGTATCTTTAAGATATAATATTACTGTTTTGAAAAATAAGTCCCGCCGAGTTTCTTGCCGGTCATAAATAATACTTCTCGGGTCAGAGGTGTAGGGTTAGAACCGGTGTTAGTTTTTCTTTTTCTCTCTGACGTTCATAAGTGCATTGTAATGTGCCTAAATTGAAGAATAAATATCTTTTATCTTTTATCTTTATCTTTTTTTAATAGATAAATATAGATAAATACTTAAATACATATAAAACATCCAAAACTCAGGGACAAATATCCGTGATAAACACACAAGTAAATGCCCTGATCAGGATTCGAACCCAGGACCTCCTGCTTCATAGGCAGGGTCACTACCGACTAGGCTAGGAGGCCGCTAAATATTACGTATTTCTTAAGAGGATAGTAGATCCTCATAAATCTTGCTTATCGTCTAATAGATTTGTATGGTATTTCTTAAGAGGATAGGAGATCTTTGTAAATATAACTACCTGGCAGTCATTTTAATATGTCTGCCTTAGTTTATGAAATAGGCCAGATAGAACATATAAATCCTAGGATCGTTTAACCTCAAAAATATTTAGTCACTAACACAAACACTGGAATAACGGATGAAACGTTATGCGCACATAACAAACTTGAACTTAATACCGTACACTAAGCAAAATAGATAAGAACGCTTAAAATGTTAATTAACGACGCAATAATGGTAAAGATATCAAAGTCGACACGTCCTCCGAGTAATGGTAACGCGTGCACTGATAGCATTTACGCGTTGCGTTTAGCGTGCGTTTTATTGACTGGATTATGGGGTAACATCAACGTATGCGTTAACTTCACGCGTAAGTGCTAATGAGTTTTGTTTAATGATTATTTTTTATTGAAAATAAGATATTAGTGCTATTTGTAGCACTTAGATAAAGGTACCTGGCATATATATAACAATCGACTAAAAACTCTGTCAGTAGGGAAGGAGTGGATACATTTTCACACAAAAAAACTGGCACATTGATTTAATATTACTTTCAGTTTATCTTATTCGCACCAATGTGAAAGTGTAGGTAAGTGAGATAAATTGAGCGTAACATCAGTAAGATTTCTGAAGTTCGAATGCCGTTCCAGTATATCAGCTACGCCGGCTACGGCTACGCGTTAGCGTAGACGGTGTATTTCGCTGTGCTGCACTGAGTTGTGCATTGAGCGTGTGTAACGAAAAATGCTTCGACCAAAATATCACTTCGCTCTATTGAGTACACTGAGAGCTTTTTGGATTCCAAGTAGCCTTTGAATGACGATCCCAATATTCAAAATACATACATTTATTTATTTTAT
Source organism: Pammene aurita (assembly GCA_947086415.1). Lineage (NCBI taxonomy): Eukaryota > Metazoa > Arthropoda > Insecta > Lepidoptera > Tortricidae > Pammene > Pammene aurita. The sequence continues at coordinate 33,951,094 of OX352290.1, read as the reverse complement.
CTAAGGCATACTTAAATAAAATATGTGAAAAAAACAACAATGATATGATTAACGCAAATAAAACGTAACAAAATCTATTTAATTCATTGTTTATCAATTATATGGATAGTAACAGAACATCTTACAATTTCTTCATTAGTTTTTCTAATAATCCTAATCCACAGTTAAACCGTAAACAGGGCGCATATAATCGCGAGTTAACGCTCCTCATTAGCGGGCGCTTACGACGGCCGTAACTCCACGTCGTAAGTACCTAATGTAATGGTGACGTGCGTTTTATCTTGTCGAAGTCGGTAGATTAACTGTGAAGTTTAAACAAGGGGTAGGATACATCATTATTTTCGTCGAAAGAAAGCGCACTCCACCAATTATTTATTTTAAATACGGATATCTTTGCTTAAAAACATGTGGAAATCTTGTTGATCAGAAATGACAAACAGCTACGTAAATATGGAAACACTTCAGAACCTTATCAATAACAAATAGACTGTTAGTACATATATTTAAGTGTATATAATGTTAACTGTACTTTTGTAACGTGTAAAACTAACACAGTTTTGTCTATGGTGGCAATGTACAAAATATAATTTCATCGATATTCAATTATAAACATATAACTTCCGTGAGACTCGGACATATTAAATATATAGAAGCGGGTAACTCACGGTTTCGTCGATTAGCCAACGCGAATTGCTCATGAATAAGCTCCTCGTTATGGAGCGAAATATGTCGAGCAATATTCGACTTAAAAAAACGTGAGTTACCCGCTTCTATATATTTAATACATATTCAATTAAATACGAAAGATAAATATATTTATATCAACATTTGATTTTAAAACATGGCACCGTAAATTGTCTTAGATATTGTCGCATCTACACCTTACAGTTAATCGCCTGTCGGCCTAATATTTTATCCTGAACGAGTGTTTTGCAAGTTTGACGACTGACTTGCGAGAATTGTGATAGACAGACTTCCATCTCGCGGATTGCGCAGTTAAGGGTTGAAGTTATTGTTAATGTAGCCGACTTTGATGACGGGGATGTTGGTGTATTTTGATAATAACGTCTTTAATGTTTTGAGTTAGTACCTAATCATTCTTAGAATTTCGTTTGTTTTGATGAGAAACAACAAACCTTCTCTAGAAATCAAATGTTAACTTATGATTTAAGTAGTCATGTAGAGTGTAACTTGATTATGTTTTTTCGTTGAAGTTTACGTTTGTGTAAAATTTTATAATTTTTAACGTTTCTAATTACGCGAAGAATATTTAGAAGAAAACTAGAACTTGTTTGATTTAAAGATATACAAGCAAATATGTATATTAACTAATATTAATGACCTCAACACACTGATAACCAAAAATATTTCTAAGTTTTTGTAATTATTGAAGAGGGACACATGTCGCACTTCTTTGCGAACAGCAAATTTCTAACATTAGGTTTACACACGTAAATATTAATGTCCCTATATGAAAATTATCCGTATTATTATAGCACTAAGAATAACAACAATACATTATATTAGTTTGATACTACCAGGTTATACCGAAATAAATCATTTTTCTGGCAACACTAGAGTAAAAAGGAGTCTTACACGCGAGACACTATTTGTCATGGCAAGGATGCAACCAGCTTAGAATAGCTATTTCTTTGTTGGATTATAATATAAGTTTACCTGTTCAGTTCTTCCAATAATTTAAAAAAATACCCGCATTGCCATTAAAAATAAATTATCGCATAAAATGATTGTTTTTTACTTCATCATTTGAAAAAGTACCCGTTAATGTAAAGTGATACAAGCCCAGGTGCCGGATTTTAATTTTAAAATCCATTAACAATACAACCTATCTCAAACATAACTCCAACACACAACAAACAATCAACCAACACTACACGTACATTGAAGTTGTATTGGACTTGCGTTGGAATATTTCTCAAGTAAATTCTGATATTTCTGATTCAGATGTTTATGCCGTAGTTGTATTGCGTTGTTAATGCATTAGAGTTGTATTGAAGTTGGATCGTGTTTATACGTGTTTTAAAGTTAGAATACGGCCCCAGCGCCCCCGCTGTCTTTTTCCCTGTGGCTGTGAACCAAGCACGTATGGAGCACTGATTACACGAACACGTCTCGGTTTTGTGAGTTACCTAGATTTTTCTAGAATATTTCCTGAACATCACGCGTTTATGGGGTTACAATTTAAGTTTTTATAATATTTTGTTAGTGAGTATATTTTAAAACTTACGTTGCATTAAATTTACCCCTACGTCAGGTACGTAACCGTATTTTCAAAAAAAAATGTCTATGGTCATGGTCCTCTATTTCTCTACGTATAAGTACCTAAAGTGACAATACATATACTTAATTAAACCAAGATGTTTTTGGGTTTTTATTTTATTTTAATTGGTAAAGTTTCGTAACTTTCATTAAATATAAATGCATATGTATTTAATGAAAGTAAACAACAGAAATATTCTTGGCCGACCCTTTATACAATTTTTTTTTGTGTTTTGCTAATCATAAAGTCAAACTGTATTTCTTCCGCCCTTATTCATAAACGTCTTACAAGTTGCATTTAGTTAATTTATGTTTAGTCTGTTTCTATCAAACACAACTGTCAATGTGACAGATGATTATTAGGTTGAAGAGACTCGTAAAACGTTTATGAATAAGGAGGTTAGGGTTTATAATATCTATGTCAAAACGGACACTATAAAGCAGGTTAAACACCAATACACAACTTAAGACAATACTTGAACCAATTATGAACTGAAACATATCGTTCTCCCACTCCTTAGCCAGCAAGCAGCCTATAAAATCCGAACTCATATAACGTCCCCACATCCACATAGGAATCTTTAAGCCCAGCATTGCCACTCGAAAACAAACGACCTCCTCAAAGCCAGGCCCATAAACTGTCCGATTCACTATTTAAACGTGGTTTAATGCGCGTCGTTAACTCAGTTCAATCTGCTTAATTGGGAATGGTTTTACTGGGCTTTTAATGGCCGGTATATTAGAAAGAGGATATAATTGCAACATATGGTTAGATACAGGTCTTATAAGTATATACATGACTTTGAATTAAATGATCGTGAAATAAATTTATACTTTTCTGTGAAAGAAACATTTTATATCAAATGCGGTGTTTTTTAAATAGCTTAAACATTATTTAGGTTACCGTGTAGGGATCAGAATCCATTAAGCTATAGTAAAATCCGGGATAAATGCGAGGAAGATAATGTGGTATTTGTATAAATCGACATCCAGTGTGTTAGGTTTAAGGTTCCATATGATTGACGGCAGAAAGTCTACCTAGCCTAACCCTGAATCTACTAATATTACTATCTAACCTAACCAATTATATATCTCTCAGTGCAGTGCAACCTAGAGACAAAATGTGAAATAAAAATATTTCATAACTCAAACTTTTTCACCTCCATAAAAAGGAAACCTCAAAACCCAAAACCGAAGATATTGCGTGTCGGACAGTCATCCGGAACTATATTTTTTATTATTCGTCGAGTCGGTCCGGTGCAATTTACTGCCCCCGGTTTATGCTTTGATACCCGCGCGGTCTGTTTTTATTACGGAGCCCTTGGAATGTCCCTATTGAGAGGCCTATTTACATTATTGTATATAGGTTAGAATTTTTTTTTACCACGACGGTGGCAAACAAGCATACGGCCCGCCTGATGGTAAGCAGCTACCGTAACCTATGGACGCCTGCAACTCCAAAGGAGTCACATGCGCGTTGCCGACCCTTTACAAAAAAGAGGATTCACTGTGTTGACGGCTAAAGGAACAAGGAGGTCCCTCATCGTCAACACACTGGGTCCTTTTTGAGCTCTTTCATTCTTTCATTCTGACTGTGATAAAATGAGAGTCATTGATAATTTATTCTTACGTATTGTACGAATAACACAAGAACATGTGCGGTAACAAATATTTTATGTAGACATGCAATGATAAGCAACATTATGTAGCTGCGTTTGTTACACCGTACCGCATATTTACGCTTTGTATTTAAAAATCAAAACTGCGGGTCCATTCTTCAGATAAGACGATAAATCTCAAACGCTGCCTTCATTTCAAAATAACATAATAGGTATATTATGTACAGTTTATTGTGATTGTCTATTAGGTACCTATCTATTTAGGTAGTTGCGATTAGCTATGAAAACTGTGCGTTAGGGTAGCTAGGACAAATTAAGCTCAAACTACCAGAATACCTTGGGTCACCTTGTATGGACTACACGAAATGACCCGTTATTGCTTAAAAGTGTACCTACTTGTAAATACTATTTGTTTATTTTAGATGTCGCCCAATGCGGACTACTATCTTAGGGCAGGTTGCCGAGCGACTATTTCTTTGTCCATTATTGTGTAATCCGATATTATTGGAGCTCAAATTGAATTGTCATACAACACACGGCGGCCTCATAATGGCGCCCGCGCACGACTTGGCAACGGCTTTGTGCAGAGTTTCAGGCAACGGACATAGGTCCATTTACATACAGTGCGAACGAATAAAAATAAAATGATATACAATATACATGGTGTTTTTCCATCCCTAATCGATTACTATAAAATATAACGGTCACTTTAGTCACTTCGCGCGACATGTTTCGGAGAGCTTAGGTCTCCATCTTCAAGCACTAAGAGTGCTATTTTGAACTGGCCCGTAGCGCGCTGTTGCACGACGTGAAAGTGACGTGAGTGTAACCGTTATATTTTATTGTGATAGTATATCCCACGAAAGTTTAAACCTAATCGATTATGTGAATACTTATCAACTTTTATTATGGGGCTCATTTTTTTCTGGCTCCTTCAGACATTTTGAATGACTAAGTAGATATCGATTAACAACCTCCTTTTGACAATTGGACTAACTCCGATATCACGGAAAATAGTTTGACTCCTTCGTACATTGCGGTAAAAAAACCTCCATCATTCGCGCTTTATCCCATAGAAAAGGTCGTTCAGTATAGCCTACCTAATTATATCTCGTTCAAAGGTTGACTAAAAGTTACAAAATCACCCTTTTCACGTAGATATAAGGAGTTTAAACGTAATAGCGATTCCACATAACAACATTAACTGATAAATATCTCTATCAGTCAACCAAGAAAGCTAATAAAATTCGGTTAAATAACCGAATTATTTATTTTTATTCGAACTGAGTAAAAGTAGGTATTGAGTACTTTAACGATTGTTTTTGATATCGCTCACCGTTCTATTTAGGGCCGTCCTTATGTGCACCTATTACTTTTTCCTGTTTCCTTAGCTAGAAGAGCACTCAGATATATTGCAATGCACTCAGTTGTCCTCAGGAGACACGCCAACTCAAATATTGCCGTATGTAAACGCTATTGTGATTTTATCGAATAAATTTTAATATAGCAGCGTTACTACGAGAATAGGTTCGAACACGAGTCGTAATAGCTAGTACTTAGTATTTTTTGGTGAGAAGTTCAGAAATTGTATGCCAGGAAACTATTTTAATTCATTGTTTTTGACTGTTTCTTGTCGTTTTCAATAAGTAAATACATAAATTAACCTATTTATAACTTAAAAAGTCTACTCGTCAATTACCACATTAATTTATAAATCTTGCATGTGATGTAATTGGCCCATGAATCCCAACACGAGCATTTATTTTGCTTACAGGGAGGCTCCATCCCTTAGATCTGTTTTACGTAAATAAAAATTAAAAAATTAAAAAAACGTGTTTACAAAACATGATCTTAAAATTAAATAAGAAAAATTGTAATCCGTGTAATTTAGCAAGTATTGACTTAAAACTTTCGTGACACATATTCCAAAACAAATACAAGTTTACGGTTTAAGTCACGTGTACCGCGCAACATGTTTCGGTAAGCCTGTATATGTATAAGTTAGTGATTACTTTCGGAAATAAACAACTAAAATAATGAATACAACCATTTTTTTCTTACTTTTATTTGAAACTAACCTGTATTAGCTATGTAGTTTACAAGATCGCATTCCTAACAGCCGAGTTCCCACAGTAGTGCCTCGATATAGTCGACATGCACAACTCTACCGGAAAGTTCTCAATATTTTAGAGAAGAAACTTCGCTTGAGCGACGGCTCTGCCTGCATTAAGTGATTAGTCCCATTTGTGAGGAACACAGACTGAATCGAAACTGTTCATTTATGCAAAGTTTTGTCCATTGTTAAATGTTTGGCACCTGATGAATATTTATTGCTAACTCCGTTTACTTTGGCTGAGTAAATTCACGAACATCCTTTTGGTAATTTTTAATTTATTAGTATGAAGTTAAGGAAAATAAATAGAAAGAAAGAAAGAAATAAATATATTTTTTTAACGTCACAATTACACACAAAAAACAAATCAAGTAATAAAACAACACAAAGACGTCAAATATGCCGCGGCAATTTAAACCATGGCGCTGGTTTTAGTGGGGACCTGACTTAAGAGCTAATAACTCAACTTTATTTATTTATTCGTATGGCATTTTCAGTCAGTGGTTTACAAAGATATTTTTAAGTTTTTTATCCAGTGGATCACGTCACGGTCGAGGGTGAACAGGGCTGCAGGGTTACCGTCGTATTTGCTAAATGGGCATGGGTGCTGGATGATGTGCTCGATGTCCAGCACCGCAGTTCCAAAGTCGCACTTTGAAGACTCTATCCATCCACATCTGTGTAAGAATGCTCGTGAGCACCCGCAGCCGGTTCGACTCAACTAAACTATGACTAAAGAAGTGCCGACACATACGCCATCGAACGTGTACAGAAACAAACATAATAGAAGAACAGAAATCGAAAAAATAAAAAATAAATAAAATAAAATTATTTTAAACAAAAAAAGAACCGAATTCACTTAGCCTCCACCTTTCGAAAAGGAAATGCTCGAGCCTGTAAAAAATACTCAAATCACTATAGGTGTGCCTATAATAGTTGAAGAGTTCCCTCGATTGCTCAAGGATCCCATCATCCGATCCTGACCTGATTACAATGGGACCATCTGTCATCTTTCAAACAAAAAAAGGATTTTTTTAGGTCCAGTCGTCTGCAAATAATCGGGGGAATAATTGAAAAAAAGCAAAATTGATCCCGACGAATTGATAACCACCTCCTTCGAAATCTTGAAGTCGGTTGTTAGTAAGTTAGCAGAGCAAATTACATGAATGATATATCACTTTTAATAATCTAATTATTGATTTAACCGTTAATTTTTAATTTAAAATTAAATGACTAACGTTAAAACGAATATAACAAGCTGAAATAAGTTAAACTGTTATTACTATTATCTTTGATTCCCTTAAAGAGAATCATTTTTTGTGTAGAAAGCAGGTCATAAAGTGATATATTTTCTTCCTAACAAGATTCACTTTCCAATATATAACCTATAATATTTTTTGTTTTGACGATTACCGATAAAAAATCGGTTCAAAGTGGATTTGTAGAATGATTTTCAATCTGATATTTAACTTCCGATTTAATGAATGGCGATTCTTCAGCCTCATTTGCGAATAAAAGTTGAATATATAGTGCTACAATTTCTTAATTTAATAATAACTTACATCTTATAAATATATAAAAGAAGAAACTGACTGACTGACTGACTGACTGACATATCAACGCACAGCCCAAACCGCTGGTTCTAGAGATTCCAAAGGAGATCGTCAATTTTTGTTAGGCGATTTGCCCCAGATCATAAAGATGCGTATAATTATGAAATAGATATCTAAACATTCGCTTTAATTTCTAGATCAGGGTGGTCATAAAATAATCATGAAATGTAACAGGAAAATTGAGAAATCGGGATGTAAAAACATGATTGTGATAAGGACAATATTTTTAAGCGTACATGTTTATGATTTAAAGTATAGAATAAAATAAATACCTGTTTTTTAAAGAATTTCTACAAAATCTGACATGATAATGAAACGGAAATCATAATAAAATAATATAAAGTCATATATTGATCCTGCCGCAGATTTCTTGTATTTGGGTAAACAATGATAATGGCTGTTAAACCATCATTGCTACTATTGACTAAACAATCGTAGACCTTATTACAAAGAGATAAGGTTTATCACTGTTAGTGCGCTCCTACTAGCATCCATGAAGTTATAATTTTAAACCGGAGCACACTCTTGGGCCAAAAAGCAAGGCCGAAAGAGAGAGTAATTTAGGGAGCCGCGTTCCGCTTCGACTTAGGGAGTTATGACGTCATTAGACAATAATGCCAGCATGACAACAAGTCAAAATGTCAATGTATGTCAATTTTGTAACGAATTCGAGTGAAACACCGCCCCCCATATTATGCCCTCTATCGGACCGTTTTTTCTAGTCACCTATGAACGACTGTTTTACACGGTAATACGGTACAGTTTTAGATGAACATCAATGAACCTTGTAAACTGTGGTTAGGGAAAAAGTGCAAGAATTACATCCACTTTTTAGAAATCCATGGTAGTATCAGACATTACTTAATAGAAAAATAGTCAAAACGAGACGCATCCCCCCCATACCACCAACTCCTTCGGCCCCACCTTGTGGCCGAAGAGCACACTCCAGTTTCAAATTATAACTTCAAGCGGCAGACATGTATGACGGTGACGTCATACATTAATAGTGTCAAACTATAATCATAAACAAGATTAGCAAAATAAACGTAACTCCTTACTGAAAATGTCCGTTTCGTCTCGGCTCAGGAGAAGTTATCCTTATGTCAATGCTGTAAAGACGTTAACAATTTATTTAGCACTATTTGGATGGCGGAAGGATCAACGAAATTACTTTTTATTTTTCATTTCTAATTCCCGTTTTATTTTCATGCAATATTTTGTCTAGTTTCGTAATAAAATGGGTATTTGCTTAAAATTGAAGACCAAACTTTATACGAGACCATATCGCAAGTGGGCCTGGAATTGACGATCTCCTTTGGCACGTAGGTTCCTTATAAGGTCTAGGGATGCACTAAGAAAGGATTTTTCAAAATTCACCCCCTAAGGGGGTAAAACGGGGTCCAAAGTTTGTATGGCAAATCAAGATTTGTTAGACTATATTTTATTTGAAACTTCACAGGAGTATTCCTAACGATAAATGAGTAAACACGTGTTTCAGGTTTTTTAAAAATTCAACCCCTAAAAGGGGCAAATGTGGTCACAAAGTCTGAAAATCAACATGGGTATCGTATCCTTTTTGAGTACTTATAGTTCGCGGGCGGAGCCGCGGGAAAAGGCTAGTTTTCAATATACTCGTTGTTTTTTTTTAAGTAACATAAACGAAAATATCAACGAACCATAACCGCAAAAACCAACCTATAGAAACTCTTGTTTAGAATAGTAGTATACTTACTTCGACTTTAAGCAGTAAATCAATAGCGCTGGGGGATTCAAATAGCTTTTGAAATGTGTTATAGATTAAACACTTCCTTTACTTGTCAGCAAAGATCATTAGCCATGTGAGCAAACATTAACACTACGCGCTCTGTCGCCCCTAAAAGATACATTAAGCCAAAGACTTAAAAATATATATGTACAAAATATGGTACCTTATTTATACAAAATGTCATTATAAATACTGAAATAGTAGAGAAGTTGCTTTAGTTAACGTAGGTAAATTTAAATGAAATTACCGTTAACATTAACATATAACTTGAGGACATTATAGAACGAGACAGACAAGCGGTTGTTTAACTTGAATACTGACATATAAGTTCGAATAATATACCTTTATTTTAACGGCCTCCTAGCCTAGTCGGTAGTGACTCTGCCTACGAAGCAGGCGGTTCCGGGTTCGAATCCTGGTCAGGGCATTTATTTGTGTGTTTATCACGGATATTTGTTCCTAAGTTATGGATGTTTTCTATGTATTTAAGTATTTATATGTATATATTTATATGTCGTCGCCTAGTACCCACAACACAAGCCTTGTCGGGCTTACAGTGGGACTAGGTTGATTTGTGTAGGATTGTCCCATACTAAAATATATATAATATATATACATATAAATCCGAATCGCTAAACTAAAGTGGCAGTGGGCGGGGCACATTGCTCGTAGAACCGATGGCCGTTGGGGCGGAAAGGTTCTCGAGTGGCGACCAAGAACCGGAAGGCGCAGCGTGGGTAGACCCCCGCAAGGTGGACTGATGACCTGGTGAAGGTCGCGGGAGTCCGCTGGATGCGGGTGGCGCAGGACCGGTCATTGTGGCACTCTTTGAGGGAGGCCTATGTTCAGCAGTGGACGTCTTTCGGCTGATATGATGATGATGATAAATATAAAAACCTGTAACTGGTGTTTAGTGTTTACTGCCACTACTACGTCACCGGCATATGCCATCCATTCACTCTAAATCTGTAAGAAAAATATACACAACGAGGAATTAATGATGGCTTAAAACGTCGTACTTTACGGGAAGTCAATCAATGGTGATGGTTTGTTGTAATCATACAGGCTAAGGGTGCTATTTTATGACTAAAAAGTGGATTCTTGTTAATCAACATTAATTAACCGAGTGACTTCAATCGTTACTTAGCAAACCATTTTTTTTTTAATTTATGATCTTTTCACATAAATTAAATATTAAACGTCACGTCTACATAATTGTTTTCCATGCAATATTATCTACTAAGATTATGTTCATTAACGTTTAAAGAACTATATTTAAGAAGATTTTATTCCGCTTAATTATACTTTGCTGACAAGCTGACATTTAAACATTTCCTTAGAGTCTGTACCGAGAGAAGAATAGAATATATTAGCTCCCATATAAACCACGACATTTCTCTTTGCGAACAAACTCTACCATAAACCATATTCACAGACTACTAAAAGTATTACAAAAGTCATAAAAACTATAAACTATATTCACAATTTTACGATAATATTATAAAAGCTTTCGGTGTAAAAATATCAGGTAGCGCAAAATTATTGTCATCGTAAAGTGGGCTCGGCGCGCCTCAGAATTATCACTTGTTTACCGCGACGTTATGCGACGGAAAAATATCGTTTTTCTTAAAAAGTGTATGCATGTATTGAACATTTTTATCCTTCGGTAAGTTTTTTTTCTAAGGCTTTCAAAAACAAAAAAAAACCTAATCTGTGTGTTTATAACTCATCTAATAAAACATCAAATAGGGTACGATAGGAGCAGGGGCCTTATATTATTGACTTATCTAAACGAAAAAGAAAAAAAAATCACAGATTTCGTGCCTCACACGACTATCGAGCACATTGGAAATGAATCTACGGAATTCGAAAAAATATTGTCGCTGAGCGACGAGAAAGTTGGGATAAGGAAAATGTTATAAAATAAAACTACGACGTTGAATGATAATTGTTTTATTCTTAGATTAACATAAGTATCCTCGACATAACGCATGTGTACCAGAGTTGGGCAAAAATTAACGTGATTGAAACTAAAGTTAAAAATGAGAACGTTACTCATAATCATATGAACATGATTACGAATTCAATCACGAGCTTTCTAATCTGATTGACCACCGACATGAGTAAATCATGTCGATTTTTAGTTTCACTCATGATTAGCTGAAGTGATTACATTAGTAAGACAGTATGCTTAGTTAAACTAACGATTTAGTTGATTAGATTTTGATTAGATTTTGCGTAGCTACTAGCTCCTTCACTTTTTTCCTGACGAAACAGAGGCGGTACCTAGGTGAGTATAATATACATTTAGGATAAATGGCTATTTCTGACAATATTTCTAAAGGTATCATTTGGCGGTTGGCGCTTACGTCTTAAGTTGTATAGTGCAGATTCAATATTGAGCAATAAAAGCGTAAATGCCAGTGGCAAATGTTACCTTTACCAAAATATCGACAATTTTTTGTTAGTATTTGGTATGAGTGTACAAATGAATGCTCCCATTTAACTTTGAAATGGCCTGTTCGGTTTTATTGCGGTTTTCGGCTACAGTTAAGGAAGCTATCACACAGCTGCGGTTTCCACATACGCTTTTCATTTTCATTCTCATTCTCATTCTCGTTCTCATTCTCGTTCTCGTTCTCATTCTCATTCTCGTTCTCTTTCTCGTTCTCATTCTCGTTCTCACTCTAGTTCTCATTCCCGTTCCCGTTCCCGTTCCCATTCCCATTCCCATTCCCATTCTCATTCTCATGCTCATTCTCCTTCTCATTCTCATTCTCATTCTCATCCTACAGTTACAATCAGCGCCCGTCGTTAATGATTTACTCATGGCGAAATTACTTGATTGTTTCGTGTTATGATTTAATCAGCGATTATTCAATCAGCGATGATTAGTAATTGATCACCGATTTTAATCAAGTGTGGCCAACTCTGCTGTGAACAAACAAATCGAAAAATTTCCACACGCATATCGAAGTTATTCCATATACATATTTCATTTTTAGATTAATAAGCAGGATATAATAATATCCTGCTTATTAATCTAAAAATGAAATATGTATACTTAGGCGCAAATATGTATACTTAAATATTTAGCCGACGCAATAATAATTCAGATAATATAGATGTAAAGCAGCTGTCTAAATTGACAATGTCAAATAATTAGTTTCTAAATGTCTCATAAATTTGTAAATTAGTAACTTTTTGAAATCTTACATTACAAATCCGTAATCAACTCGAGAAATGGTAGCCACATATCTAAAAGTTTTTTAAGCAAAAAAAAACCGACTTCTTCAATGGGGGAAGCCGGTGAAGGATTATTGTAGATGGTGCACTCTATACAATGAAATAACTTGCTTAACAGCGAAGAGGACAAATCGTCAAACGTGAATCGTCCTCGTTGAAGAATTCCTTTCTCATTTTACATTTCACATGTTTATGGCATCAGCCGCAGTTCCACTTCATCAATATGTCACTGTTTTCAATGAACATGCTTGATTTGTTGATTTAAATACAAAAATCACTTTATGTATGCCTTTTAGATTTGACAAGTTTCCTCGATTCCTCCTGGATCCCATCGTCAGTACTTAGCTTGATGAAAATTTGTCCTGAGAATCTAACTTGCTTAACAAACATAGCGAAGAGGACAAATCGCCAAACGTGAACTATGCGTCGTTGAAGAGTTCCCTTCTGATCAACATCAGCAGTTCCACTTAATCAAATGTCACTGTTTTGAATGAAAATGATTGATTTGTTGATAAAAATCACTACATGTACATGCCATTAACATTTGAGGAGTTCCCTCGATTCCCATGACGGAGTTTTGGAGTAACAAACATAAAAAAAAAAAACAAAATAAAAAAACATGCACGCCGAATTGAGAACCTCCTCTTTTGAAATCTTGAAGTCAGTTAAAAAAAAATATGTGAAAAATGTCGTTCTGACTTTTTTCAAAAAGGTTAGGCTACAGGGCAGACCCTTAACCCGTGAAGCGTGTAGGGCTGGGTGGTCAATAAAACACCCAGTCGCTTTCAAAATAAACTAAAAACTTTATTTAAAAAAAACAACCGAGCGAGGGTCGTGGTAGTGGTCCGTGAAATAAAAAAAAATAAGCCTGTCTGGTTCCACTGCCGCAGGTATGTACTCCCCTGGCAGTTGGCAGGTGGTGGTGCGGTCCGGGGTTCGGAGCGAGAGCGACTCGGGGAGCGACGTGACAGTTGGTGCCGGGGCAGAGGCCTCTGATGTCCACCCTACCCTGCGGCCAGGCTGGGACGGAAGAGCTCCTCACCGCCGAGAATTTAAAGCCAGATCTTGCACCCTGGAATTGACATGTCCACCTTTAGGTCCACGTATTAATTAGCCGCTCGGTATGAACCCCAATGATGTGATGAATGATGCTAAGCTAGCACAAGGGAGTAGCGGAAAGTAGATGGTGGGTGTTCATAACCAGAACGGAGTTACAAAATAAGAGGCGGAGAAAAGAATGCAAAAGCAGAGGCGGCAAGATTATAAAAGTACGGTGAAGTGAATTTACATTAATTAAATTATCACATTAATTAAAACAAAGCTCCGTAATGCAGACATTTTATGAAATGAGTTCGAATAACTCGCTGGCCAAATGTATGGGCAGCCATTTTATAACGGGACTTTTGCCGCCACGGCGCAGCGTCCACGTGCAATAACTAGTTAAGACCGTGTAATGCATATTGCTAGGCATGTGAGAAGGCACACTGAACATAATAAAAAAACATATAACACAATTAAAATAGGTAGCACTTCCTATCACTAAGTAACGTTTCAACACTTACCCTTGTCTGGGGTGCAAGACGTACGTAAATTATCCCTACGGCGGGTATCACTCAACTATTATCTTAAATAGTATTCCCAAAATACTTGGAATTAACTAGCGGCGGGCACAGCCGATTCCTTGAAATTTAATATGCCAGCGCGTAAGAGGACGCGGCGCGCAGCTCGCGAACGCAGCCGGCAGCGAGACCGCTCCGCAAGACGGGAAGACGCAGAATGAGCGAGGGGCGATGCGCCAGCGCGTTCTCGAATGTACTTGAAGCAAAACTGCTGACGCTGTTGTTATGCGCAATGTACAATCGCGCGCAGAACTATAGTTAAGTTTACGTACGATTTTTCATTTATTTTATCTTTATATTAAGTTTATACTTTTTTAACTAGTTTCTAATGTTAGTTTGGGGTACTTTTTTATACTTAGAATAATAAAGTAACGTGCATCGTTACACCCGATCGTCAAATTTTTGATATCATTCTTCGTTTCCAAAATATCGAACGCCAAAATCAAATATTTGGAAAAAATTGATTCTTTTTTTCACTATTCCGGCCATAACTTTTTTCTTTTTTGATTTTTCCGAAAAATTTTTTTTGCATCTTACAGCTCTCGTAAATATGAGTCTTTTGAGCTATTTTTAAATATCATATCTTTACAACTTTCCGAGTTATAAGGGGATCGCACTTTTTCGTGAAATCGGGGCCTATACTGGAACGAACGAAAAGACATTTCCAATGTCAAAACATTACTTCAATGCGCTATTTCATTCTAGAGTTCTTAATATTCCACTTACCAAGAAGCAACTTGAAGAAAATCCATACAAATCTATTATATATCCACAAAATTAAATCGAAACGTGTGAATTTTAAATTCAATTTGAAAATAGAACGAAACAAGAACAAAGGAGTGTTTTCTGTCAACGGCTTTTCGACTGGTTACTTGCTGGGTTTCACATCTCAATCAACTCCCTTACTGCCAAACTAATCCTTATTCAATGGGAATAAAGTGTACAGCACGAACCTGCAACGAATCGGTTCCGGTTGTAAATGGAATGTGGCGACCGTTGGTAATGGCCAGCGTCTCTGAAAAAGAAAGAAAATGATACCTAGTTGAATTGCATTGGTGCATGTGAAGCCAAGCAGATTAGATTTTTTCATCACAGGTAGTAGTAGGACGTAGGTAGTAGGACGGTACAGTTTAATGGGCAAGCAAAATCGGCAACGGTATTGGTGGAATGGATATTATTCGTGTATCGTAACGCATTGATACTGTTTATGACACGTTCAGTTAAAACTATATCACGTCATATTCACGTTGGAACAGTATCAGGTGGATTGGAGCTCAACTGACATAATAAAATAAACCAATTTTCGAGGAAAATGATTCGAAAATACGAATTGTATTATATAGTTAGTCGCCTGTTCTATACACACTCGTGCTTTAGAAATTCAAATTATTATTTATCAAATTTATTTCATTAATCTTCTTTTTTTCTTTTTATAAAAATCGAGATTGCTACTAGATCAAATCTACCTAACTGTAATCAAAGAGTTTTGGATATAGAAGGCACGACTTTGACGATGAAATTTCCTGTCAAACCCTTTATTAGCAACACTTCAATAACCCGCCATTGAAAAATCGCAAAAAAGCTTAATAGCACTGCGAAACGGCTGACATCAAACGCATATAATTGCAATATTTCAACGTCGCCATTCTAAACGAAAACAATAAGTCGGAAAAACACTTTCAAAAGAACAGCGGCGTAACTCATGCGTCAGTTCCTGTGTTTAGCTCGTTTCTGAATTGGGCGCGTGCGTATAGCTTAGAGCAATTTTTACAATCAAAGATAGGGTTAAAAGATTTAAACCATTGGCGTTCGGTGTAATTAATGGAGTTTCTAAGAGTATTTGTATATTTTTTCTTTGATGCTTTTGATTATTTCTTGATCATTAATGCTTGATAGAATCCTTTGACACGACTTTTTTAAAGTATTATGAAAAAAAGATATTACCAAGTAAGCATACTAAAGGGTTCATTGAGATTATATTTGTATATATTAGGTACTATTCTTACGAATATTTAAGATAAAAAAAAAATAACTTTTGTAACGTAAACAATTATATTTGTGCTTTCCTTGTCTCTCATCCTGTCCCACGATTTTGACACTCCAAAGGTCTAATGGTCGGTCTGCATACAATCTCACACCTATGTGTCAAATTAAATAGCTTATTATTTATTGTAATTTAGCATATTTGCCCACAACGAATGTCCAATCGAACGTAGAAAAAAACAAAAGTATAAGGATTCCGTTATTGCCAATTATTAGGCTATGGAACCCTAAAAATGGGTAAACTGAAATAATGAGGTTTAATTAGATATAATTTACTAGTAACGTAAGTAAATATGTATTTAATACAGCACAAAATGTTATAGGTGTCCAATTAAACAAAATGAAATAAACAACATAAATTTAACATTTACAGCAGCATTTAATAAAGTCATATTTGCTCATAAACATGTTCAACAAATTAATTGACGCAAACATTGACACTCAATTTTCCGTGCCGACACTCGATTTTCAAAAAATTATATTACTTTTGTGGACCTGTTTAGTGGTGGTTTTATGCACTTAATTATTTCAATTATAAAATTAATAATATGTCTTTTAATAGAATATAATTATATATTAATCAATTCAAAATTATTTTATTACTTTTGGTATTATTTAGATATCCCTGAAGTAATAGAAATCGTAGGTTAATAAAATTCTTCCTAATATAATATATGTAATATATGTATTATATAATTTTTGGTGTGAATACGCAATTTAAACGATTGCAGGAGTAACACGCCGAGTACACTTCATTAGAATGCCGAAATCGGTTGCATGATTAAACGCCATAACGGCCATAAAGCAGCGATGCTCAAAACACAATCCGATTACATGCTAGGGCTGCTGCACACAAAATAATACACAATGAAAAAAATATGTATGTATTACATTTATGAATCACTTCGAAAATTTTCCCGTCCGGGTCAACAAACGCACAGCTTAGCTGGTATAGCATCGGATCCTCGTTAAGGTGTATCGAAATCTTTTGTAGTCAGACATATAGTTAGTACAGTCACCGGCAATAGTATCTTCCTACAAAAATATGTTACACGCTCTTATTTGTAAGGCCATAAGAGCGCGTCACATATTTTTGCGGCCTTCATATAGGAAGATACTATTGCCGGTGACTGTACGTAGCATTGTTCATTTTCAAAGTTTACTATATTGCTTGAATGATAAAAAAACGTTAAGATATTTACTAATCTTAATATTTTTACCTAAGTTCGGCTGATCCAAAACAAGAGAATACAAATTTTATAGAATTTTAACTCAGTAGACGTTCTATATCGAGTAAACTAACCAAATACTATCAGGGAGATACATTACGTGCGTCGAAATAAAATTCTACTAGAAACGCATCAATAAGAATAGGGTTGCAACGTAGGTATGTGTTGATATGCTGCCCAATGTATACATTGAAATTATAATTTTTCCTCACAGCAGCCAACCCTAATCTAGCCATACTGGCCATCGATCTGTTAATCATCGGCTCTTGGTGCCATATATTTTCTCAATTGGTATTTACGGCTCTGATTCCGATCGGTGTGTGTGGTTTTTGATTGTTGCAGCGATTTATAGACATGGCCATAAAATTAATTAAGACTGAATAGGTGTTGCCAGCTTCGGGATACATAACCGAGTACCCCTTTTGTTATTGGTTACCTGTAATTTACAGATGTATACTTACAGACTCAGTCGAAAAAAAAAGTACTAATACCTAACTTAATGTCCTTAACCCATTCAGCTCTAATTACGGTTTTCGTTACGACTCACTGTGGGCTGAAAATCGGCTTTCAAAGAAATAGAAACTAATTTCTTAATTATTTTCCTAACCAAATTCTCTCACTCATGGGGCATGGGGCACATTAATTCCTCGCTAAAACTATTTCAAAAAAAAAAATTACAAATTAAGAAATCAGTTTCTATTTGTATAAAAGCTGATTTTCAGCCCATAGTGCGAAGCATTTCGTCACATCGCGGGAAACCCATGTTTTCGGCTACGACTTCGCGCTACACCTGTAGCATAAGCGATGAATATATAAATTTGATTATAGTCATAATAAAGCTATAATATGTTTTAAAAACAATGACGAATGATAGTGAATGTCTGATATAAAATGTATAAAACCGTTCCACATACTTTAATATTTGTAGTCCCGGATACAAAAACAACTTAAGGAAATGAGATAGCTGGTGATATTGGCAGGGATTTACATCACATCATTACGCGATGACAAATGATAGCATGGCAGCTCAATTTGATGGTAACCGAGACTACCAATTTAGCTACAAGTTTGTTTTTTGATAACAATAAGTATAATATGTATTATAAAAAGGTAGGAAGTAAGTCAGTTTTCGAAAACGAAACCAATATTTTCGAGAACTGTCTCAAAAACGAATTAGAAATAATCGATTTTCCGAGTTGTCATTGTCACGCACTCACAAAATGCAAAAATCACTTGAGCTAATAATTTACATACTTGCATCCCGGGTAGTTTTTTTATATGTTAAGAGTAAATTTATGCTAAGGTGTTTTATATATACTAATTGAGTATTGGCACAATTTATTTACGTATAAAATTCAAATGAATCCGATCACTATAAATCATTTAAACGGGATTTCAGTAGTCACCCCGTAATATTCGAAAAAAAGTAATACAATATTTATCCATTATAGGGATTGCATTCCAGTCGGCCCATAAATCAGAGTGAGTAGTGACATCCGAGTTTTTGACAAATGGCGTGCAGAAACAAGTGACGTGTAGGATAAATGGTGTGTGAAACTGGGGCTCACCTCAGAGTTCTGAGAGGACGATCATACGAACTCCTACCCTATTGTTTTTCGAGTTACATCTTATTAATCCTTAGTCTTTTGGTGTCATAGCATCCCACGCCCTGAAACGATCTGGTTGGTTTTTCACAGTATAACGTTATATACAACGTGTTGCAAGTAGTGTCATGGTCAAAGTATGCCATCTTATGTCATGTCATACAAATTGATTACCTACCTTAGGTTGATAGGTTGTACACATGTAGAGATGTGACAACATCGAGTGTAGAGTTAACAATTGAAAAGAATTGCAAGAAAAACTAAACATACGAATATCTTTCCGAAGAATTAACTGATTGAAAAATAAATACTCTAGATTAAACAGCAATAATAAAAATCGTTTGGGGTGTCTGAGGTTTTTAGTAGCTCGAGTAACACGTTGTATATGTACCTATAGGTATTAGGTAAATTTAACGATACTCAAGGCATTTGCCAACAACTGAAGAACAAATCAAATTATTTTAATAAATATTTTGATTTGTTTTTATTTTAAGTAGACACACTACTATATAAATTATAAACTTGTGTAATGTCATATACAAAGGAAAAAGTAACCTAGGCCTCTGGTACCCCTTCTACATTCGCGGCAGATGCCTTAGTGGCCGCCAAGTGGTTAAGGCGTCTGCCCTGAATGCAGAAGACGCTGGTTCGTTCCCAGCCCTGGGCACCAGAGACCTAGGTTACTTTTTTCTTTGTATATGACATCTATATAACTTTATTAAAATGCTATGTAGCAATATTTCCTGTTCCAACTAACTAAATTCATATACCTAAATACTACAGTGCGTTTTTTAGGCTTTTGACTCTATAGTCAACTAGGTACCCTTTTTAACATTAGATTGAATACCACATTGACTCCACAAAATCAGGCATAAATACCGTGCGCTAAAGTTATCTAATTACATAACTTAAATAGACATTTAAAAAATGTCGTAAAGAAAAAATCTCGAAAGAAATAAAGTTCATACATATTGACATAAAACGCGGATTTATAAATAAAATAAATAAAGTTTTATTTCCAGGCAGTTTACCCAAATCAACATCACAAACATTGCAGACAAAAATATTCACTAAGATCTAAATAGACAAATTAAGAATAATGTCAAATCGTAAAAATTGTACCTTCATTTATCAATACATATATTTTATTATTTATGATGTTAAGTGAATGTCAAACAATAAAATCTAGAGAAGCACACATTATAAAACAAAGGTCCGGTTTTTAAACTGTCAATGATTCGTAGTTATGTAATGCCAAAGTTTTGTAATTGAATCCAAATCATAATTTTACCGTGGTTTTAAAGTACATTGTCACACGTCGGCAAGTACAGATTCTTTGTTACCTAATGTCTATTCCCCTATAAAACGCGAACTACAGCGTATTTTTGAGAATTTTCTAATATCTATTACACGTAACTATTACAGCTGTAGCTACATGTGGCTCCCGCTGGGCGCAGTAACCGAACTGCGCTGCAAACGAGCAGCACGCGTGACTAGGGGTTTTAACGCTACTTTAACGATAAACCTACAGAAATAACGGTCTCGGAGGTATATTATTGGAGCTTAATTTACCTTTTATAGTACGGTCTACTAAATGGACTTAAACATATACGTATGTAGTTCGTTAAATGTGTAGTTTTAATTTTATATGACTTCCGTCTATACTTACTTTGAATCTATTTGAAACCTGTAGATCTATAAGCAAACCCATATATTTTATGAAGGGTTTTTTTTTATTGAATTGGATTCTTTGGTACAATAATATCTAGAGATATAAACGAAATTATAGTCCTTAAGCCCACTCACAAAATTGCCTACGTGACATGACATCACGATAAAATGCATGGCACACGGTCGGAAGAGTTGTGCTGAGCGAGAATCAGTAGATTATCCCCAAAAAAATTTGGCCGTAAGTTTGAGAATCCTTCATTTTCGGTCAAAAATTTAAGGTTTTATTTAGGTCATGTGACATTAGTACGAGACAGGTGGCATAATTTAGCCCTTTAATCGTAGAGGGAGTATACATAAAGTCCGTCCGTTCTGAAATGGTCGGAATTACTTAACAGACGGTGCTAAAGATGGTCACCTTTTCCTACGTCATATGATATCTTGACGATAATTATTGTAAACGCTTTGAAACAATAGTGTCTTAAAGAATAAACAAGTCTGCCAAGCCATGTCTGGCCGGACGTCCTTCAAAAGCGACTTTTTTACTTCTAGGTGTATGTGATGAAATAATGTTTAATGCGCATGATTTAACAAATTATGATCCATTGCAAAAATATCGACTCATCAGTCGTAGTGGAAACAGAATAGATAGTAAAGAAATACAAATAATTTATTTATAACAGCAAGTTACATGTCAATCCCAAAATTCAAAATCCAAAACTCTAATCACCAAATTTTACTAATATGTTCACTTTACAATCTAGGGTAGGTGAGGGTAATAATACTAATAATGTACCTACTAGTCGACGAACTTATTAAATAAAGTCACGTCGTACTTATACAATCATTAATAGTCGATTTTAAAAAGGCAGGTTACATGACAACGAAACCATATTAATAATTTTATTTTCATCTCTCCTGTTCAGAAAGTTTTATTTTCCTGGGTAGATAGACGGGTGAAAAATTGCTTGTTCATCCCTAGGGTGGAAAGTAATTAGCTGTGTTAAAACTTAAAATTAACCACAGTTCAAATTTAAATTAACCTGGAATGCGTGCGTGCGAGGGCGGAGCTCGGGCGTCAGGTGAGGAAGGCCAAGAAGTCAGGCCCGTTGATCTGCAGCGCGTCCACCAGCACTACCTAGTGTACGGATACGGACAGCGCCAGTGCCATCTCCGAAAGCGCCGCCGTGGCGGTGGCACGGACTCCGCAAACTTGGACCGCGGTGACGAGGCGGCATTGTACCTAAAGCGACGGTCAATTCAATGGCTAACTGCAGCTTGAAGAGTGTAGCATCTTTGTTCGAGGAGCACGAAGGCTAAAAGGGAAAAAAATAATAAAAAAACAATATTTTTTAGATTTTGCTTTACCACTTCCCGGCGTGATTAATACACGTGCTCATATCAAATTGCAGCTTTTTGGTACTATCACTGACCTAAGCCGCGGACAGACAGATGGACGGACAGACCGACAAGGCGAAACTTTGAGGTTCCTAGTTGAGTACGAAACCCTGAAAAACCATTTTTTTATAATATTGTTTACATTATAAACTTATATAGATGTCATATACAAAGGAAAAAGTGACCTAGGCCTATTGTTCACATTATTTACAATTTCTATTTACCTTAGGTATATAAATGATTTTACTGACTGAGCCATTTCAAGGTGTACAAGTTCGAACGCTCTCTTATAAAACTCTATTACATTGTTAGTAGGTCCTTGCTATTTAAATAATTTTATTATTCCTTTAGTCGGCAATAACGTAAGTTTTTGTTACTATTATTCTCGAATTGTACGCCGTGAGACGAATGCATCAGATATTTAGGAATTATACATAGATGTATCGAACAAAGTTAGTGTTATATCGGATACCTAGAGTCTAGCTCAGACTGCAGTGATTAACGACGTCCTGGCGATGACAGGGCGAGGTGAAACGATATATTTATATACGGCGTGTTTCAATTAATGGTTGAGCTCCTAAACTAAACTAAACCACAATATTTTAATTTACTTATGTAATTGGTGGGTAAATGTTAGGATCATAAAACGGGACACAATTTTTAATATTTGTTTTTTTTTTTATCTGTACTAAGATAACCTACATGAATGCGTAGTATTATGTTACAAGAAATAACTAATGAAATCTCGATTTTATATAACCAACATTTAAGTAATAAATAATTCAGGTAAGCGCTGTTTTTCAAAATGTGTAATCTTAGTTACAATTTAATCATCGTGAGTCACACTAAGAGTGACTAAAAGACCTGAGTTTATTTAATTTTTTATTTCATATGAAAACTTAGAGCTAGGGTAACACGATAGGCAGTAATGTAGAAACAGTGAGCCAATTAAAAGTTTCCACAGGTAGAATAGTGTAATAGCGTTTAATCGTAATATAAAATTTTATGATCTTAGTTATTCGATTAAATCAAATCTAGTAGCGCCATAAAGTCACGCCACACCCTGTATCAGCTAGGTATATCTTAGATGAGTTGGCATGTCTCGCGCGCCACTTGCCCTGTCAATTACCCGATATCGAGACCGGGTGATGGACGACTCCTGAGCTGGCAACGCTCGTCGCTGCTCTTGTGTTACGTCACACTGTGTTACGGTGCTGCGACAATGATCACCTTCAGATACACACTTAAAGCACACATTAAATGACCGCGATAGCACGACCGCTCATATCAATATCGTTAGGTTAACTTTTTAAAGTAGCGTTCTAGTGACATAAAATTGTATTATAATTACAAAAAAATGGTTTAGTGATTAAAATAGGCTGTTCTAG
Source organism: Pammene aurita (assembly GCA_947086415.1). NCBI lineage: Eukaryota > Metazoa > Arthropoda > Insecta > Lepidoptera > Tortricidae > Pammene > Pammene aurita. The sequence goes on along the minus strand of OX352290.1, from coordinate 33,927,509 downwards.
TATTGGGTGCTATGACAGGAAACCTCCTCGAGTTCCAGGGCCATTTTCATTATTTCTTGATCCGGTTGATCCGGGGGAATGGACAGGGTTCCTGGACGGTGCATCCTGGGGGCAATGGTAAGCGATCTCTTGGTGAACCCCAAGGGTTTATTACCGGTGTTGCTAATATCCTGTGGTGGGGGTTGGGGGATTCTGCACAGGGAGAACTCTCATTAAGGGAGAGAACTCCTGAGTATTGGCTGGAGGGGGCATTCGCGCCGGGCAGCTTCAACCGCGCAACTTGGAATGCCTGTATAAAACTGCAGCCCCGTAACCTGTCTAGGCAAAAAGCCTACGATGACAGACTGAGGGTTGGCTGCGAGGATGACCACCTCTATAAAAAATAGCGAAAGCAACTTGAGGGGTCGGAACCCGGGGTTTTTCCACCTCGCTCCCGGCGTGGAGATTGTTATGAGGGACCAGCGTGTGGTGTCGCCCTGCACGCTACCTTCGGGAGGGGGAGCTTCGGTTCCGAGGGCTTCGGCTCCAGTGAGGGGACAGCTTCGGCTGTCGCAGCAGCAGGTGGTGTTCGCGGTTAAATGCTCGCGATCCCGTGTCACCGTCACCAACGCTGCACAACGGGCATACTGTGGATGGATTAGTTGGTAATGTCGGCCATCGCCCACGAGTCCAACATACCCGTCCTAGTTCCCCGGCTAGGCGGAATGCCTAAATGCAATCCTCCACAAAAGGCTGTTCTAGTGATTGATCACTTCGGCTCAATATGTAGTTTTCAAGGTTAATGTAAAAATAGACTTGTCAACAATGAAATCTAGCCTAAAATATTCAGGTGTTCGATTTCGGCATGTCATGTCATGTCACTCAGCATAAGCTACGTCAGCGCGTCCTCTAAACAAGACCGCACTAATTACGGGAACATAATCCAAGTATAATTAAGCGACCAATCAGACAGCGGCCGTATTGACAGAAGCCATATCCGAGTTACATGATTAGGTCGCTGGCATTCCGATGTTGATTCATTGGTCCAATTATTGGTATTAACCTTGTTATTATTATTGAGTTCCGTAGTAATGCAGTGGTTACAACGTCGGATAGATCATTATCCTATAGAATGTGTAATGAAGATAATACAAAATGTAATTCGTAGAGAGTGCATTACTAAGTATTATCGTAATAATTTGCAAAGATTTCCGTTTCTCGTAGGTTGTCTGGGAGAGTGGTACAGTCAATTGTTTTATAATTTTGCTTATGTAAACCTTTCATTTACTTTTTTTATTTAATTTAAAGTACGCAATAAAGAGTATATGTTACCTGATAAAAAGTAGATAAATTAAACACACATATCTGTAATAAAATATATGTATAGCAGAGATATTACAGCACAAGAAAAACAAGAACCGAATGATATAAACAACTATGTCATACATTCTGTCATGACTGTCTTACATAGACTCTGTCATGTAAAAAATAAAAAATGAAAATAAAAATGATTTATTCGGTAGCAAAAATCGTATAACAAAAGTCAGGTTGGTGTCTCTTTTTAAGTATGAAAATACCTGTGCCAAGAGACACCGCTCTTCCTTACAGATTAACAACATTATATATAAAATTTCAGTGTTTGCTTAAAACTAAGATTAAATTTAAATTTAACTAGGAACACAGAAGTGTAACTAAAGTAGAATTTCAATACAAATATAAAGAGAGGGTATATATAACCTGCAAGCGCCACGAAGTGTGTGTGTGTGTGTGTGTGTGTGTGTGTGTGTGTGTGTGTTAGTAGGTGTTTGTGAGCTTTTTTATTTATTTATTGAATAATCATTTAATTAGATTTTCTATTTCAGCGTAGTTTTTCGTTTTGATCCAATCCAGTATTTTATTTTTACATTCTCTGTTGGTCGAGGGATAAATGTCAATAGCTTTATTAATGAAGTTGTATAATTTTGCCGATTGTGTAAGATATTGCCTTTTTGCATAAGCTGAGTTAGCTAATGGAGGATTAATTACGTTTGGCTTCCTTCTAGAAGTTGCAGTGATCGGGGAAAAAGAAGTTTGTTTATGAAGGCGCAGTGTGACATATAGTACATATAGCTTTCTGACTGATAAGAGGCCACATAGCTCATATAAGTCACTTGTAGGAAATCGCAGAGGCTTAAAGTACATGACTTTTATTAAAGCTCGCTGGGCCCTTTCCAATTGCAAAATTTTGTGGCACCTCCCCCAGACAGGGATACAGTAGGAGAGTAGTGACTGTGCCAGAGATACGTAGATCTGATTCAATACCTTAGGAGTTGCAACATGTCTTAACTGTTTAAAAGACCATATTAGTTTACGAGTCCGGGACATCATCACTTCAGTATGCATATGCCACGACAACCTCTCGTCAATAGTCACTCCCAGATATTTTATCGACTTGATTTTGTCAATGACAGTGCAGGAGCAGTTTGTTAGATTCGCGCATATATGGATTCAGATCTTAAACAAACTGTCAGGTTGCGTTTCAGAAGTCTTCGTAAAACAGATGTAGCTGGTTTTTTCCATGTTTAAGGTCAAGAGATTACTCTGCAGCCACGTAAAAATTTTAGCTAGGCCTATCTCTGCTGAATTGCGAACATCCTCCCAACTTTCTCCATAGAATACAATAGCTGTATCGTCGGCGTATGCAAATATAGAGCCATTATCAATGCGCATATTATATAGTTGATTTATATAAACCAGAAACAGCGTGGGGCCTAAAACACTCCCTTGAGGGACTCCATAGTCTATGCCACACTCATCGCTTTTGTAATTACCTACTCTAACTCTCTGTTTGCGATTTCGAAGGTAATCACTAAATAACGAGAGAGGGACGTCTCTAATACCAATACCTTCGAGAGACTTGATAAGAGTGGGAACAGAAACCGTATCAAACGCCTTTTTCAAGTCTAAAAATACAGTCAAGCACTTTTTCTTCATGTCTACTTTCTGAACTATTCAAGTAGAAAGAGATGTGACTGCCTCCTCAGTGGAGATACCTTTTCTAAAGCCGAATTAATTTGATGAGAGAATATTAAATTTATTTAGGTAATTTATGAGACGATTGTTAATTACTTTTTCTAAAATTTTAGATATTACAGGAAGAACAGATATAGGTCTATAGTTTGACACTAGGTTTCTACTTCCACCCTTACACACTGGTGTTACTATTGCTTGTTTTAGGGAATCTGGGAATATATATTCCTTCTTTAAAGCACTGATTTACGAGATGTGTAATGATGGGAACCATAGGAGCACTCGCTAGCTTAAGCAATTTAGTGGGGATGTTATCCCATCCAGGGGCGCCATTTGATTTGAGGTTGGAGAGGATAAGAAAGACTTCATTAGGATTAGTGTCGAAAAGTACGAAGGTATTGATGTTAGTGACATCACAGTTTACTACATTCCGGGGTCTATCATTTAAATTCTGACTTTGCGATGTAATGCACTCCGCCAGTGATTTTCCGACACTAGAAAAATAGGTATTTATATAATTAACAGAAGCAGCCGGGGAATTTCCATTATTCTCTAATAATGCTGAGTTGTCGTTTATTGATTGCTTCCTTTGGGTTATTTTGTTTACTTCTTTCCATAATTCTTTAGAGTTTTTACTTGCCTTCATTAAGTTATCTCTTTCGTTTTATTTTTTTAATAAGGGCGTTACTAAAATTTCTGTATCGTTCTATGTGGTGTCGGCCAGGATTAAACGAAGAAGGTTTGTGGTTGTCACAATTAAACCTCCAACACGCTATATTATATTATTATCACTTATTTCTTCGACGCTAATAGAGGCATTTACATTCAAAAGGCCCAATGCAACGAAACAAATCCTTTTCAAAGAATCGCAAATAAAATCCAATCAACTCTAATCTTTTAACGTTCTAAATAAATCCATTAACTCTATAGAAACAAATGCTCTCAAGCAAACTTAATCTGCATACAAAATGTCCCATTAGCTGTCTTTTTGTCACCGGTCAGTAGGGTACCTACCCGAGCCTATTGTTGGTCACTCCGATGTACATTTTAGGTGACAATTTAATGGAATGAATAATTTAATGGGGTGAGTGTTAAGATAATTGAAAATAGTGTTTATTTGATTAGGAACGATTATTAAGGGGTTTTAGAGCTAACGTTATTTGGTTTTCCTTGGACATTGATTAATAAGTGTATAGTATAATTATGAGGGAAAGGCTACTCTACGATAGACCACATCCACTCTGTAGAGCTACTTATTGAGAAGTACGAAGAGTTCCAAAAATCGCTCTATGTGGCTTTTGTAGACTACCAAAAAGCCTTCGACACAATACTTCACACATCAATTTGGAAGGCCCTGAAAACACAAAATATAGAGACCAAATACATCAAGATCCTGAAATATCTTTACGATAGGAACACTAGTCGAGTTAAACTGGAGCGCACAGGTCCACAAATTCCTCTTAAAAGAGGAGTGAGACAAGGGGATCCGCTTTCTCCTAGAATTTTTATAGCAGTACTAGAAATGGTTATAAGCAATTTAAACTGGAAAAAAGTTGGCTTGAACATAAACGGAAAGAGTATCAGCCACTTGAGATTTGCTGATGACCTAGTGCTGCTGTCAGAAAATAGTAATGAGCTGGAGTACATGATCGACACTCTACAAACATCAAGTAGACAAGCAGGCCTAGAAATCAATTTCAGCAAGACCAAGGTTATGACAAATTCATCTAAACAGCCAATAAAGGTCGAAAATTTACCACTAGAATATGTCGACTCATATATATACCTAGGTAAGCAAATCTCTTTCCATAAACAAAATAACGAACAGGAAATCGACAGGAGAATTAAAGGAACATGGAAGAAGTATTGGAGCCTAAAAGAAATCTTCAAAAGTCAGATGCAAGTTAAAATAAAGAGAAAAGTCATGGATACCTGCCTATTGCCCTCACTCACTTACGGCTGCCAAACATGGAAATTTACGTACCGTGCAAAAAATAAAATAACCTCCTGTCAAAGAAGCATGGAAAGAAGCATGTTAAAAATCAGAAGGATCCAAAAGATACGTCACTCTAGCATAAGAGAGGTATCTGGAGTAATGGACGCCCTATGCCACTCCAAAAAAATGAAATGGCGTTGGGCGGGCCACGTAGCCCGCATGAGTGATAACCATTGGACAACCTTACTGACGTCATGGCCAGGCCCTTCTGGCAAACGAAAGAGAGGAAAACCGAGAACTAGATGGGTAGATGACATCACGCATACGACTGGTAAACAATGGACAACACAAGCGCAAAATAGAGACCACTGGACATCTCTGGAGGAGGCCTTTACCCTCAACTGAGGGGTTCTCGCACGACATTTATATTTATTTATTTTTAATTTCATACATTCTTTCTTATTGTACTCATTTTGTTATGTCGTCACTATTCTTAATATCATTATTATATAATTAGTAAATTTCAATTTGACATAAGTAATCATAATTTGACAGTATAATTGGAACCAATTTAAATGTAATAATAATTTTATATAAAATAATAATACGGACGCTAAGAAATTGAAAAATGACTGCATGATACAAGTTTGTTTATACCTATTTGATTATGAAATACCTTATATTTTAATTGCGAGAAATAAAAGGCTTTTATATATATATATATATATATACTTTTTTTTTTTTTTTTAGTATAATTATGTTTTAGCTAAGGTTTAAATTATATTAACAATATTTTTTTCAATTAATATTTTGATTACTATTTAAATGAAGTATAACAATTACCAAAGAAAAATATTGTAAAAAAATGCATTATTCATATCGCCAAATCGTAGTAAATCTTCATTTTTGCACCACCTAACCCTGGAAGTGCGTATCGAATTCTGTTAGATTTTATTGCACGGAAAACGGGTAAAAACTACATCGCACGGGGATAAGTAATAAGCGCTTAGTGATATCTACCTAATATGTGCTAACAATGGTTTTAACTTTTACAAGGTAAACATTGCAAAAATATATCTTTTGGGTATTTTAAATAGTTTTTTCACCCATAAAAACATAAAAAATAAATAAAGAAGAAATACAAAATAAACTACCTATTCAACAATCACACAATAATATACCTACGAGTACGAGTACATATACAGTACATTGTAAAATCGTATGCAATGTACTATAATGTGACCACATGAGTATGGACTCATGAATAATTAACGCTGTCAATTCAGTGTATTTAAAAGTAGGTAATATAGCACTGTATATTTATTTAATATGCTGCATGAAAGCTGCGAGGTATAAGCTTGTACCTTAGACTTGTAAACACAATCCATCCCTCATAAGAAAATCGCAGTAACGGAAATGCAAAAGCGCAAAATATCCCAATGTCCGCCACAGACCCTCGATGGCCACTGACGGTAAATTTAACATTTACCCCAAACAGGGGTAAGCATCAACCCTTCCGGCGCGCATTCAATACCTCGCTTGTTATGTTAATGCAGAAAAAAAGGCTTGACCCTTTTGTTATTATTTATTATGTTCTGAAATAATATCAATAAATCGCCGTTTAAGCTACATTAGCTTTCCTTTTTTCTGGAATATAATTCATGGTGGTACATATATTTGCATCCTTTTAAGAATACTTATATTTCAAAATACAGAGTAAAGAGTACCGTTTAAACTTTTCTCATAAAATAAATTAAAAACATGTGCTTTTGCGGATATTTTCAGAAATCTTGGTTATTTTGCATCATCCATCATGTCCCGACATGCATTAGAGTAAGGGAAGGTAATTAATACGTTCGCTCGACAGTTTTCACGACTTTACTACTCATTAAGACGCCATTTTCCGTACAGTGCTTGGTATTTTTCACTTACTCTGCAGAGTTCAGTAATTAATATTTTACTTACTTATTTTGTGGTAACGTGTAGATTCTAATAAAATATTATACTTAGATAATAAACATTTTTTCCAAACTTAATCAGAAAGGAAAGGACCAAGGAAAGGAACAGATCACTGAATCGCTGATCAGATGAACAGATCGCGGTCGAGAATCGGTAAATAAATATATCTGCCAAATATTAGCACCACAATCCAAAAGTCATCAAGCGTAAAAAAACTTACGATTCGAAACCATCGGATGTCGTGAGTATTATGTGTAGGCAAAGTGACAATCCTAGCGTAAGGCGGTTAACACATTGTTGCGCTTTCCGCATGCGGCGACGGTGTGAGAGCGAGATAACGCTCTGCAAGTGTATAGCGCTGTGTCGTTCACCTGAGCGAGACGCGGAGCCAGTGTGAGATCCGCCTAAATGTGCATAATCAAGACCAAATGCAGGTAATTCGAAAAACCTGCACAGCTAGAATATGCTGATACAATTGCTCTCCATTCGGCCTGCGACCATGAGCGTTACGGTACGCTCAAAACGTCAGGAAAAATAACAAAGTATGCGATTAATTTCCATTATAATTTAAGTGATGACTTGATGAGTGAAAATCGTGCGTGTTTAAATTAGAAAAGTTTCCGATTTACTCCTTGTATTTTGAACTAATATTAAGAAAAAGTCTAAATATCGGTCTGTGCTTTTTCTTTCAACGAGTTCAATCAAGTTACCGACAAATTTAAATCAAGCTTCCTAATAATAGTTAAATACTCACCCCCTCAGGGTTGCCAAATCACTTACAGCCCACAACAATACCCTGTAACCCCAAGCGTAGTATTCGGTCCCATTTGTGAGTGCTCGTCAACCCTTAATCTGCTGCGTTTTACGATTGCTCAAGCAATATCTGTCAATGTCCTTATCAATAAATTTTGGACGTTTAGTGCAAACGAGGTCGTTCGACGCCGGGTAAGCCAGGCCCCAGCTGTGTAAGGGTTAAGTCGCGACAAATATACCATTTGCAAATAATAAGACGCGATGAGAGAATAAATTAAGGGTTTTGTAGGGCGCTCCTTGAAAGTCTTATAAGGGATCAGTGGCAATAGGTTCATGAGACGTATCTACGACTGTTATCCTGGATTATTACAAATCCAAGAATATATTTTATAACCCAAAAAATAAACGTTTAGTTTCCAATTTCCTGTATCAGTTTCGCATGTTTTTAAGCATACTATTTGTACGAAACTGAAACCTGGACTCTTTTTACATGCGATGCCTTCGCAAGATCATGGCAAGACAGGGGACGACGAAAGTCCTAGTCCTAGAAATTGCAAGTTTCATTGGCAAGGGCATGTGCACATAATGTAACCCTCTCGACTACCACGCCGTGTTCTTCTCGGTGAAGTGGCGAATGCAAAAAGGAGCGTTGGACGGCCATTTCTTCGTTTTAAAGACTGCGCCAAAAGAGACATAGAACATAGCCTTTCATATCGACCACCGAAACTGGGAAGAACTAGAGAAACGAACGGAGTCGCGGAAACATGTTGTGGATGGACGTAAGCGTTGCGATGAGGCCTAATTCGTAGCACTCGCTGACAAGAAGCAAAAACGACGTCAAAGCAATTCATCACCATCTGCTCAATTTCTCTCGTCAGACCTGTGGCAAGTCACGCCGCTCTCACATCAGTACCTATATATTCAGTCACCAAAAACAATGTCTAAGTAATTTTATTTGCAAGAGACATATGGGCCAATAACATCAGTTGCGATAATTGAGAAAGAAAATGAAGCACGAAATTTTCTGGAAACTGAGACCAAAGGAGGTGAAAATGATGTTAAGAGTTTTAACGACTAGTAGCAGACGAAGTCATAGTCATAGTCATAGTATTTATTCACTAACAATAAAGGTATTGTGTTTAAAATACAACCTTAAATTAAATTAAAACTATTACAAACTAGGACACACACGCGCACACACACGCACGCGCGCGCACACACACACACACACACACACACACACACACACACACACACACACACACACACACACACACACACACACACACACACACACAAACACTCTATTTTTAATATAACATCAAACATTGTGAAATATTTCATCAATGGTGTAAAAGCAACCTCCCAATAAAAAACTTTTTAATTCCATATGAAATAGCGAGTTATCCGTAATGATTTTCAGTTCAGTAGGCAACCTGTTATACAGTTTTATGGCTTGATGACCAGTGGAGTGCTCCACTACTTTGAGTCTAGGACAAAACTTAAATTTCCAATTTTTGGTGCGCGTAAGTAAGCGTTCAGATCGCACTTCACAGGACTCATTCTTGAGGAGCTTTGTGAGCAGCACCAAGACGTACAAGCATTCCAAGGTCTTTAAAATAATGTCTACACGAATCCCATGTAGGTATGCGGACCATAGTACGAACTGCTCTCTTTTGTATTATTAAAGCTCTATTAATATTATATTGGTAACTGTTACCCCAAAGTTTGATACTGTATCTTAGCTTGGATTCTATCAGAGCGTAATATACTGTCTTGAGCTGATTTATTCCCATTAACTCCCTAAGACACCGTAAGGCATAGCATGCTGATGCAATAAAGCTCTCGACAACCTCCAGCTCGTGTTACCAATTTAGATGGAAATCAATATGCACGCCAAGACATTTTACGTGGTCTACTACCTCTATTACAGCTCCATTCATTACTACTTCTAATTTGTCCGTCTTCTTGGTGTTATATTTAAACAATATTAATTTAGTTTTGTCAATGTTAACGCGTAAATTATTTTTTGAGCACCAAAAACTAATGTTTGAGACTGCATCACTCGTAATTTTATTTAATTCATCAATACTATCAGCACTGACAGTCGCATTGGTATCATCCGCATATACCGTTAGCTTGCAATTCTTAATTGTATTATTAATAAAATGTATGAGGTCGTTCGTAAATACAAGAAATAATAAAGGGCCCAGAATTGAACCCTGGGGGACACCTCGTCTTACCTACATCAACAAACATAGAATGAACAGGTTTTTCGTAAAAGTTTTGAACATTTAATATTTCCACAAATTGTTTTCTATTTTGAAGATAATTTTGCAGGAGCCTGTTTGCATTGCCTCTTATTCCATAGAAATAGAGTTTTTCCATAAGAATCGCATGGTCGACTAAGTCGAAAGCGGAGCTTAGGTCAATAAAAAGACACGCCACTCTTTTTCTTTCATTAAGCTTTATCTATATATATATATATAACTCAAAGGTGACTGACTGACTGACTGACTGACATAGTGATCTATCAACGCACAGTCCAAACCGCTGGTTCTAGAGATTCCAAATTTGGCACGTAGGTTCCTTATAAGGGGTGCGCTAAGAAAGGATTTTTCAAAATTCATCCCCTAAGGGGGTGAAATGGGGGTCCAAAGTTTGTATGGGGAAACAAGATTAGTTAGTCTATTTTATTCGAAACTTCACAGAAGTATTCCTAACAATAAATCTTAAATCTATATATATATATATATATATAACTCAAAGGTGACTGACATAGTGATCTATCAACGCACAGTCCAAACCGCTGGTTCTAGAGATTCCAAATTTGGCACGTAAGTTCCTTATAAGGTCTAGGGGTGTGCTAAGACAGGATTTTTCAAAATTCATCCCCTAAGGGGGTGAAATGGGGGTCCACAGTTTGTATGGGGAAACAAGATTAGTTAGTCTATTTTATTCGAAACTTCACAGAAGTATTCCTAACAATAAATGAGTAAATACGTGTTGCAGGTTTTTTGAGAATTCAACCCCTAAAAGGGGGAAATGTGGTCAAAAAGTCTGAAAATCAACATGGGTATTGTTTCTATGGTTTATCGGATCGTTGATTACGAAAACAACAACGATTTTAAAATCCGACGTGGCGGACGTGAAATACCATCTCCCCTGTTAGGGTACAATGGGGTTGAAATGTCTAAATATCCATATGGGTGTCGTTTTTGTGATTTTTTGGGACGTTAATTAAGAAAATGGCATCGGTTTTGAAATTTAATATTGTGGACATAAAAATTCTTGAAAGTATTTGTGCCAAATTGCAATCTTCTTCTAATATATAAAAGAAGAAACTGACTGACATATCAACGCACAGACCAAACCGCTGGTTCTAGAGATTCCAAATGTGGTACGTAGGCTCCTTATAAGGCATAAGGATGCACTTAGAAATTATTTCTAAAAATTTACCTCCTAAGGGGGGAAATGGGGTTCAAAGTTTGTATGGCAAACGAGATTAGTTCAACTATTTTATTCGAAACTTTACAGGAGTATTCCTAACGATAAATGAGAAAACAAGTGTTTCAGCTTTTTTGAGAATTCAACCCATAAGGGGGAAATGTGGTGACAAAATTTAAATATCAACATGGGTATTGTTTCTATGGTTTATCGGGTCGCTGATTACGAAATCAACACTTAAGGGGTGAAATGGGGGTTGATAGTTTGTATGGGGAATTTTTAAACGTTGAACCAATTTAGATGAAACTTGGTATAGAGATAGTTTGTGTACCGGGAAACGACATGGGACAGTTTTTATCTCGAAAATCGATCTTTAAGGGGGTGAAATGGGGGTTGGAGGTTTGTATGGAGATTTTTTTACCGCGAACCGATTTAGATAATTTTGTTGTGGATATAGTTTGAGTCCCAGGAAACAATATAGAATATTTTTTAAGCCGAAAATCAATCTTAGAGGGGTAGAAAACATGTTGGTAGTTTGTATGGCGAAATATTAACCGCTGAACAGACGATTGAAATGAAACTTGGTACAAGTTATATAGATTGAGTCGCGGTAAACAATATAGGATAGTTTTATCTCGAAAATCAACCCTCTAGGGGGTGAAACGGGGGTTGAAAGTTTGTATGGGAAATTAGTAACCGTTGAACCTATTTAGATGATTTGGTATGGAGATATTTTGCGTTCTGGGGAAGGATATATAATAGTTGTTATCCCAGAAGTCATTCCCTAAGCGGGTAAAAAGGAGGGTGGATTACTAATTCCACGCAAATTAAGTCGCGGGGAAAAGCTTCTATTCAAGAGTAGAAATCTGTATTAATCATAATCTCTCAGTAGTAAGTCGTTGATGGCGTAACAATTAAACAATTATTGCAATAATTTCTTCAAAATAAAAAATGAGGGAACCGCCGTCTTCAAAACGTGGTATACCGAAACCTCCAGAATGTAACGAATACTTTTCCGAAAACCGCTTCTAAATCAGTTCAGCGAAACGCAAGATGATCGCGGACAAACATACATTCCTACATACAAACATACGAGTCTAACTGAGAACCTCCTTTTTTAGTACTTTTAGTACGCGGGCGAAGCCGCGGGAAAAAGCTAGTCACAATATAATTTTCTCAAACATACTCCGAAATGTATGCGTTAATGTCTCGAAATGAAGACATGAAGTTCATTGATGGCTCCTGATTGGCCTAAGGCCAAGAAGTAATGTTGGGAGTTAGTATGAAACGTACATTATTGTTCGCTGCTCTAACTTTTTAAATTTGCTCACTAAGGTTAGACTGACAACGGAAATATTACATACAGCCAACGATCACTGTCTATGTAAGTATACTTGCGACATTAAAATTAAAAAAGAAAAAACAAAATCTATGGTACAGGGATTGCAGGACTCGCTTTATCCGCAATCTCGTCCTTGAATCCCTTACTTCACGGCCTCTGCAGTAATGTACTATTATAAGGGAGTCGATAGCGTCAGTGGTCCCTATATTTTTCTGGAATCCGAATTGCTGAGGGCTTATTATATCATACGCTGTGAAATGTTCTAACAGACGTGATTTTACCAATTTCTCAAAAATTTTTGAGAGGATTAGTAGTAGCGATATTGGCCTATAATTCTTAAGGTCAGTTTTTAAACCTTTTTTATGAATAGGTACGATCCTAGCGACTTTTAATTGTTCCGGAAAAACTGCCAAATCAAAACATTTATTAAAGAAAAAAGCTAACGGTTCCGCCAGCAGGTCTATATGTCGCAGGGAAATGTTTCACTACTTATAACCAACCGAAATGTCCAATAGCGGAAATTTTGAAATCTTTTATATAACAAGATGGTAAGAGCGCAGCAAGGCTGGGTTCCGTACAAAATAATAGTTCGATTATTCCAGCATGTCTGTCTGTCTGTCTGTCCGCAGCCTAGCTCAGTGACCATTAGAACTAGCGCTAGAAATCTAAAATTTGGTATGAGTACGTATATTAATCACGCCGAGAAAACGGTAAAATAAAATAAAATATTTTTTGGAGTGCCTCCCGTACAAGTGAAGTGGGGGTTATGTTTTTTTCGCTTCAACCTTATTTCCAAAAGAATAGAAGGCTTCAATAACATTATTTAAATAAATCCAATTGTTTAGGAAATATGTAATGGCTCCCAAAATTCAAAAAAATGTGTCCCTCCTATCTTACTTTTGAATCGCGAGTCGAAAAAATATGAGATAATTCATGAAGTGACGACTAATAAATACATTCCATAAAAACCATACTTAATAAAATCGGTTGAGCCATTTTTTAGTTGTCGCAAAGAGTTGTCATTTTATATAGTAAAGGGACGTAAGTGCCGTAAAATATCCTATAAAAAGCAATCTTTTGACAAAGTGTCTTGTGACGGGCCGACAACCATGGCACCTTACATTGAGCATAATCCGACATGCTCTTAGCCAGTTTTTCAAAGTCACAATGACTTGTGAAAAGCGATAGCATATAATGTATTACATACATTTCAAATTAGATGAATAAATACGAGTAGGAACCGTACTTCCAATTTATACCATAATTACGTGATGATTGCCCTTCATGTAGTATAACAGTTCACTCACCGACACCAATTTAAAAAAAAGCATACGTTTGTAACTATGACATCAAAGGTTTCTCATACGGTTTATCCGGTGTTAAGGAACCCTATTTTTGTCATGGCGGCAAATGGCTGACCTGTCATATACTAAGGCTATAATAAGCACGAAAACACATGTTTACCAGCGAATGAGACATTTATAAATTTTAATTGTTCTAATTTAATAAATATTAATAATTAAGGAAGCGCATGAAAATTTTGTTAATTATACTAGTATACTTTTTCAATAGAACTTCAATCGCAAGTAAAAACAGCTGTGTAGAACATTAACACTCCAACTTCACAAACAGTGAGCGGCCATCATGTTTTAAATAATTCAATCACTTTACTTACCACAGAAACTTGTTTTTATTATGTTGGGAGTACCACTCACTGTCACTACAACTCACATTAAGCTTACTGATGAACTATAGTAGCTCCTTGATCTTCATTACAGGTCTAAAAAGTCCATTAACAGCACTGTGATTACTTATTTGTAGCTTTTTTGTGATGTAAGCGGCACGAAAATCACTGTTAAAACCTTGAAAAGTGTTACAGTAACTGTTATAGTACGACTATAGTACTAATATGTGATCTATAGAGCCGCAATAACATCGTTACGTCACTGAATTGCGATATAATTGTGCCAAAACCTGCCTTTGTTAACGTTTACATCAAAGTTATAGGACATGTATGAAACACTTATTGGTGTTTCTGAAAACGTTCTAGGAACTTTTATAGTACTTATTTTTGCTAGTTGGGATATCATCATTTCCCTAGAAAAATTCAGTAATTTCACCAAATCACTAACTCTGTTCAGTGGAAAGACAAAATCGGCCGGTGCAGTATTTGTGAACATCCCGTGCATGCAACATGTGGAAGTACTGTTGGAGAGGAAGGTTAAGGCTTAGTTGTTAAATGCCAATTTTGTCAAAAAGAAAGCAAAATTAGAGCTGAGAGGGAAAATGCAGCAAAATTTTTGAACATATACTAAAGAAAGATTGAAGATATGACTTGAAGATATAGACTAGATTACGTGAAATTGTTACATAAAATGTCAAAAGTAGGTATCAAAGTTGTTTATGCCATCAAAAACAAAACTTGTAAAAAAAACAAGTCTCGCAACTCAGTTCTTCTACCGTAAAAAGTTGTGAGATCCATCTAATACTAAGTCGGTTGATTTATTCAGTCCCTACTTAAGGGACCTTCTGTCTTAAGTTATTACGTGATTAGCTAATCTAACAGCATCTTATAGTGACCGTGAGCATGCACTGGATTTTCACAAATAACGCACCTTCCAATTATGTCTTTCCACTAAACAGAGTCAGTGATTCGGTGAAATGACTGAATTTTTCTAGGGAAATGATGATATGGATTCTCCATTTTAACATCCTGCGTAATTTGATCATATCCCTTAGAGATTTGTTAAAATCTCTGATTTAATATCTGTTTCACTTTATCTAGTCAGAGATTTGATAAAATCGCTTAACTGTAAAGTAAAATATTGTATTCGGTACTTCCTTTCGTCATTTCACTAAACCAGTTCAGAGATTTAATCAAATCACCATATACCATCTTCCAATTGAGACTTTATCATTTCACTAAACTTGTTTAGCGAAATGATAAAACTAGTCGACTTTTTGAGTTCGTTTCATCAACTTACTGTAGCGGTTAGGGATTTTGTCAAATTCCTAAACAAATCTAGTGAAATGAAAAAGCGTGTCGCGTTTTTTGGCCGATTTTGTCTTCCCACTAAACAGAGTCAGTGATTTGGTGAAATTACTGAATTTTTCTAGGGAAATGATGATATGGAGTCTTCATTTTAACATCCTGCGTAATTTGATCATATCCCTTAGAGATTTGTTCAAATCTCTGTTTTAATCATTTCCCTGCGACATATACAATCTTTGATCACCTGCCTGAGTCACGGGCCTGGGCTAATATCAAATAGGTATGACGGCATGTAAACTACGTATTTCACAATTTTTACATCTTCTCGAAAACAGTAATTCAAATACGTAATAAGGCTAATAATTCTAGTTACTTTTCCTTATTATTTTAATGGTAACGCACTTCCAACTCATTAAATTTTGCTTTCAATGAGGTAGAAAATCCAAATCTAATTAATTATATTCACCTCATAAATATAATCTTACTCTTGGACACCCTGTTGTGCAAATATCTTTACATACTGATACAATCTTATCTTTGCTGTGGAAAAGCCTAAAGCATGTTATTATTGACTTATTAAGCAATAAAAAATGTTAGAGTAGTGACGCCTCTCTTACGGCAAAAGATAAGTTTGCGACTCCATATCCCAACGTCTTAGAAATTCGCAATTAATAATTATTGCACTTCTTCCGGTCACATCCGGTTCCGGCGATGGCGATGGCGGCACTTCCGCCGAAGGTGGGGGAACAATGTCTGACAATATCCTATGCTAATAAACATTATTAACAGTTGAGAAGCTTTGATAGGTTCGAAGTCGGCCTTTTGTTTGTTTAAGAGGAAAAAGTTTGAGGAAAGTGCAAATTACCGTATTGTGTCAAGTTCTATGCGATAAATTATGACTTTTTTTCTTAAGAAGTTCTAAAATAATACTGAATCGTCGTATTATGTTCAAAGGGAAGTTTATTATACATCAACGACACTAAGACCCAACAACCACATGTAGTTAAAATTTAATTAATTTATTTAGTTTAGCATTAGGTCATACACGATTATACCTAGTGCCCAACACGCTAAGGCCCAATAGTTGACAGCCTGCTATTAGAAAACTCCTCAAAGTTGGGTAACAAAAAGTCTAATATGATAATAAAGGTAAGTATATAATAATTGCGTTAATTTAGGAAAAATCAGCAGCTATAATTAAAATATAACCTTAACTCCCAGATTTCCACATATCATTCGCCATATAATACGAATATGCCGTTAAAGTCCAGTTTTAATTAGCGAACTTTACAGCAGCAGTTTATGGCCAGGACAGTAAACTGACGAGACGGGCGGAATGATAATTCCAGTCTGATTTAATATTTAGTTGGAATCGCTATGCTTTATCGTTAAAATCACTATTGCTATCACAGCGTTTCATATTCATACGAACGTAAATTGTAATCATACTTCGCTTTCAATCATATAAATTAACTAGAATTAGAATCGGCAGTTGAAAGTAAAAAGTAATTGTTTTTTATCTACAATCAAACCATAAAGTATAAAGTTCCAATAAGTACATTAATATTTATGGACTGAACAGGTACCGTCAATTTTCTATTTGCATTGCTTTTTATTATAAAATAAACAACAGCTTTCAAAGATCTGAGCCGACCTCGCGGAAATGAATCGGCCCCCACATCAACAACACATCGTAACACATCATTAATCTCTGATCTATGTGACATTTAATTACCTAAAACACCGTTATATTACACTTTCTTCCGGCCTTTTGGGACACACCGACTTCCCAAACAATGCAAATACTAAACTCGACTTTATTGTTCTGAAATAAGGTATGAGGGAGTTCTCCTCCAGTTGCAAGCGTTGACGTAATTAATATTGTTTACTTATTGCTTCACGCATAAGATTGTATTGCTTCTGGCTTGATAAGATAACGATTAAAAGGAAATTGAGTCTTATATGTCTTAGGCCGAAAGTACGTGTTTATCTTAATGTAAGATGTAAAAGTGTCTCGTAAATCTTGAAACTATTTTTCATTAAAGCAAGCGTGTGTTTTCCGGGCTACGACGTAGCTCGCGTGACACGAGTGTAGTGCTACGGTGTCTGTAGCTGTGTCATCACAAACAATTACCAGGGGCGCGATTCGAAAAATAAACACACACACTGGGCAGACACAGCTCCAACCCAACTCAACTCAACGCTATACCGACATTGACATTTGCTATTCGAACTGATTTTTATTCAACATTGGTCTCACATTGGTCACACATTGGTCACACATTGTACCAATGTTGTACCAATGTTGTCCCAATGTTGTACCAATGTGAGACCAATGTGTAACCAATGTTGAATGAAAATCTGTTCGAATAGCAAATGTCAATGTCGTTATAGCGTTGAGTTGAGTTGGGTTGAGTTGGGTTGGAGCTGTGTCTGTCCAGTGTATGCGTTTATTTTTCGAATCGCGGCCCAGTAATCATATTTGAAACAATATTACATTGATATGATCTTAATTTCATTGCGTCTGTGTCGCCAAACACAATAAATAGATGCACTCAACTTAATATAAGATTAAGTTCTAATCAATATTACATTACTTTACCTATACAGAATTTGACACATCTAGTGCGGATTATTCATTAAAAAGTACGGTTTAATATTACAATAGGTAATCTATCTGCATCATCACATTTTTGCTGGTATATTTAAATAAAACATCGTGTATAAAAACGCTGATTAAAAGCATTTTAATTAATTATACCTACTTATTTCCTAGTAGCATATACTTACGTGCATGTATTGTCCCCGTGCCATGAAATGCATACTGCATTTTAGTGTAGACTAGTTGACAAATACCAGCACATTTAACAGTCTGCTTCACATGTAACAATAAAAGCGGTTCTATTTTAAACTACAAACGATGAATATACCGCCATTTAGCTAATGCAGCGATCTGAAATTCGCACTGCTAAAAGTTCAAGGCCGAATTGGTAGAAATAAACAGTTCAAATTAATTACAAATGCCTTTTTTAAGATAAAACCATTTCTTTGAAAAATACACCTCCCAAATAATCTAGAAAAAAAGTTCTACTTTTATGTGTGGCTTTGTGCGCCAAACGTTAAGCCATCTACTAACGTGTGTGTGATTTAATCTTAAAACAATACACCCACCATTTTTCCGAAGCCAGCTATGTGCCACAAATCACGCCGCTAGAGCAACACGCTCGGTATCGAGACTTGAGAAATGTCGCCGATGTCGGACATTTATTTGATGTCTACAAACCCACGAAATAAATGATGCTTCCGCTCTCGCTAGACTTTCATAGATTTACGCCGATGTTCTAAAATTATATCGCATTGATATTGGGGGATTATTGGATATCAATACGTATATTTCTTGTTGACAAAGTGTATTCTTAAAATACGTATGCAGGTACTTCAGTCCAGATAGAATATAGTTCATGTCTGTACTTATCTTAAATAAAAAGTTTAAAGTCTTCAAGTATCTTTACGAGATAATTTATAATGATTATGAAATAATTCAGAAAGTAGTAAGTACGTAATATCATTAAAACGCATTATAAACACTGTATTTCCGTTTTTATTTCATCTTCTCTCATTTTCTACTTATTTATTTATATAAATAATATTACGTTAATAAATCCTGAAGTTAGGAAAAGGCATTTGTACTTCTCGAGTATTCCATCGACCCAAAAACCCTTTTTCACGGTAGTATCCTGTTGCCAATCGTAAATTTATCTCACAAGCTATTAGTTCGATAACATTCTCCAACGATAAATAAAGAAGACTTTGACGGATGGCCAGTTTCCCCCGCAATGTATGAAATTACCAGTTTATCGATATAACCCAATCCTGAAGATGATTTCCGATAATATGCTGTTTGCCGATGGATATAAGGATATTTTTACGCAAGAGTACTTCGGTCAACGGTAAATTTATTTTTGTAACGTATTGTATCTGTGTCACTTGGGAACATTTTGTCCGAAACTTAACTTATTTAGTTCGTTTACTGAATAAAACATTAGTCCAAGAAAGATGTTTGTGAATCGAATGTGGATACAATATACTTTTAGATAATTTTTTAACGTTTAAGAATAATCTTGGTGGAGCATACTTAAAAAAAAACCGGCCAAGTGCGTGTTGGACCACGCATAGGAGGGTTCCGTACCTTCATTGGAATAAGAACCAAACTAATACCAAAAGGATGTGATGCCTATGGAAGAAGTTTTTTGGAGATAACTCAAAAATGGCTGAACCGATAATGTTCAAAACAATTTTCGTAGAAAGTATATGATAAGGCGCATCTCTTCAAATTTTTTCATATTTTTTGAACTTACGGTTCAAAAGTTACGGGGGGGGCTACACAACTTTTCTGACTTTCGAAACGATTATTTCAGAAAACATTCACTTAATCACAAAATAGTCAAAGAAACCTCAATGTTATTTTAAAAGACCTATCGATTGATGTGTCACATGTTGATATTTGGTTAATTTTTTATTTATTTAGTTACCTGTAAAAATATTTTTTTTTTCAAATTTAACTACATAACTAAGTAGCTGCATACAAAATACACCTTATGTGTGAATTTTATTCAGATACGTCGTATAGTTTCCGAGTAAAATGCCTGTGACATACGGACGGACAGACAGACAGACATGACGAATCCATAAGGGTTCCGTTTTTTGCCATTTGGCTACGGAACCCTAAAAAGAAGGTATTATGTACGAAATTCACAACACCTACTTACTCGTATACGATACGCCGCCAGCAAATGCTGGAACAACCTGCCTCCACCTATTCGTGCGCTAAAAGCGATAAGTACGTTTAAATTAAAGTGTCGAATGTTATTTATCAGCGCTCAATTGAACGCCTAACGGTAGCTAATCAAAACTGTTTTTAAGTGTACATACCTTTTCTTTTCTCCTTCTTTTTAAACTATATATTACATAAGGGGAAAGAGATTTATCTTGTAACCGGTCTTACCATTTTTGTTTATTTATTTTTTCTTGGTTTGCTTTTGTTGTTTGTTTTTTGTCTGCATTTGTGTCGTCATTCGTTAGTTATAAGTTAGCTGTAAGTTAGTTATAAATTAGTTATAAGTTAGGTCCCCACCGAAAATCAGCGCCGTAGCTTGCTGCGGCATTATGCTGAGTGGGGGTCCCTTTTATCGTCCTTTAATAAATGTATTTTCATTCTTTCTTTCTTCTTACTTTCCATTACTCTATCAACAAAATGATAACAAGAACGTATAAGTACCTATAGGTATATGTCACACAAGAAAACCTGCCTTCACGAACAAGCTCTAAAATTACATTATATATTAACGGCCTTCTAGCCTAGTCGGTAGTGACCCTGCCTATGAAGCAGGAGGTCCCGGGTTCGGATCCTGGTCAGGACATTTATTTGTGTTTTCATCACGGATACTTGTTCCTGAGTTATGGATGTTTTCTATTTCTATGTATTTAAGTATTTAGCTGTATCTATCTATTATATATATCGTCGCCTAGTATCCACAACACAAGCCTCATTGAGCTTACTGTGGAACTAGGTTGATTTGTGTAAGATTGTTCCATAATATTTAATATTTATTTTATTTTATTAATATTATTTCATATAATTAAAACGGAATCAAACAATAGCCTTGACTACTTAAGCGTTAGGTTACATAATATATGTCTATTGTGCATACACAGTGTTCCAAACCGCCCGAAGGTCCGCATGGGTCGTTGCGAACAGGCAAAAAAATCAAACCAAATCGGTCAATTACAATGCCGCTTTCGGGCAAAAGACAAACATTTGTTTTGAGGCTGGTTTCATTTTCCGCTTCGTTGTATTGTCAAAAGGGGGCGACAAACCTACGATGTACAATTTATAAAGTGTAATAACGCCTTTATTTCGACGGAGTATGATCTATTCTGTTTAAGTATATGATTACAACATTTTGCAAGTGTACAAAGTATTAAGTATGTGTGACATTATCAGAAATTGGGTGCTATGAGTTCCAAATAATGATATAATTAGTAGGGTAATTGTGCTAGTTTTCGTCCACACTTGTCAGTTTTCCGTCCATACTTTATATATTTAAATTCAAGGTTTTCCAAAATTAAAGCTTACAATTGCAAAAATCTACTAAATAATAAGCTATAAATAGAAAATTTGCCGTCTTTAAAAAGTTTTTCCTATATATTTGTAGCAGTTTAATCAGGTGAACGGTAAACTGGCATTGGACGGTAAACCAGCATAATCACCCTACATGCTTTAAGGCACGTGTTCTTCCGTAGAGAATTAATTATTTTAGGTAGATGCAATGACAGGACTATTTGCTCAGCTAGGTAAGTCATAGTGAATAAAATATGCTTACTTACTTAATCTTATTTATCTATGGTTAAATTTTAAAACAATAAATGAGTCCTATTCTATTACCAAAAAATGTCTAATACATGTACGGTCAGCATCAAAAGTAACTACGCAATCGAAGACGTCAAAAGCTCTTATTCCCTTTAAAAAATAACTTTTGACGTCTTCGTTTGCGTAGCTACTTCTGATGCTGACTGTACCTTAGGCGCTTAGGCTTATGTCTTAGGCGCTAAAAACAGCGCAAAACGAAGTAATTACTCATTAACCCGTTACCGCATAGCAAGCCATATTTGTTCACTAAAGTTAGATATTTTTTTAAAGATATTAAATTTTATAATTATTTTACATTTTTTTTTAAAGTGGGTATTCCACTCATACATTAGTATGTTATTCAATCAAATACAAACATTGAAAACATTGAAAAAAGAATCAACCCAGTTGGACTTGAACCAACATATAAAATTTATGATATTAAATTTAATAAAATATCGAAACTACAATACCATTTTTAGAAAGCTAGTTTTCGTGAATCGGAATGTGTTTTTTTTATTTCGGTGGGTAGTCAAATTATTGCAATAATGTTGTAGGTAAGTGACAGTTGCTCGTTCAGTGCAGTGCGGAGTAAATAGATAAACTTTCCAGCTAAATAACAACGATACAAAGGTAAGTAATGACACAAAAAAAATATAAATACATAGTTTAAACATCCATCAATACAGGTGATATATGGCTTTTGCGATATACGTTGTTTTTGTAATAGTTTTGACCTTGTTCTTGTAAAGGTCAAAATTGGCTTCGTATGCATTCGAGTCATGCAACATGTCCTGTCATAATTGGCTCCCTATGCATATATGCAAGTATATCTATTAAAAAAGGGATTGTTGCCTTTGGGTACTGTACGGCTTAACCGTGTGCCAAACTCAAATATGCCTCCAGAGATAAAAAAAATGAGGACGTGGAAGCATGGAGGAAAAGACGGCAATCGTGGATGATGTGAAGTTAAGCTTAGTATCATGGTTTGACAATATGCGTATGTGAGAAGCGAACCGACAACAAAAAACCGGCCAAGAGCGTGTCGGGCCACGCTCAGTGTAGGGTTCCGTAGTTTTCCGTCCGTCACAGTAAGTGTCCCCACTTAAGAGTTAATAACACCGCCATGTAGGATATTATACGAGAGTTCCACGTACAGCGACATCTATCGGCAAATTAAGTAAACTATTGCGCGCGAGCTTAAAGTATGGAAGATGATTTTTATGGAATAATTCTTTATTGCATGAACCGATTTTCACCGTTTTTACTTTATTTGAAAGCACGTCATTGCATTGTAATTTTGTAGAAATTACAGGTACAATAAACACCTGCTTATACGGTTAAATTACAAACTTAGTTCAGAAATTATTTTGTAATTTTTTTTCAAAAACTATTCATCCTATCAAGTTCAAAATAATTTTCCTAGAAAGTTTTTATAAAGTTCTACTTTTGAGATTTTTTTCATATTTTTAAAACTTATGGTTCAAAAGTTAGAGGGGGGGGGACGCATATTTTTTTACTTCTGGAGCGATTATTTCCGAAAATATTTACATTATCGAAAAATGATTGTAGTAAACCCCTATTCATTTTTAAATACCTATCCAACAATATATCACACGTTAGGGTTAAAATGAAAAAAAAATCACTCCCCACTTTACGTATAGGGGAGGTACCCTAATAAAAAAAAATTTTCCACTTTTTATTTTACCACTTTGTCGGCGTGATTGATATACATATTAGTACCAAATTTCAGCTTTCTAGTGCTAACGGTCACTGAGATTATCCGCGGACGGACGGACGGACGGACGGGCAGACATGGCGAAACTATAAGGGTTCCTAGTTGACTACGGAACCCTAAAAAGAACGTTATGTTCGACAGAAAAAGGAATACCAAGACATAACTTCTCCTCAAGCAGTTTACAACCAACACATGGGAGGTGTCGACCTATTAGATTCAATGCTTGGATATTACCGAATTCATCTACGATCTCGTCAATGGTACAAACTGATTTTTTTTTGTATGGTCGATATGCGTATGGTTAATGCGTGGTTGTTATGGCGTCGAATTAATGAAGATATGGCATTGTTTGATTTCAAACTTGCTGTTGCAGAGCATTTTCTGAAAATAGGTCAATCTATTTAGTGCAAGAAAAAGAGGCAGACCAGCTGGCATTAACGGAACACCGACATCAAGTCGTCCAGGTACTCCCTCCAGCCTACCCGCGTCTCCTGTTTCGACAAAAAAGTCTCGCAAGACTCCAATGAGATCTCAAGATCTACCTACCTCTCAATGCTGTTAGATGCGATAATATTAACCATTATCCTATTTGGACGAAAAACACCCGCCTGTTGTGTAAATATTGTGGGAAGTACCGTTCTTTCACAAAGTGCGAGAAATGCTTGGTATATTTATGTTATAACGATAAACGGAACTGTTTTACCGATTTTCACAAAATATAGTTAACAGGATACGATTAAACCTGGCTGCATACGAAGCCAAATATGATTAACCAGTGAATTCACTTTAATGCATATGAAGCCATATATGGCATTGCCTTGTAGTTTCTTTATTAATGAATAAAAAAAATCAAAAACTATGTCAAAGTGTTATATATATCCAATAAAGTTATATTTTGCAGAAAAATATTTTTTTATTCAAACCTTTAATAATTCATGCGGTTAAGGTTTACGGTTAAGGTAAACGTCCGAGTTCTCGTCACTGTATTGGTATATGCCATCTTAAACTAAAGTCATGAATAAGCAATAAAATTTAGCAAGGTTTTATCTACTGGGCCTTTACGTGTCGAGCACTGGCACGTTTACATTTTTACATATGTGCACAAGTTTTTTTTTGTCTTATTTCGCATAGGTACGATTTAAAAAAAACTAACAAAATCTTATTTCTAGTCACGAAATTTTCAGCATTACGCTAGTACGAGCTTTGCATAAACAGACGCGTAAAGCAAACGTGTCATAAACAATATTAAATCCCAAAGTTTCCCGCTTCTTCGCCGACACATATTAGCTTCGCCTTCGAAGTACAGAACGAGACTTTTGCATTCCCATAACAACGAGGTACTATGAAGTAGAGAAGATAAATTAATACCTTCGTAAATGGTGTCGCTCTCTAGATAAAAACACAAATGTAAAAATTACGGTTAGGGATAAAGGTTTATCAACGGTATTTTAGATATGACAGACATTTTGTATATTACTCCGTTTAAAGTTTACAGAACTTCAAAATTGCTGATATGTTTTGTGATTTCCATAGCGAATGATTTATTTAGTCGCAGAAACCAACAAAGTTTTCCAGAGAAAAACAAGACCACTATTCCTTGTAAATTCCAGTCTTTTTTCCGCCTTTGGGTAAATTTTTCGTGACAACTACCATTCAGAGCAGTGGTGTAGACTGTAGAGAGAAACTAAAAATATAGAAAATTAAAACTCTACTTTATTCGTTTTGAGCTTATTTTAAGGATAAGCTCCATTAAGAAGAACACCAGTAACGTATTGTTAATGTTTCGGATTTAAAGCCTACTCCAGGTATTCTCATCTCATAGCCCACGAATATCAAAGATCACTTCGATGAACTCCGTATTCGCGTATGCAGATCATATGATTTATGCACCTTGAGTGCAACGCCAGCCAAGGTAAGGTTGACGCGTCATATGCATAATATATGATGTGTGGAATGTTATGTGACGCTTCTCCGTTTTCCAATAAAATTGCAGAATTATTTACATGGTGCAAACATTACGAGTACATACAAGTAAGTTTGACAATTTTGTAGTTGTAATTTAATTACCAGTAAAAACAAAATATGTTACACTAATATCAACTTACAAAACGTGACGTAAGTTACCCGTTTTAGTATTTAGTGAAGACGTTGGTCTTTTATTACATTGTACAGTCAGCTGCAGAAAAAAAGGCCCACGCTACATACAAAGCAGGGGGTCTTTTTCTCTGCAGCTGACTGACATGTTTTTTTTTAATAACGGCACATTACTTTTATTACGAGTGTTACTCGGTAGACTCGGCCGCAGATTCTGCATCGTTATTCATATCATAAGTCGCACACTGTATTCATGATTTTTCAAAACTTATCAGAACTTAACAACAACTCGTTAAAAATCGATACGTTAATATCGTAAATGTTTAACGTATTCACGTGCACGTAACGACATAATATAAAGCCCGCAGAACGTGTTAAACAGTTATTGCGCATAAAACTGTTTCTAACTGGCGCGTAGTTATTGCTACTAACCGTTTACCGTTAAATTTTAACGATGACACACGATTTGGTTATTTTTTAGTCGTACTGTGGTTGGTGTACAAGCCTGGGTGACATTTGAGCGCATCTTGCAATGAATACTCAATGATGTACACAAACGCCATTTATATCGAAATAAATTGGGAAATTGAAAATAAAAATAAAATACCCTAATATTTGCTGTAGTTAAAGTATAACCCATTCGTACTTTCTCAGTGTGTGTTCGCATTTTCCCTGGAATGAAAACTTGCTATATAATAGCAATGCTTTTCCATTTGAAGCCCACAAATTTACTACAAATTAAATATACCCTCTATAGAAGCAAATATTTATTCGTCCAGTTCCACTCACTCACATTTTTTTTTTTGTTTTATACCTACTATACTAATATAACAGGTATTATATTCGTAAAGTACAGTCACCGGCAATAGTATCTTCGTACACGAAGGCCGCAAAAATATGTGACACGCTCTTATGGCCCTACAAATAAGAACGTGTCACATATTTTTGAGGCCTTCGTGTAGTAAGATACTATTGCCGGTGACTGTACCTACTAAGTAAAATCACCAGCTCAAAAATAGTACATAAATGTTAAACAAAAACATAAAATACCCAGTTTTATTGAAACACATTTTCACAGTGGTATTCCAGCAATCCATATGTGGGTTGAATTACTTGAATTAGTCATGTGTATAGCCGCAGGGCAAAGAGCTAATTCAATAGAGATGACATCTAAATACGGTACATTTATCAGCACATCTCTTTGACTCCATAATCGTGTTTACAAACCAACGTTCAATATTCATATTTGTTCTGGTTGTCCCATACACAGTTCTGTATTAGCGACATACCACTGTGCAAAGACACCCCTATTTTTATATTTTGAACCTTACGTCATTCGTTTTAAAGATTGATCACATAATGTAGGCAGATCAAAGTATAAGGGGTGGATTATTGAATGATTCCCTTTGATGTAACGGTTTTTAAGTAGATAGGTAGTAGCTTTTGAAATGAAGATCTGTGTTATGATTGTTTGTCTCATATTTCCATTGAATTTAAAATAAATTGTATTTGGAACATATTATAGTAACAGAAGCATAAGTGCATTGGTATCGTCAGTCATCCAATACACAATCGCTTCATTCTTATCTTTTTTTATACCACGACAGTGGCAAACAAGCATACGGCCCTCTTGATGGTAAGCAGCTACCGTAGCCTATGGACGCCTGCAACTCCAGAGGTGTCACATGCGCGTTGCCAACCCTTTACAAAAAGGAGGATTCACTGTGTTGACTAAAGGAACAAGAAGGTCCCTGATCGTCAACACACTGGGCCCTATTTGAGCTCTTTGGCAACCTTACTTACCAGCAGGAACACAACACTATGAGCAGTAACGATCACCTTAAAATATGCAGCGACCTTTATTGGATTGTTTGACATTATTAGTATGATTGTATAAATATGAAGTTTAATCCTTTGACCTCCAACCGGCAATGACCAGCGCACGCGAGCGCGCTAGGCACCTTGCTTATATTTTGGACGTCATATCACGCGCTGGCGCTGAGGGCCCGACTTTCCGTGCACGTTATTTTACGTCTTTGGCGGTCAAAGGTTCGTAATATTAGCATACAAACTACGAAGAGAAAAAAATATGTATAGCAGTTAGCCTATGAAAAAGTTTAAGTATTTTTAATTAGAAAATAAAACTCAGCAACTTTATTGAATCCTTATATTTAGTGGTTATAATATATTATTTTAGGTGATCTCAAAGACACGCTTGACTGCATAACGATGATCAATCGACATTTGTTTACTCGCCCTTTTGTATCAATCATATTTAAGCTGTGATGTATATGTCAACTGCGAGAGATAACCTTATGAAGTCGACAAAACGTTTATTTAATCTTTTTTTTCTTCGGCGAACTTTATTTTGCAATACTCCATGAACGTTTTTGACTAATTTATTTTCTAGAATAATGGCGAAATGAAATGAACGATACAAGTTTTTTTAAGGCTTTGGATTAATAATATTAGAACAACATTGAATTAAAGTCAAATGTCATATTATTGTAACACGTAGATTGTAGATATTTTTTTTGATTCAATAGTTATTTTACTAACATAGCAAATTATTTATTTAGTTGACTTGCATAGATTTAAATTCTTGTTTTTGTTTTACAAAAGGTTATAAAGTGCAGAATTTTATTATTTTTTAGGATGATTACTTAAGTCATTTATAGGTAAGTATCTATATTTTCTCCGTAAAATAAGTACCTTCTCTGTTTTTTTTTACAAATAATAATAAAAAATAAGTACCTACATATGTACATTTAGATATAAGATGTTAGTAGTCTAACAAGATAAAAAATTACGAAAGGAGTATATAGGTTCCTAAAGGGTAGGCAACGCGCATGTGAATCCTCTGGAGTTGCAAGCATCAATAGGCTAAGGTAACTACTTACCATCAGGCGGGCCATGCTTATTTCCCACCGTCGGCGTCTTGATATAAATAATACACTACGAATTGAAATGATGTGCGATTACACGTATCATGTTAATTCCAGTCCGTTAATGACTATAAAAATGCTGGTGATCCGCTTAAGGGCATAATTGGTAAACGTATTCTAATTATAAAAAACTAAGTAAACAATTTTTTCGCGAAGAAAATTGGTATTGTGTAAAAAAATTGTAGAAAAAAAAAATTGCGCCTACATTTTCTTACTCGCAATACGATACTAATTATTCCCTTAAACGGATCACCAGTATTTTTGTTACACTCTGTATTAGGTTCTGTTACTTGACCATGTGAGTTTGATTAATGAAATAACCGCACTGTTAGCTATTCCGATGCCCTGCGCAAACGTTCCATATTATTGACAGCCTTGCTTTGGGCTGGTCAGCAAGCAACGATCTTTCTCGTCTACATTGCCTGAAGCATAGGCTAGTGGTGGGAAAAATTATATATTACAAACTAATGCTACAAATACGTATTCATTTATTAGGTTGTATAAAGAAAATATGTGGTTTTTGTTTACGCAGGACTCAAACAAATATAAAAAAACCACTTGCTTTTGACATTGTAGTGTACAATTGTTAAAAGTTATACCTTTGTTTTGGAAGGTGAAAAATAATCTAAAGAAAAGAGTGACTTAACGAACTAGCTTAATCTGGTGTATTATTTATTCAACTTTTTTAAATTTAAGTATCTAATTTTACGTTTTCTTCATCTTTTTTAGTATTTAAATGGTTATTTAAAGACTCGTCCATTTTCTGCTCACTACTAAGATAATATCATAAGTTTCACATCACCAGAGCCCGGAAGTTTTCGGCAAACCAAAAGACTGTCATAATCTAGCTAGTATTAGAAACGTTTTTTATCGATATCGATAGCATAGTAATGAAATGACATTCAATGTCTTACGGAGTACTCATTTTCTGAAGTGTCTATTATTTTCAATGTGGTGGTATAGTCACGTCATTCAAAGTTTTACCACTTTGTTACTCGACTACGGCAAAGCCATAAGGAAGGGTTATTTTATTACTTAATAATTATGATAAAGTATTGTTAAGATTTAAATGGATAACACATAAAAGATTCCCTTAAATTACTACTTATTTTGCATATTTTAATTAACTGTCGCAAAAATAATGTAAATGATATATTGCATGACATTTTAATATAATAATACTCGATATCGATACTAAAAGTTTCTAACACTAGCTAGATTGCGACAGTCTTTTGTTTTGCCGTGAAAATTCCGGGTTCTGCACATCACTATAAGGCGTAATGCACACTGCATTAACCAAGTACACAACACAGACTCCTCAAACAAGCGTCAGCAGCCGCGGGCTGCAATTGGCTAAGTGCTAACGATCTTGTTGGTTTTCAATTAATGCCCGACCAAGTAACATACGAATTATGGGGACATGTGTAGACGCTCCTTTATCTAAAAAGTTATTGAAGTTATTATTCAATAACATTGTATTCATATTTATATCATGGTTTCCAACTGGGATTACTATATTTTCATTATTGATACCTATGAATGTTTTTTCTGGTTGATTTTACACTTGACTTACTTTTAAACGCTGACTGTTAACACCTTCCGTTCAAAGTAACTTTGAAGCTGTGTTTAAGTCAAGTTACTTATTAGATTAGGTATGTAGAATATTAATTAATTTTCCTATGCATTGACCCATAACTTAATTGGTAAAGCGATCGAGCCCCGGCAAGCCGTATCGATGCACGTTCAAGTGCTGCTGGGTTGATAATTTCTTCAATGTTTTCAATGTTATTATTTGATTTCGTAACAAACTATTGTATGAGTGGAATGCCCCAGTTTAAAAAAATACAAAAATAATTATGCATTGAAAAAAGTCCTAAAATACTTTAATTTAAGGTGAACCATAAAATGGTATTATCCTAACTGTAAAACCTCAGCTACCGCCTGATATCTAAAATGTTTTCAAGTAAATTCAGCGAAACGTCCCAATTTTAGAAATCTCTACATAATCACCGCTCAGCGATAGTTACGAAAGAATCCAAGGGTTGCCAAATCGTCGAAATAATAATATTTTTGTTGAATTATACAACTTTTTTTTCTACTTAATATACATATTAATTAAACTTCACTTCTTATTATTAGTAGCCGTCTTAGATCGTTGCCCACGTAACTGCATAATATCTTCTGTACTTTTTTTTCTTTTTTGCATAATTATTTCGAATAGATGTACTATCGCGGAATGAAAAGGTTTATCACTTTTCGATCTTAACTCGTAGACATAGAGTTGAAAAGTGATAAACCTTTTCATTCCGCTACTATACTTAAGTATAAATAATTTATTTAATACAGCTAATAAGAACTTGATCTGCGCAGAACCAGGAAGTGGCAACCTTAGAGTCGCGCCAGGCAGTAGCGCCACGATGTTCGCAGGTTAAACGATATCTGCATCTTTATTAATGCTTTTTCAATCGTTACTGCTCACATTCTGCTTTAATATTTGCCATTAAGAGAGCAGTTGGAAATAAAATGTCTTTAGGTAGTTTGCAGTTAGGAATTGTTTGTTTTGGTTCACCAGTGAAATCAATAAAAATAAGCTATACATTTATTGAAACACGCGCACGTTTGTCGAAAATACTGAAGTGAGCCCAAACCAATTTGTGAAATAATTTTGGAGTGTAATTTAACACACAATTACACTATAATGTATACTCAGTAGAAAATCGAATATTAAAAATATAAATAGATTTTAATGCCAACTTACACACCAATTGTTCCCGTCTTAAAAAGTGAATAAAATATTTATTTACGCAGTTACTATAACAACACATTACCATATATCTTGTAATAAGGTATAAGCACAGGAGCTGTTACAAGGTTTATTTCATAATTTAACAGACCCCAGACCTCCCGAAACATGAAATTACCCATCAAACCAAAGCCTCGTAATTCTACATATAAAACGTATCCACATTTATTGCTGAACTAAATGAGACATTATTAGTTAACGTCTTTCCTTATATTAAGGGCTGGTTAGTAGGGTATTTTATAGTTGCCTCTATTAAGGTGAACTTACTAGCTTTAGCAGCCAAGGTTTAATTCTGTCTTATGTTATAATGCTCAAGGGATTTATTTATTTTGGGAATCATTTTCCCATAACTTTGTATACCTACCTGCTATTTTTGAAACTTTTAGGGTGTTAAAAAAGTACCCCTTTGTTTTTATACAAACAAGTGTCGTGTTCTCTTAATCACGCAATTTATCCAACGTTTTGTTCAACCATTTTAACCGTTCTACCCTCGGAACGACCTGAAAATTAGGAAAAAAAGAAATTTAATTTTTCGCTTCCCATTTGCGGCAAGACAGACCATTCTTAACCCCCCGCTGCGTGCCAAGAACACCCCGGGGATAGTAAATTTCTTTCAAACACCTCTCATTATTCGCAATAGCCACATAACAGTTTAACCCTTCAGTGCAGCTGGGGTCTTTTTAACCCAGTTAGGGTTGACACCTGCTATCCAACGTTAATTATTTCTAGTATTAAACTTTACTTGATTGCAAATGAAATAGAAAAGATGGATTTTAGCTAAAATTGAGACTATTAATGTAATGCCTATTAATATCAATAAATTAGTGATGCAACATATGAATGTGTATTTGACCCCTATTTATTTAAGAAGAATAGGTAGTAGTTTTTTATTTAACCAACTAGGTATTATCATTTGAAGACAGTTATTTCATAAATGTAGACTTTATGAAACTTTCGTAACTTCTTGGGATGTCTTTAGGTTTATTTTGTCAACGTATCTATCATTGACTAATCTTGCTCGCATAGCTCGTGTGGTCTACAAATCCTACAACGAATATAACTCCACAATCAGCCCTGATCCGAGTGAGCGCCCTAAGCCCTATAATAGTGACGTCGCGATGAGATGACGTCATGCCGTTACAAATCCGCATTTTATCGTATTAGGTTTTGACAGATATTGTTGCTCATCGCATAAAACGCACGCTGCGTTCTGGCTGATGGGCATTGATGGGTTAAATTTTGTTTAATCGAGTTAGAAAGGCAAGGGTTGTGTTTAACTTGACTGGCCTCGTATTTATAACAAGATTTTGTAATCAAATTATATTGCGTCGGCTATTGGAAAATATGTAATGCTTATACATGGGTACATGTATATGTATATTACCTAGTACATAGGTATGACTAGGTAGTTTCATACCTTTGTATGTTAATACAGGTATTGTTCGTTTAACAGTATAGGATAAAGCATAAAATACCTGTCAGATGACCTTTTGTATTTATCGTAGTGACATGACATACACTCCTTTAATTTATTTCGTTGGTGTAGATACTTTAAACATGAATGATATAAGATTATATCAATGACCTAATATGAAATGGTGTAGTGTAGGTAATTATTAGGTACCGAACTTCATTAGCGCATAACATAATTAGGCATATATTACAATCAATACCTTATCGTTGTTTCATTGGTCATTCTAGTGCAGTCGTCCATCATTAAAGGTTCGAACAAGTGGCTATGTAAGCCATGCGGGTTACAATGAGTGACATACTATCTAATCCCAGGCAAAATTTTAGATTAGTCGCGCGATTTCGAAACGTATTGATAGCCAGGATTTTGTTAGGTTTTTATAACGACTGTTTTCGACTCGTGTTTGTTCGATGTTTTGCAAAAGTTTACTGCTGTATCGTTTTTATCGCGATATGTACATACCTGACCAATCTCAAAAGTAAAGTCCAGGTGTATAATTGTAGTATAGCTCACTGGCTCTCAAATGTACTTATTTCTATGCTCTCAGCAGAGAAGTTGTTTTTTCAATTCTGTGAAGGAATAAAACAGATTGATGTAAAACTGAAACAGCCAGACTTACCATTGAATCCTTCAATATCAAAATTTATATTTACAACGATATTTTTTCTCAAATCGTGTGTAATATTATTCCTGATTACTGCTTATGCTGTCGGGTACTTTCAGTATAATGGCTACCCAGCCACAACACTATATCACAATTTTATATATTTGGGCGGCTCTGAATATAAGTCATATTATTATATTGATTACTTTCGAATTGGTATCGCACAGAACTAAAATCTTACGAATATTCTTTCAAACTAATTTAAGAATAACTTATTCAAAGAGGCAAAATAGTGCAAACCATGCTATAAAAATAATAATGGACGGGATGATGACATACAAATATCTCCACAAAAACCTTAATTCTACACTAGATCAAGTTAAATTTCAGGTAAGAAGGCAGGTATATACTTATTGTTTTACAGTTATTAAGTAGCTAACGTGGGCATCCGTCATGTAGACGATGTCCTCTATAAACTTAAAGGTGACAGCAGGGTGACAACTATTGGGCATTAGCGTGTTTAGCACCATTCAGAACGTTTACCTTACATTTTTCTAAATTGATGTCCGAAATCCTTAATAACAAACTGTTCAAAACCGAAAATCAATAGCTTTTAGATTGAGAATTTCAGTTGCTTCACACGTATTTGTCAGGCTGAGGATATTGTTGATTTGTTGTTACTTGACTGAATTAAAGATATTCTAATTGTTCATTACAGGTAGCTGTAAGCTTATGCTGTAATTTTTTCGGCATTCTAATGCATTTTTTTGATGTGTTACATCTTTGTCCGGTGAGTATTTATTTCATGATTTATCAAGTGCAACCAAGAAATGACAATTCACGTACGTTTTAACCACATGTCTATAAGTGCGTATAGTAGCGCACCTAACGCTTAAAATTAGTTGAAATGTGCAAAGGAAGCTATCACTTACATCAGCATTTCTTGAGCCAATTCAATCCAAAAGTGTGACCACTGTTGAACTTTTATAAAATCGGATCAACTCGCTTGATGGTGCTAGAAAATAAAGTTAGAAAAGACTAGAAATTAAGAAAGACTAGATTCGGAAGAAGTGGTTTGTGTATAAGAGACTAGATTCGGAAGAAGGATTTTTCGCAATCACAAAGTACTTGATTTCAATTTAAATATTTCAAATGAGTCAAATGACACTTCTTGACACTAATGCGTTGTCAAGCATACTTTGGCATCCTAGTTCTGTGGTAATAACCCACCTGCTCTTGTTTTGGCCACTAATTTATTTAATTGGTTTATTAAACTACAAAAAACACAAAATTCCAAAGTTATCTTTGTTAGGTATAGTCAACTACTTAATTTGATCCCTAGGCCACTATAGATCCTTGTCATAAACATAGCTGTGCAGTACTAAACTAGCTATTAAAACGAGGTCCTATAGTGGCCTATAGGAATCAAA
Source organism: Pammene aurita (assembly GCA_947086415.1). Taxonomy (NCBI): domain Eukaryota; kingdom Metazoa; phylum Arthropoda; class Insecta; order Lepidoptera; family Tortricidae; genus Pammene; species Pammene aurita. Next base: position 33,892,598 of record OX352290.1, on the reverse strand, counting down.
ATGGTCTACTGTGCGTATATTTATTGAAACTTTTTAAATACCTATGTTATTTTCAGGAACACAGACCGATCGTTAGCATAGTGATAGTTGAATATGTGATTAGCTGCGTGTTGTGCTGCCTGCCCGCCTTGTTCGCCGACAGCGCGGGACGCGAGGTAGACATCATGAAAAACACCTTGAAGGATGAATTACTGATGTGCACTGGTAATTAAGTGTTTTTATAATATATTTAACATATAATATAAAATATTTGAGATGTAGAATTTTCAGATGTAGGTAGCCAGGTAATGTACAGTCGCTATCAGATATATCGGAGCGGTAAAAGTCACAAATATCTAAACAACGCCTCTATTGTCAAGGCGATAAAGTGCATGTTCAGATATTTTTGAGTGCCCTGGCCGCTCTGATATATTTGATGGACGAATGTGATATTGGACTGAGATATTAGCTAGGTATATTCTATATTTCTGCGTTTAAAATTAACAAGACAAAAGGTCGGCTTTCCTGGTTGTATTTGCTTATTTTGCTAACAGAAATATGCAAAAAATTACCTTTAGTACCCCATTTTAGCGCAATTTAAATTGTGGCCACAAGAAATCTAAAACTCTGGCTTTCAGCAAACCAGGCAAAACCTGCCGCTATACCTATGTATTATACTTAGTTCAGTAAAATATTGCTTTGAAATTAGTATAATATCTCAGATGCTTTATGTTAAACCTTCAGATACTGTTCTACAAGCGGTGATAGAGAATGCCCAGGAGTACCTGTCCCAGTGCTCTCTCAAGGACAGGACAAGGATATATCACTTACATAATCGAGTCATTCGAGACGCTTGATTTTAAATGGAGTGAATACTATTTTATGACCGCAAATGAAAAGAGTTTCTAGGTTATTTTGGTCCAAGCAGAAAATGTAGTACCACATGCCTACACATAATATGTGCGAGTACCTGCTAAATAGTTTCCAGCTAATCAACGGCACTGTTATTTGTGATGTGTGTTTTTAGAGCTGATTAATAAAACGAAAACAAACACACACGAACATCGATCCACCAATGAACCTGCCCGGATTTCATTCATATAAATACATTTATCTATATATCTATAGCAGCGTTTACAGTGCGCGTCTTCGGACAAAGGCCTCCTCTCCATGCTGTCACGCTTCTCGATCCATTGCCATATAAGTACATATTAGGAGATATTCTGTTTACAAAAAATTGTTATATACAGGATGATTCATGAGACGTGAGCAGGCTTTATACTACGGATTCAGTTAAAAATAAGCTATTGTTTGATATCAGTATTAGTGTGATAAGCGCAAAAATTTTTTTTTTTATAAAAATAAAACGTTTCAAATTATTTACGACACGCATGGTCACTCTACAATTAGAATACTCCGTCGAGTACTGATATTCTCTTGTTTTTCTGTGATATGTGTCAAATTGATGTCTGGTTACTTTTGAAACATCGTATCTCACTTAATTTTTCATAATCAAAGTGCTGTCATGATTGTCAAAGAGGTTTTATCTTTATTGATTTGTTTATGTGGGGTGACCATGATTACAGAGAATAAAATTTCTACGAAACAAAAAGGTTAAAAAAAATTGAAAGGCGTTATTGTTTCACTTAAACATGATGGCGGTCGATTCATTATCGTTAACTAAGTGTGTAGGGTTGTTCCTGCTCACGTCTCATGAATCACCCTGTATATAGGTGACAAATATGGCAAGGGAATAATTTAAATACATTCCACTGCCAAGAGTGCCAAGTCAATGCAAAATTAGCTTAAACAGCTTCTGTCAAACCGCTATGGCAACTCGACAACGGATAATCGATTGAGCTCAAGATGGCTGCGCCGTCTTTAGAGTAGTTTTTTTGTTTTTTGCTCATTTATGTAGTTCAGTGTGTAATAATATTGATAGCTTATTGTGCGGTGACCTAACGAACAAGTGTACAGCGAATGAGAAATTAGTCTAAAAACGAGCGTAACAACCCTTTAGTTGAACAAACGGTTATCCGGGATCTCGGCTAGCCACGTGTTGGTAGGGAGGCTATCACCTTACAATCAGCAAGGCCTCAACCGAACAACGTTGCTTGTATTTATATAATTAAAAGTTTATAAAATCAAAGTATACACCTCGACATTGGCAGAATTCACCTCGCTAAAACCGACGAGGAGTAAAAGCCATATATAAAAATTTTAAAAAAAACGGATTACCTAAAGTAGTATTTTTAATCTGACAGCTCCTGGCATACATTGTATGGCAAGAGTTGTCAGATTACTGTCTTGAATTAAAAATACTGCTTTAATTTCTGTTTAAAATAATTAGAAGACAATATATGTATACAATTAATTAAAGGCAAACTATAAAAGTGCCTTAATATCAAAAAATATAGACATCACGTGTCATCAATAAATACACCTAATGCCCACAAATTACACACCGCTAGTCGGGCCAGATGGCTCGAAATACCAATTAAACTTATATCAGTGGCAGAAATAAGTTTGATGTATTGGTCATCATCGGAGGGAAACCAATGGTAGGGTGACGAATAAAAAATAGTAAGCACTTATGCACCTAATTGATACTCATATGTGTATCTATCGATTAAATACAGCGTTTGATTGAGGATGGGTTATAATTTCTTAATTATCATAGTGATAACAATGCTTGATTGTTCAAGTTTTCACTGTCAATATAAAAAAAATTGACGATATTATTTTACTCACGTGTAGGTACCTATTTAGAAAGCTCAGCTGTAAACTTTGAAGTATGTTTCATCAAAATTTAAATTCGGTCTTCTTAATATTAACATAATAATAGTACCTATCCTGCTGTAGATTCATGTCAGGGTATATATTTTCCTTTTTTTTAATAAATTATGTTTAATATTGTGTGAGAACATCCAAGGTGTAGGTATTATACCTATGACACTTAAAATTTTATAAAAAAGCTTTCTTTTGTTATTGATTAAAAATATAAACAGTAACGTGCTTTATAATAAACAAAATTATTTCTTTTCATTTTATTCTAAATACATACATTTATTGGCTTCGGTGTCTCACATTAACACATTATTGTTCTAGTTAAATTTTGGAGTCGCACTTTATAATTGCTAACGCCCCGTGAATGTGTTTGACGCGCCGTAATGAGTTTGGTCCAAGTTTAATTTAACTAAGGTGGCAAGAACGTCTTATTGCACTGTGGAGGTGCATGGTTGGAGATAAGGTTCGGCGCAGACACGCGTCCAGTTCAGAAAGTTAATTAGACTATGTCAACCGAAAAGATGAAGTATGGATCTCCTTTACATGGTTGAAGAAGAACGTTGACACTGCCGTCTCGTCTCCATCTTTCCCAGGTTCTTTTTAAGGTCTTTGAAAGTAGCCGTAATTTTTATTCCATTGAAAGCAGCTATTGTTATTTTGGACCCGGGGTATGTCCTTAAACTACGTTCGGACCTGGGTATGTCCTTAACCTACGTCCGGACCTGGGTATGTCCTTAAACTACGCCAAAAAGAGAGGTATGGGCACTGCGAATGGCATCTCGCTAAGTGTGGTAGGGCACGTTCAGCGAATGTCATCGCTCAAATCTGGAGCAGAGCCCGACTGGGGAAGTACCTCGACCTTACAGAAAACCACAGCCAAATAGCACTAGACCCTACTCATAGTGTTGTGTTCCTGCTGGTGAGTAAGGTTGCCAAAGAGCTCAAAGAGGACCCAGTGTGTTGACGATGAGGGACCTTCTTGTTCCTGTAGTCGTCAACACAGTGAATCCTCCTTTTTGTAAAGGGTCGGCAACGCGCATGTGACTCCTTTGGAGTTGCAGGCGTCCATAGGTTACGGTAGCTGCTTATCATTAGGCGGGCCGTATGCTTGTTTGCCACCGTCGTGGTATTAACAAAAAAATAAATATTATAATACTTTCAATTCAAGAGAATTACAAACTATCGTCTTTAACCGAGTAAAGAAGTTGCAAACTCCACAGGTTTTAATGTATTTGTGTTTCAACCATGACGGGCGACTTGGACAGGTGTTTAAGCAGATGAATTTTAGCTCAGTCTCAGTCGATTCAGAGTGTTCTCATCATCTTAAAAAAATATGGAAGTATAGCTTATTTCTATGTAAAAAATTCACAGATTTCGTGCCTCACACGACTATCGAGCACATTGGAAATGAATCTACGGAAATCGAAAAAATATTGTCGCTGAGCGACGAGAAAGTCGTGATGAGGAAAATGTTATAAAATAAAACTACGACGTTGAATGATAATTATTTTATTCTTAGATTAACATAAGTATCCTCGACATAACGCCTGTGAACCAGAGTTGGGCAAAAATTAACGTGATTGAAACTAAAGTTAAAACCGGCCAAGAGCGTGTCGGGCCACGCTCACTGTAGGGTTCCGTAGTTTTCCGTCCGTCACAGTAAGTGTCCCCACTTAAGAGTTAATAACACCGCCATGTAGGATATGATATGAGAGTTCCACGTACAGCGACATCTATCGGCAAATTAAGTAAACTATTGCGCGCGAGCATAAAGTATGGAAGATGATTTTTATGGGATAATTCTTTAATGCGTGAACCGATTTTCACCGTTTTTACTTTATTTGAAAGCACGTCATTTCATTGTAATTTTGTAGAAATTACAGGTACAATAAACACCTGCTTATACGGTTAAATTACAAACTTAGTTCAGAAATTATTTTGTATTTTTTTTTTTCAAAAACTATTCATCCTATCAAGTTCAAAATAATTTTCCTAAAAAGTTTTTATAAAGTTCTACTTTTGAGATTTTTTTCATATTTTTAAAACTTATGGTTCAAAAGTTAGAGGGGGGGGACGCATATTTTTTTACTTCTGGAGCGATTATTTCCGAAAATATTTACATTATCGAAAAATGATTTTAGGAAACCCCTATTCATTTTTAAATACCTATCCAATAATATATCACACGTTAGGGTTGAAATGAAAAAAAAAATCACTCCCCACTTTACGTATAGGGGAGGTTACCCTAATAAAAAAAAATCCTTTTTTTATTTTACCACTTTGTCGGCGTGATTGATATACATATTAGTACCAAATTTCAGCTTTCTAGTGCTAACGGTCACTGAGATTATCCGCGGACGGACGGACGGACGGACGGGCAGACATGGCGAAACTATAAGGGTTCCTAGTTGACTACGGAACCCTAAAAATGAGAACGTTACTCATAATCATATGAACATGATTACGAATTCAATCATGAGCTTTCTAATCTGATTGACCACCAACATGAGTAAATCATGTCGATTTTTAGTTTCACTCATGATTAGCTGAAGTGATTACATTAGTAAGACAATATGCTTAGTTAAACTAACGATTTAGTTGATTAGATGATTAGATTTTGCGTAGCTACTAGCTCCTTCACTTTTTTCCCTGAAGAAACAGAGGCGGTACCTAGGTGAGTATAATATACATTTAGGATAAATGGCTATTTGTGACAATATTTCTAAAGGTATCATTTGGCGGTTGGCGCTTACGTCTTAAGTTATATAGTGCAGATTCAATATTGAGCAATAAAAGCGTAAATGCCAGTGGCAAATGTTACCTTTACCAAAATATCGACAATTTTTTTGTTAGTTTTTGGTATGAGTGTACAAATGAATGCTCCCATTTAACTATAAAACGGCCTGTTTGGTTTTATTGGGGTTTTCGGCTACAGTTAAGGCAGCTATCACACAGCTGCGGTTTCCACATGCGCTTTTCATTTTCATTTTCATTCTCATTCCCATTCTCATTCTCATTCTCATTCTCATTCTCATTCTCATTCTCATTCTCATTCTCATTCTCATTCTCATACTCATACTCATTCTCATTCTCATTCTCATTCTCATTCTCATTATTATTCAGAACAAACGCCTTATTCAAGTAATAATATAAATCAGCTTAAGAACACTCTAATCATACATGCGTCAATCACATTGAACAAGTTAGTTGATTAGCGTTAATTTAGTTTCAATCAGCGCCCGTCGTTAATGATTTACTCATGGCGAAATTACTTGATTGTTTTGTGTTATGATTTAATCAGCGATTATTCAATCAGCGATTATTAGTAATCGATCACCGATTTTAATCAAGTGTGCCCAACTCTGCTGTGAACAAACAAATTGAAAAATTTCCACACGCATATCGAAGTTTGAATAATTGTCGCCGTGGCGCCTAAGTATACATATTTCATTTTTAGATTAATAAGCAGGATATAATAATGTTCAAAGTACAAGAAAATTATTACATTACAAATCCGTAGTCAACTCGAGAAATGGTAGCCACATAGCTAAATATTTTTTAAGCACCGACTTCTTCAATGGGGGAAGCCGGTAAAGGATTATTGTAGATGGTGCACTCTATACAATGAAATAACTTGCTTAACAAACACAGCGAAGAGGACAAATCGTTAAACGTGAACTATGCGTCGTTGAAGAATTCCTTTCTCATTTTACATTTCACATGTTTATGGCATCAGCCGCAGTTCCACTTCATCAATATGTCACTGTTTTCAATGGAAATGCTTGATTTGTTGATTTAAATACAAAAATCACTTTATGTATGCCTTTAAGATTTGAGAAGTTTCCTCGATTGCTCCTGGATCCCATCATCAGAACTTAGCTTGACGAAAATTTGTCCTAAGAATCCAACTTGCTTAACAAACATAGCGAAGAGGACAAATCGCCAAACGTGAACTATGCGTCATTGAAGAGTTCCGCTCTGATCAACATCAGCAGTTTCAGTTCATCAAATTTCACTCTTTTGAATGAAAATGCTTGATTTGTTGATAAAAATACAAAAATCACTATGTGTATGCCTTTAAGATTTGAGGAGTTCCCTCGATTCCGCATGTATCCCATCATCAGAACTTGAGCTTGACGAAAATTTGTCCTGACAATCTAACTTGCTTATCAAACACATCGTAGAGGAGAAATCGCCAAACGTGAATTATGCGCCGTTGAAGAGTTCCGTTCTGATCATCATCAGCAGTTCCACTTCATCAAATGTCACTCTTTTGAATGAAAATGCTTGATTTGTTGATAAAAATACAAAAATCACTATGTGTTTGCCTTTAAGATTTGAGGAGTTCCCTCGATTCCTAATGGATCCCATCATCAGAACTTGAGCTTGACGAAAATTTGTCCCGACAATCTTACTTGCTTAACAAACACCGATGTGTGTTCGATAAGAGGAGGAATCGCCAAACGTGAACTATGCGTCGTTGAAGAGCTCCCTTCTGATCATCATCAGCAGTCCCGCTTAATCAAATGTCACTGTTTTGAATGAAAATGATTGATTTGTTGATAAAAATCACTACATGTATGCCATTAACATTTGAGGAGTTCCCTCGATTCCCCATGACGGAGTTATGGAGTAACAAACATTAAAAAAAAAACCGGCCAAGAGCGTGTCGGGCCACGCTCACTGTAGGGTTCCGTAGTTTTCCGTCCGTCACAGTAAGTGTCCCCACTTAAGAGTTAATAACACCGCCATGTAGGATATGATATGAGAGTTCCATGTACAGCGACATCTATCGGCAAATTGAGTAAACTATTGCGCGCGAGCATAAAGTATGGAAGATGATTTTTATGGGATAATTCTTTATTGCGTGAACCGATTTTCACCGTTTTTACTTTATTTGAAAGCACGTCATTTCATTGTAATTTTGTAGAAATTACAGGTACAATAAACACCTGCTTATACGGTTAAATTACAAACTTAGTTCAGAAATTATTTTGTATTTTTTTTTCAAAAACTATTCATCCTATCAAGTTCAAAATAATTTTCCAAGAAAGTTTTTATAAAGTTCTACTTTTGAGATTTTTTTCATATTTTTAAAACTTATGGTTCAAAAGTTAGAGGGGGGGGGACGCATATTTTTTTACTTCTGGAGCGATTATTTCCGAAAATATTTACATTATCGAAAAATGATTTTAGGAAACCCCAATTCATTTTTAAATACCTATCCAATAATATATCACACGTTAGGGTTGAAATGAAAAAAAAAATCACTCCCCACTTTACGTATAGGGGAGGTACCCTAATAAAAAAAAATTTTCACTTTTTATTTTACCACTTTGTCGGCGTGATTGATATACATATTAGTACCAAATTTCAGCTTTCTAGTGCTAACGGTCACTGAGATTATCCGCGGACGGACGGACGGACGGACGGGCAGACATGGCGAAACTATAAGGGTTCCTAGTTGACTACGGAACCCTAAAAAAAACAAAAAAAAAAACAAAATAAAAAAACATACACGCCGAATTGAGAACCTCCTCTTTTGAAATCTTGAAGTCAGTTAAAAAAAAATGTATGTGAAAAACGTCGTTCTGATTTTTTTCAAAAAGGTTAGGCTACAGGGCAGACCCTTAACCCGATCGTCTTTTTTTTAAGCTTAAATTGTAGCTGACTAAATTGTCCAGAGGAGTTCTTCTCAAATTTTTGATATCATTCTTGGTTTCCAAAATATCGAACGCCTAAATCAAAAATTTGGAAAAAATGTTTTATGTTATAATGTTTTTTTTTCACTATTCCGGCCATAACTTTTTTCTTTTTTGATTTTCTCGAAAAATTATTTTTGCATCTTACAGCTCTCGTAAATATGAGTCTTTTGAGCCATTTTTGAATATCATATCTTTACAACTTTCCGAGTTATAAGGGGATCGCACTTTTTCGTGAAATAGGGGCCTATACTGGAACGAACGAAAAGACATTTCCAATGTCAAAAATTACACATAATTTAATTACATTAAAAACAGTTTCTATTTTTGACATTGTACAGTCAAGTGTAAAAATATGGGTATACTCATCTTACTCAAAAATATGTCCCATAGTATCTTATTCCGTTGTAATAAGTGCGTAGTACCATATTTATGAGACGATTTTTTCGATACGTATTTTTGCACTTGACTGTACAGCAGTAACGCTTCTTCTATAAAAAGTAGAGACCAAATTCTTAATAATAGTAATGTATTATAATAGATGTAGTACCATCCGTAACTATGCAAGGGGCCTAAAGAAGTCAAGCTAGGAGGCCGTCGAAAGCATAGCCGATGACTGACGGGGACGTGTGGTCGCCTTCGCAGGCTTATTGTTTTAATGAGTCTCAAACTACGCTACGTAACAAATCCAGTAAGTTTAAGGTTTCGTGGAAACAAACATCAAACATTTAAAAAATAAAAGGATACATTTCACAATTGCAACTCCAAAGAAAAATTTGAAAATAAAGTAAACATTTATAATAAATTTATTTAGTAAGATATAAAAACCTATTCTTTGACTGAAGTTCCTATAAAAAAAAACTAATCTGTAAATAAATAAAATTATCTCTTTAAATATGTGCACAAACATAATACTCATTCCTGACAGGATATGTGTTTGTATTTGTCAATGTCACATCCCCACTGGTCTCGCATCAAAATAATGCGGGACAAAAAAACGCGAATTCGTGACATTTTTTTCCACAAATGATCCGTGTCGAGCCGGCTCTCTTATTAGATTATCAGGTCGATTTGCAATTCCGTGTGTTCATACATGTTTATTTTACGGAAATGAATCGCAATTTGGAGGAGGGGTCGTGTTGTTGACTCAGGATAATCCATGTACATAAATTTTGTTATCTACTTGTTTAATAAGTACGAGTATTATTGAGTGTAGCAGTAATTGTCTTAAAAAGTAGAAACAAAATTGTAATGTGGCTACATATTATAAAGGGAATGACATTAGCCAATGTGACTACTAAAAATGTAGTTTTATTTTCGTTAAAAATTATAACCACTTATAGATTTCATACAGCGTTGGTCTGACCCTCACAACGACGTGGCACGTGTCTATTTGATTAGTTCTCGACTTCATCGCGTTTTAGAATTTACTACCATTGCAATGTTGTTTGTACTAATATATACCGTATTGCTACAACCGAAAAGCGATTACACTCAGACTCTCAATATAAGCGGTTTTTTTAAACCCCATCCAGTGTTATTTAGATTCAAAACGTACCACGTTACCTTTAAAGACTATTATTGATTGTTATCATTTTAAGATGAGGGCTTTTTAATCCGGTGTATGAACGTTGAATTACTTGACCGCCTGTAGTTTTTGCTATTAAGTACAATAGGTACTTTGTAAAGGAAGCGTGCGTCGAGGAAATTACCCGCCGTTGTCTTGAACATTAGAACAAGTTTAAATATTATGATGACTAGAGAACTTTAAACGGAACTACTCTGCGGGAGTTATATTATCATTATGTTGGTAATAATAAATTTTATTTAACTATTTCTGAGTATAAAATGGTATCTTTATTTACGTTTGATCAAGTATTTTGTAACGGATTTCCAATAAAGAGAACCTACCTAAGTAATTAATGTCATATAATAATCAGTGTATAGGCTTCTTTAGTTAATTACTTGAAACGGTTATACGTCATTCTATATCAATTAATTACTTACAGTAATTAATTAGCAAATTAACTAATGACTATTTTTTGAGACAGTATTTATAACAGTACTAGTGATATCACTAAGGCATTCTGGGCAGGATATCAAGAAAGGATGTCACTCTACTGCTCGATTTTAATTTGAAAAAAAAAACTTTTGTCTGATAACTCCGTATTTATTTAAATTTATTGTGCTCGGAAACATAAAATAAATAAAATCTTCTCAATATGATGTTCCATCGGTTAGCTTTACACAAGTAAGTTATTTTATTCCTGTTTGTAATGATTGTATTTTGAAGTGTCTGGTAGACATTTATTTACCTTCATTATCCTATTCATTAATTCTGAAACTTGAATATTTATTTGCCTTTATTCCAGGATATTACAACTACTAAATCTAGACGATTTATTTATGGACGACAAATGCCGAACTAATTCGAAACGACTTTACAAAACTCCTCTGCGCTTGGACCAGAAGATGGATATTTATGTGTCGATACTTCTCTCAGTGATCAGCATGTTAATTTGCCTGACGATCCCTATTGCAGCTCTAGAGAAACCCTGTCAGATGTTTAAAGACAACCATGTGGATACATTGTACGCAGCAGCATCTTGGATTGAGAATCATGCAGATATGATAGACCGGCTAATCGTAACGCTCTGGCTAGTGCTGGCCGGGGTTACGGCGCAAATGGTATTTGATGGAATTTCGGGAACCAACATCAGCCTGAGCCCATGGAGAGAGCGAGGAAAATATAAGTTACCTAGAGGCTTTAGGTGTTACTAGAAACAAACTTATTAAAAAGAACAGTAGTTAAATTATTGGAGAACATTATACTCTAAGTAAAATTGTGCAAAATTACTAACGTAAACGTTAAGATATTGGGTATTCAATACCGCTGCACTGCTGCGCTGCTGGCTGGGTTGGGAGTCCTCTTCATTTTTTAATGCAACAATATATAACATTTAATCATTTTTTTACTGCAATGCGTAAACTTGAATTCCCTTTTCTTGTAGGCATCATAAATTAATTTTGTTTGATACTTAGTGACTTCTAGTGTTAATTAAATCCTCCATTTGCAAATTAAGTTGTGTTCATATTATTTTGCTCCCTTAACGCTTTCCCAAAGTAGGTATGTCCCACGAGATACTAGCTTATTCGCTCCTCCGTAGTGGCCATTAAAAGACACCGGATCAGTGGAATCTCAGCCATTCGCGCGGATGGTTTTATAACTCGAATACATAATTTATAGCCTGCCATCTTGGATTTACGAAGACGTGTGTAGGAACCCGGGATCTTTTCGTTAAGTGTGATCATTTGATCATTATCAAAATGGATTTGACAAAATCGAATATAAGAAGGCTCTCAATTGAAGCTACCGCGCCACCACAAAATCGTCATCAAGGCAAATATTTTAAATCTGAATTAGGTATATTAAGTAAGTACTTTGTTGGGCTTTTTCTCAAACGGTACCCTAATATTGTTAGTGTGTTGTCATGGAAACCGATCCGATTTGACAGTTCGTGTACTAATAATATTCATCTAATATCGTTCATGAAAAAATCAAAATGAAGCCTAATATAACGCAATAGTTGATAAATGTTGATAATGTATTGCCTACCTCATTAAAACAAATGAGGTCCCCGTCTGTGTAAGAGTTTGCAGCGTTTATTAATATGTAATGTAACCGAATTAATTGTAATTATATTATTCGTGATATTTTTAATCAAGTTAAAGGCTCAGTGAACTGGCGGGCTTTATTAACGGCACGTCGTTTACACCCTTGTATTGCTGGAGTAATAGGGTTGTAACTACATCCAACATGATTAAATGTAATTAACATTTGGTCAAGTGTGGCATCCAAAGGGTTCGGGTGTGCTAATTGAATATTACTATCTTTTGTTCAGAGCATAATGACTGGTTTTTATAATCCATTTTATGAACCCTTATGGATTCGTCATGTCTGTCTGTCTGTCTGTCCGTCCGTATGTCACAGGCATTTTACTCGGAAACTATACGACGTATCTGAATAAAATTTACACATAAGGTGTATTTTGTATGCAGCTACTTAGTTATGTAGTTAAATTAAAAAAAAAAAAATTTTAGGGGGGCGCTCCATACAGGTAACTAAATAAAAAAAAAAACAAATATCAACATGTGACACATCAATCGATAGGTCTTTCAAAATAACATTGAGGTTTCTCTGACTATTTTGTGATTAAGTGAATATTTTCTGAAATAATCGCTTCGAAAGTCAGAAAAGTTGTGTAGCCCCCCCCCGTAACTTTTGAACCGTAAGTTAAAAAAATATGAAAAAATTTGAAGAGATGCGCCTTATCATATACTTTCAACGAAAATTGTTTTGAACATTATCGGTTCAGCCATTTTTGAGTTATCTCCAAAAAACTTCTTCCATAGGCATCAGATACGACCTTTTGGTATTAGTTTGGTTCTTATTGCATTGAAGGTACGGAACCCTATGCGTGGTCCGACACGCACTTGGCCGGTTTTTTTTATATTGCTTAGAATGCAATGGCATAGATTCTAATTCTTTATCAATAGTGACCGGTCGATTACGTATACTCAAGCGTCTCTGATTTGTTAAAATAGTAAAGTTTAATTATACAGTGAGATAGTGAATATATTACGTATATTTTAAAAGTCAACTGACATAAAACGCTTTAAGTCTCCAAATCCTCTAGGTTCCGTGTATTATAAGGATTCAGCATAAAGACATCCGTGCCGTAAATGTACTCCCGGAACTGCATACGGAAGTAGCAATAAAACTTGTCCGGATTCAAGTTTTTTATGTTATAGTTTCGGTGACTTGTTGATTTTTTAGCTCTGGCTTTGAAGCGCAGCTATATAAATTGAATTTTCTGCTTAAGGCATTATGCAAATACCCACTAGCGCTATCTTAAAGTTACGCGTTAGTGAGATACGACTGTGCAAATATAATATATTTTAATATTTTATTTAACCTTTTTTTATACCACGACGGTGGCAAATAAGCATACGGCCGGACGGTAAGCAGTTACCGTATAGCCTATGGACGCCTGTAACTCCAGAGGATTCACATGCACGATGCCTACCCTTTAAGAACCCATACACTCATTTTTAGGGTTCCGTCCGTAGCCAGAATGGCAAAAACGGAACCCTTATAGTTTTGGTCATGTCCGTCTGTCCGTCCGTCCGTATGTCACAGCCATTTTACTCGGAAACTGTAAGACGTAAGTGCCTTAATAAAATTTAGACATAAGGTGTAGTTTGTATGCCGCTATTTAATTATGTAGTGAAATTGCAGAAAAAAATATTTTCTGGGGAGGCGCTCCATACATGTAACTAAATTTCAAAAATTTTTTTTTACCCAATATCAACATGTTGCACATCAATCGATAGGTCTTTAAAAATAACATTGAGGTTTTTTAACATTTTGTGATTAAGTTAATATTTTCAGCTTATTATGGAAGAAGTATTTTTGGAAATAACTCAAAAATGGCTAAACCGATAATGTTCAAAATAATTTTCGTAGAAAGTATATGATAACGCGCATCTTCTCAATATTTTTCATATTTTTTTGACTGACGTTTCGAAAGTTACAGGGGGGGGACGCTTTTTTCCGACTTTCTAAGCGATTATTTCTGAAACTATTCACTTAATCACAAAATGTTCAAAGAAACCTCAAACTATTCACTTAATCACAAAATTTTCAAAGAAACCTCAATGTTATTTTTAAAGACCTATCGATATGCAACATGTTGATATTTGGTAAAAAAATATTTTTGTTCACTACATAACTAAATAGCGGCATACAAACTACACCTTATGTCTATATTTTGTTAAGATATGTCTTATAGTTTCTGAGTAAAATGGCTGTGACATACTATATGGACGAACGGACAGACGGACATGACCAAAACTATAAGGGTTCCGTTTTTGCCATTCTGGCTACGGAACCCTAAAAAGCATAAAATAAAATAAAATTTTGTAGTCATTTTCATACTTTGTATGGGAAAATCGGATAAAAGTCGGCACGGGTTACAGTTACAGGAAATACAGGAATAGCCTGAATTTTTTTTCTTGAATTGTATTTTGGGGTAAACGAAATACATTTAGGAGGTATTACGTTGTTAATTTCTCAAAATCACAATATAAGGGACAGGGACACCCTAATACCTATGTACATACATAATCAGAAAGATACTCTTCAATCCATCCAAAACAGGGTGTTTAAATTTTAATATGTGTGTAAATACGTGAAGATAAGTAAGCCAGTTGTAAACCATAGTTAGACTAGCAAAAAGACTATATAAAGCTAGGAAGACTATGAGTGGGTAATATGATTACACTTATATCATATCAAAATCCCAAATTATGTTTCCTGTGAGATAAACATTGTAAACCGTCAATAAACATGAGATCGAAAAGGTATCAGTCGAAATTGTGAATAATGTGACATGTAATCAACCTTCAAAATATCAGTACAAAATTATATGAATTATGCATTAAACGACACATCGCGAGAGACCAAACCACATGCACTGGTATTCGTGTGCAACCCTAAGTATCCAAGGGGTCCTAATATAATGGTTGCATCAAACTCCTTTGAATACATACGACCCAATATAAAAGATCTCCTGAAGCCTCGCCGCCGTTAAGGTAAGGGGATCATGTTAACGTGGTCGTTGAAAGCTCATCTAGGGTACAATAGCGAGCACATCAATCATTTCAAGATTAGACCCTGACATTTTCAAATCAATGCTGTGTTTTGGGATTCACTCAAAAATTAAATTGGATAGCATGTCGTTTTATGACTCACAATTAGATAGGTACACGTATGTGTCTCAAACTTGAACTCTTACAAGCTTTAATACTTGTACCTAAGGTTCCTTATTGTATTATTTTATAAACATTATACTGTCATGTACTTTAATTTACACAATTTTTACAATGTCTTATTAGTAGCATAGCTTTCTTTCTTGCCCATTTTGAATCTGTGACATAGTATGCAAATAGGATTTTAAATGCAATCCAATTTTAGATATATTTAGTTAAAACTAACTTTAACTAGGGAAAACACAAAACAGTATAAGTAATTTACGAAAGTATTTTTTTTAACAAACCAAGCACGCGAAAAGCACAGTTTCATCTGTCACAGTCCCACAGTATTGAATGGATAGGATATATTTTTTAAAGATAATTACTGTAATTAATAGGGCTCCGTTTATTTTATGTTAAAGACATACATGCACACTAACTCAATACTTTTAGTATTGACAAATATTAAGTATCAGTATGCAAGTTTGGGCCGTGCAATAAAACGTGTTGTGAACGGTGGAGATGAATTCATTAATTTCCGTGCAAACGTTAATATCGCTCCACCGCAATGTAATTATGAGATCAGATTAGGCTGCGGTTTCTAGTTTCAATGGTCACAGCCAAATTGGCTAGGACCTACAACCCTTATTGACCATTTAATAATCAGTTGAACTTTTATGTAAGTACTATATTTGTAAAGTGTTAATTTTATAAATGTGATCGATATATACACGGTGCTCGTGAGCATTGCGAGAGATTTTAACCACGAATTGCTGAGGTCATAAAGAGAAAAGAAAATTTTTTTTTTGTTTTTTTTTTCGATTTTTTAAATGCTTTTGAACATGAAAACATAAATGTTATTGGTAAAACTGTCGATTCAAATAAATTAGTATTTTTTTTTTCGTAAAAAATAGTTTACGTAAAGTATTCCTTGGCACTTTGATATTCTGTCAATAAGAATGTCTAGACTAGACCCCATAAAGGGTGAAATCGCCATCAAAAAAACGTTTAGTACTGAGTCACAATAAAAAAATGTTTTTTTATTTAATTGGTAGTAACTCTGAAACTAGGCGAATTCTAGAAAAGTTTATTGGACATTTTAGTCTCCAATTATGATCAGGAATACACTGTTAAAATCTCTCGCAATCCTCACGAGCACCGTGTATATATGGATGTGAAATACAAAATAACGCGAAAAGGGGTTCGTTACAATTAGACTCTTAAAATAATAATAAAAAACAGAAGGGCGAGATAATCCTTTAGGGCAGTTTCTTAGGATTTTATACCTTCTTTATTGTTACCCTTAAACGCTAAATTGCCAAGGGTCCTCTGCTTCCGTACAAACTTGACACTTTCCGGGGCTACCGGCAGTCCCGTTTAAAATGGTTCAAATTTAACATCGCTCGTAAAATCTGGATTATATTCATAACAGATAAAATATTTTAACGGCGATTTTGATACTTTTATTTGCTTATGTAATCCGGATTATTATTCTTAGACAACTTTATAGCATATTTGAAACAATAAAATGGAAGCACTTTTAGAATTTATTTATATCCACATAAATTATAAATTCTCATTTATTTTGACCATGCTTATGACATATACTTAATTTAATTTTCAAATATTAAATACACTATATTTATCTGGAATAATTGTACATAAAGTGGCTTAAATAAAACATGTACGTCTGTATGTAGGTATAAAAACTGGTGCCGTATTATAATTTTAAAATACATAAATGATATTTCTCAGTCCCGGCACTAAATACGTGCACTTCAGCTCGTTTGTGGTGCCCGTGCCGCGGCCGCTGCAGGACACCATCGCGAGTGCAGATTTCTGGCCGAAGGGTGTCGTGTTTCGGCGATTCCGGGGCAATCTGCCGAATCCTACGCCCGATCAAACGACGCAACGGAGCCACGCAGTTACGTTGCCTAAATCAACCTAGTGTTAAGTCATTTTATATGTTTATTTTGTAGTTCGCAGTGCCTTGGTTTTTACTGTAATGCTGTGTAACTGTTTTGAATAATAAATAAATAATCTAAATATATAAAAGAAGAAACTGACTGACTGACTGACATATCAACGCACAGCCCAAACCGCTTGTTCTAGAGATTCCAAATTTGGCACGTAGGTTCCTTATGAGGTCTAGGGATCCACTAAGAAAGGATTTTTCAAAATTCATCTCCTAAGAGGGTAAAATGGGGGTCCAAAGTTTGTATTGCGAATCAAGATTTGTTAGACTATTTTATTCGAACCTTCACAGGAGTGTTCCTTACGATAAATTAGTAAACACGTGTTTCAGGATTTTTGAAGATTAACCCCTAAAAGGGGCAAATGTGGTCACAAAGTCTGAAAATGGACATGGGTATCGTATCCTTTTTGAGTACTTATAGTACGCGGGCGGAGCCGCGGGAAAAGGCTAGTAAATAAATAATACATTAAATACACAATCTATCCCCAAGTTAACTCCAACACACAACAAATAATCAACCAATATTGAAGTTGTATTGGAGTTGCAACGGAATAATTTTCAAGCAATTTCTGATATTTCTGATTCAGACGTTTACGCGTTAGCTGTATTGGGTATTCTAACGTGTTTTTTAAGTTAGAATACGGACCCTGAAGGTCAAACAAAATCCCCACTCTAAAAATAATATTAAATATATGTATTCCTTTAAATGTACGAAATCTATAGCAGTATATCTAGGCGAAATGAAACTGCACCATCGATCAAAGTCGCTGCCCCCGGGGACCGCGGTGGACCAAAAGTTAAATTGCTTTCACACTTTAACTTCATATTGTTTCGTGGCTAAATTAAAAGGGAAAGTAAAGTGATTGTGACTTTTCCTCGTTTTCGTCTCTTAGGAATTTGATTTGCATATTTGCACAATTCTCAATGTTTAAATTCCCATGCATTGCATCATCGTTGTTACTCTATATTTTTTATTTTTTTTATTTATTGATGTTCAGGACAACAACAGCCTTAAATAAGAGTATTACATATAAATGGTTACATAACAGATGGCCAATAACAGTTATCCATAAATCACATTGTACATAATAAGTAATACATTACTACAGGTAAGTATTAATTGCTAGGAAACAGTACAAAAATGAAGTGTACAAAAAAAGTAATAAAATGCTCATCGAAAGTAAGATAATTAATTGACCACATAGAGAGATGTTATGGCTTTATAAACAAGATATGTTTCCACTAGTACCGTGATTAAATAATTGAAAGCCTGTACAGCAATTAATGTCCAATACCAATGAATGTCATTAGTCCGAAATTAAAAGATACGCGGTCTTCTAGTTACTGTTACTGTAACACGAGTTACTAGTACGAGTCACGAGGTACTAGTAGTAGTAGGTACGAGTGTAAAATAATTGCAAGCGAAAAATCCTATTAAGAAGATGAAGGTGTAAATATGTCTTCTGTAATTCTGTAAGTAAACATATTTATGAACACAGTTTTCCCTTTAACGATACAATCGAGTTTGGTACCCACCCTAACTTTAAAATTAAATTATTTAATTTACACAAACTATCCAAATGATATCGGAAACCGTCGAGACAAACGCATATTAATATGAAATTAGTCACCATTGAGCCAGCGGCCGTAAATTAACATTGGAGTGAAATTCCACCCGACAAGACTCGAAGCCACAAGAGATGAAACCAGATAGAAGTGCTAAACAAGCTACAAATACTTGAAATACTACAATATCTCTTATTTAAACCTTATAATTTATTTAACCAAACTTTCTGATAATTATGCTACGCTTGTAGAACTCTGGAAGTAGTCTTTTCATATATTTGAAACTACTCTCTATCTTTAACCCAACCCAACTCTTTTTTTGAAGAACCTTATAGTGGGGAAGCAACGTCTGGAGTCACGGCAAAAATTACAATTTATTTCTAGCTAATTATCTTAAGGTAAGGTCCCAGTGCTCGACACTCTAATGCCCAATAGTTAACACTCTGCTGTCACCTTTACTGTGAATAACATATTTTTAACGATGACATGTACTAGGACAGTGCCGAGCACTCGAAGGTTTACCTTATGTGCTGTTTTATATTTGGAAGTCTTGGTATTTTATATTCATATTTTTTATTCTTCAACTAATAAATAAATACTTCAAGTAGGTACTTAATAAGTAAGTTAAAAACACGCTAAATACTTATTGTGTTTACGAAAAGAATAAAATGTTTAATAAATAAATTAAAATCACTTCTACAGCATTTTATGGCAAAACATGACAAAGTCGATACCAATACAGAGCTTAAGCGGAGGTAGAAACTGACAAACCATTAGCACAAGCGCATCGTATTGCAATTTCGCTGATGCATTTGTATGCAGAACAATTTGTAACTTAATTACTAATGCTCTGAATACAATAACAGACTAACAATAAATAGGTATGTAAAATGTAAATGATGATTATAAAGAAAAGGTTTCTTTTTACATATTTAGGTATCAAGTCATTATAGTGGAGTACGGGAACGCCTTTTTAACCTATAAAAATGACATAAATCACAAGTTCGATTTTATTTTGTGACCTGTTAGAATACGTTAAATACTAATAATAAAAAATATTTTCTATCAATTATTAGCTTTGCGCTAGGTATAATACATGTATTTGTTTGCTACACATAGAAAAGATTATGTAAGTTTTATTTTTCTCCACCAGGCTATCGCTTTTTACTATTGCAACATAACTTCACATTTTATAACGGTTTTGTCAAGAGCATATGTCGTCTTAACCATTGGAATTCGTTTAGAATTCAAGGTCACTTATATTTTGACAAATTGTTTTCAATTATGCTCACATAATCTATTGACCAAACTGTTATAAAATGACAGATGATGTTGAAATAGTTAAATACAATAGTATGGTAAAGGAAAATATATCTTGTATAATCTTTTTTTGTTGTTATAAACAAATATCTATATAATACCTAGCGCGACGTCAAAAACTGTTAGAAAATATTTTTTACTATGAGTAATCATATCATATTCTCTAACTAAAAAAGAAAATCGCACTTGTGAGTTATCGAAACTCAAAACTGTTCGCGTACTGTTAGTATTATTATTATCTGATGAAATGAAATGCCTTAGTGTAGAAGCTCAAACTCCAAATAGAAAATTTAGCTTTTCCTGTAGATATTGGAAATTTTGTCGCATATGTTTTTAAGAAAAGTCTTACCCTACTTTCATGTATGCACACAACACATGGTAACAACTATATTCTTAGGTAATTACCTAATTACATAAATAAATGTGTTGTACAGAAAAAAGGTCCCACTTTGTGGAAATAGAGTTATTAAAACTATACACAACATATGATATCTATTAGTGAAAAAATGAAGTGTCCGTGTAAACCGACAGAGTGCCCTTTCACTAAACTTGTCCACAAATTATGATTGCCTAAAGTAATACAAAACTTGCAATGATATCAAATGCCTACAAGATCAGGTAAATGTACTTACCAACTATTCCCAAGTAAACAGTGTGATATTGATAAATGCCGCGGTCTAGCTGTCAATACGCAATGCTAATATATGGGCGCAGCTATGATTTACGAGTATAGCTTCATTAGCCTCCCGCATATAGCATTTTCGTTATCTATAATTACGCGGTAATCCTTTGACAAGCCATTTAACATTGTCAGTGGACGAAACTGTAGGATTGTGCCAATTAGATTTAACATTATTATTTCATAAAGATACGAGTATGAAGAATAGGTAAAATTACTAATAGTTTAACCGCATTTATTATATTACT